>CM053403.1:75984331-76071003 GCA_028644305.1 Xerus rutilus | reverse complement strand
TTTTTGGGATTGGCTTACTTCACTTAGCATATTGCTTTCCAATTACATCCATTTGCCTGCAAATGCCATAATTTTATTCTCTTTTATTGCTGAGTAATATTCCATTGTGTATATATACCACAATTTCTTTATCCATTCATTCTTCTCAGCAAAAGAAACTATCAATGAGGTGAACAGAGAGCCTACATTATGGGAGCAAATTTTTGCCACACGCACATCAGATAGAGCACTGATCTCCAGGATATATAAAGAGCTCAAAAAACTTAACACCAAAAAAACAAACAACCCAATCAATAATGGGCTAAGGAGCTGAATAGAAACTTCTCAGAAGAAGATATACAATCAATAAACATATATATGAAGAAATGTTCAACGTCTCTAGCCATTAGAGAAATGCAAATCAAAACTACCCTCAGATTTCATCTCACCCCAGTCAGAATGGCAGCCATCCAAAATACCAGCAACAGTAAGTGCTGGCAAGGATGTGGTGAAAAAGGTACACTTAAACATTGCTGGTGGGATTGCAAACTGGTGCAACCAATCTGGAAAGCAGTATGGAGATTTCTTAAAAAACTTGGAATGGAACCACCATTTGACCCAGCTATCCCACTCCTTGGCCTATACCCTAAAGACTTAAAAACGGCACACTACAGTAAAGCAGCCACTTCAATGTTTATAGCAGCACAATTCATCAGCTTTTCACCTTTTGGCCATCCCACCGAGCCTCTCCTGGGCCTAGTCAAGACGCAAGAAGGAGAGAGATAAGGGGAAGAGAGCAGGAGAACAAAGTAAGGCTAGGACATAAAAAGGCAAAACACCCGCACTTCTTGGGATACCAGGTATGGCCCCCTTCTCCCTCCCAGAAGTCTATGTTACCCCTTTTAAATAAACCCTGCTTAAATGCTTGCCTTGGTGTGCTTCTCTAATGTTATACGTCAGCATGTGAGGAAACAGAACTCATCACAGGCAACCAGCGGTATCAATTACACCCTTTTCTGCATCACCCAAGTTTTCCTTGTACTTTCTCTCTTTTCCTTCCTCTTTATTGCTTCCCTTCTGTAGACATCTTAGTCATCCCCACACCTCCTCTCCATTCCTTTTTCTGGCGTTTGCTCTGCTCTGCATCCTTTTATCAATTTCATCTTTTAAGTGATTTTGTTAGGCTTACAAACACTCTCTACATTCTCCTATGAAAAATAACAAAAAAGCAAGTAAACAGAAGTCAACTTCCTTTTGTTTTGCAATCCCTTTAGAGTTTCAGCTTCTAAGTTTCCTTTCAGGCTAAACCCATTCACTCCTGGACCTACAAAACACTGGCCAATGTCCTGTTGTTTCACACAAATTGCTTTCTCAGAGGCCACCAATGACCTCTATCTAACATCACATCCAATAACCTAACCTTTTATTACTGGATTTACCTCATCTCTCCGAGATGTCTGCCATTACTCACCAACTCATCTCCAACTCACTCCCTGCTTGGCTTTAGGGAGACACACAGGCTCTTACGTGCTCATCTGTCTCCTTAAGGAGACTGCCCTCTCCCAACTTCCTGAAGTGCCCTTCCACTGGGTGTTTTCTGCAGACTACCTTTCTCTAGTCTCTTCCTTGACTTCATCAACTCCCATGTTTTAAACTATTACTACTTGTGGATATTTCCACAATCTGTAATTGCCTATTGGATATTTTTGCCTTGGATATTCTAGATAAAGGGCTGGGAAATATTTTTAAAAAGGACAGAGAGTAAATATGTTAAGCCCTGCAGGCCGTATGGTTTCTGTCACCACTGCTAAACTCTGTTGTTGTAGTGTGAAAGCAGTCATGGAAAACACAGAAATGAATGAGTGTAGCTGCATTCCAACAAGACTATTTATGAACATCAATAACTTGAAGTTCATGTAATTTCCATGTGTCACAAAACATTCTGCTCTGGATTACAAAAAAAAAAAAAAAAAAACATTTAAAAATGTAAAAATCATTCTTAGCTCTTGAGAAACCAGGTGGAGGCTGGGTTTAGCCTGAGGCTGTGTGCTAAACCTTATTCTATAGGCATGCGCATAGGATATATGCCCTTCAGCCATTTATTCCTCCCTCACCACTGGGATTTTGTTTCCTCTTTAGAACTGTCTTTTATTATTATTATTTGTGCTTTGTGTAACTTCCCATAGGTATAGATTTCACCTAGAGTTGGTGTGAGGAAAACAAGTATGAATTCAGTATTCCCATTTTCAGATAAGGAAGTTGAGCCCTGTTTGGGATCTGTCAAGGAGTTAAGTAGTGCTACAGCTGGTGCTAGAACTCAATTTTCTGGATTTTTCAGATCGAGACTCCAGATGGACTGCTGCACAGCAGTCTGTTGCCTGTAATGTATAGTTCACATTTTTCAGCACAGGAGAGAAACAGAGAACATTTCAAGGTTCCTATCAGATCTACAATCCATATTATATTGCATCCCGCCACAAGCATGTTCTCTTGCCACTCTGACCCCTCATTATGACATTGCTTTTTAGCTTAGCTGGGCAGCCACAGACCGTGGAGGAGGGCAAACAATGTTTGCTGAGACACACATAAAGTTCCACAGACGCTGCCTTAAGGTTGAAGTAGAAATCTTCATACGCATAATGAAGATCTAGATAACAACTCTCACAATAATTTTGGCATGCAAAGAGAGTTAAAGTCCATTATTGCATTAAAAAGTGAGATGCATTTGCTATTAGTTCCAAATATGTCAAAAGAGAATGGATTATTTTCCTAAGCTAATGCTTATTTTATCCTCTGAAATGTATTTCCTTAGGACTCATTTGGTATTCAGAGTTCCATTGAGAATATTGTAATATTTGCTTAGTTTTTATGGGGTTATTGAGGTCACAGATTGTTTTGTAATCACTTTTCCTACTTCTTAAATTTTAGAACAGTGAGAAAAGAATTCATCCTTACTATATTCAGAGCCTACATGTTTGGTTTTTTAGTCAGAGGACAATTTGGCACTGTGTATTTTAACTTCAATTTTTATGTTATTAAAAAGTATCTATTTTGATTAAAGAACTTTACAAAAGTCCTAAATTCTGTTATTTTGCTTAAGCAAATCAACAAACAAAAATATTTGGCTTTTTGCAGGAATACCATTAGGTTGGACGCCAATTGTGGATATAAAGCCAAATCATGAACAGGTATGATTTCTACCCTCATTCCAATTTACACTTTTATTTTTTTTTAGCTCAATGATCTTAACCTTGATTTATGCTGCTTCTGCGACCCTGTGGAGTTTTTTTTTTCTTGAGAGTGCATTTCATCATATGCAGAACTAGGTTCTAATTAAAATGAGATTATTGTGGAATACTATATCCAAGACAAGTGTTTCTGGGGTGGGTATTCTGTTACTTATTTTCCTTTAATAGACATAGTGAAGACCAGAACAAATTATCCCTTTCAAATAACAACTCTGGAAAATATGTCTGGCTTTGGTAAACAGATTTTTATGTTTGAATGAAAGATTAAATTAGCTTTATACATTTCTGAATGTTTAGAGAAATTCACTGTCAGAACCAAAGTAAATAGCTGAAAATGTCTAAAGTTTTGTTTTCTCAAGAAAATTACTTCTCACATACATAGTTTGATCATTCAGTATACTGAAGTAAAATAATTTACAACAAGATTGTAAACTACTCTTTGTAGTAGTATTAGAGTGGATGAAGCTGCTATAAGAAAGGGAGCCCAAAAATTCAATGAAAAAGGAGAATGAAACAGATATTACTACCTTATGTACATATATGACTGCATGACCGATGTGATTCTACAACATGTACAATCAGAAAAATGAGAAATTTTATACTCCATTTATGTGTGATATATAAAAGTGCACAAATGCATTCTACTATCATGTATAACTAATTAGAACAAATTGTAAAGTTTTTTTTAAAAAAAGAGAAGTAGAGGGAGGAGGATTAGGGAGAAGCTGGCTAGCAGGTAAGTAAGAGGAAATGTTCTAGTGCTCCATAGCACAGTTGGCTGATTAGACTTAATAATAACGTATCATGTATTTCAAGAGCTAGAAGAAAGGATTTTGAATGTTCTCACCACAAGGAAATGATAAACATCTGAGGTGATGGGTATGCTAATTACCTCATTTAATCACTGCATATTGTATCAATATCACATACCCCATAAATATGTACAATTATTGTGTATCCACTAAAACTAAAATGTTTTCTAAAACATGAAGTTTATCTGTCTCCCAGGTAACAGTTCAAGGTAGGTGTCCTACCTTGGTGAGCAGCTCTGCTTCCAATAGTCACCAGAGACCCAATCTGGTGGCAGAGTTGGCTTTGAGGGTTGCTCTGGTAGTAACCATTGCACCTAGCTAAACAGGGGAAAGGGAGAGAGTCTCTGGCTAGGGATTTCCTCTTACACAGATGAGGCAGAAGTTTCACAAATCACCTGCATCCATATTCCATTGGGAAATATCCAGTCACATGACCATGCCAACAAGCTACAAGGGAGACTGAAAAAGACAGTCTCTCCATATGCTCAGGTAGAGTGGAAGAACATAAATAGTGGAAAACTGCAGTTTTAATATGCCCTATGTGAAAAACTACAAATAAACCAACAGTGCATTGCAAGTTCTCTAGAATGATACACAAACATGATAAAATATAACAGGTTAATCCATTTCAAGTATGAAAATATTTAACAAGGTAGAAACTGAGGCAGGCCCTTCTGATTTGATGTCACCACATCAAAATTTTTATTAGCAAAATTTTGTTAACATCAAGATTTTTGTTAGCAAACAGGCATAAGAAATAGCTAACTTTTAAAATAAATAGGGTTCTAAAGGCTGGAAATTCATTACCTCATAGAAACAATGTTCTGAAAATGGCCAGTTTCCAAAATTATTTCAAAAGGGCTCATTTACCTTATGTGGCATGTCTGCAATGAAAAGCAGTGGAAGACAATACTGTACTATAGTACTCAAAGTGCAAAACTTGGCTAGAAATAGTTTTAAGGTATATTTTTAAATAGGAAGAGAAATTTAATTACAGAAGAATAAGGTAGAGCATGGGGAGGAAACAAATGCTTTAATGTAGTCAAAGTGAACTTTCAGAAACATCATGGCAAACAGAGTTCTTTAGTTCAAATACACATCAAGATGTACAAATTTGCTTCTTCCTCCAAGGATTACCACAAGACAAATGCTTATACTTACCAGATGTGCATTAGAGGCAGATTTGGGGAGCAATATGGGAGGGAGAAAATAATGAACAGAAGTATAGAAAGGGAGGGTTCTAGAAACAGGAAAGAAAAAGGAAGAGAGAAGGCATCACATACATCTGTCTACGTGTACATGTAAAGGGAGAGAGAAGCAGAGGGAGGGGCAAAATTGAGTGTGGGAGAAAGAGACTAAGACTCACCTATGCATGATCTCTTCCAAAGAAGGGTGAGAACAACTTGCAATTGAGCTTTTATTCTGGTCCAACCACCAGGAATTTGATTGCTACCTGCAATGAAGGTCTCAGATTGGTAGTCACAGGAAGAAAGTGACCACGTGTAGAGAAACAATGTTCATAATTGACAGGAATTCAAGGACAGACTGACTTCCATTTCACTTTTGTTTAATTGGCCCATGTAAAGTTCATGGTTTAATATTAAAGGAAACATCAAAATGCAAATTAGAACAGGCTTCATGGCAGAAGATTCTTACATTAGGCCATGGGAAACAAAAAGGGCCCCAGTGAATATACCCAGCCTCTTTGCATCTGTCAAATACACACTTGTGTTTTCTTCTTTTTAGCTGTTCTGTTTCGGTTCAATTTGATAGTTTTCCTACTGCTTACAACATGACTTCTGAAGATGTTTGATCTTGAGTAAAAAGGAAAATTTGAGCAGCTTGATCTGAGGGTGAGTAGTGTCTTAAATACCACGAAGGGCTGTTCTCTGTGAGCCTTACTGACTATTCACAGTTCACCAATACAGAACTCAGCAAGAGATGCTGGTTTCTTGCTTGACAACTGCACGTTCTATACTCACAGAGATAAGACATTTGGGCTCCTCTAAAATTGTCCTGAATTGCTTTCAAAGCCATACATGGTCTAATGGTAGCACACTGCAAGGGTATAGAGAACCCAGCCTCCAAAGTCTAAACATGAAACAAAGATTTCTTTAACTTCCAAAATGAAAGCCCCTTTGAAAATAAATATAATTCTCACACTGGCTGCAAACTATTTAATTAAATCCTTCTTGTGGTTTCAGAGAATACTAAAATAACCCTAAATATGTTGGCATAATTTCTCTTATTCCAGCTTATTGCACCATTAATTATTATGTGAACAGGTAGAAGTTGGCAGGACAGGAATGGAAATGATGTGACTTTAAAACAAATACCAGCAGATAAAGGTTTTAAAGAATTGTTTGTTTATATTCTGTTTCAGATCTTAACTCTGACCCTAACTGGCTGTAAGCAGGTCACTAGGCATCTGTAGATTTGATTCCTCAACTGTAAAATGAAGGGATTAGATGATGTGAGTTCTAAGACTCCTTCCAGCTCAACAGGCTCTGATTCCAATTTTTTTAGCTTAGGTTATGCAGTCGACTCGGAACTTTACTGACTGACTGATTACTCACGGATGGAGCATACTGTTTCATGTCTATGTAAAACTGCCCCAAACAGGCATCTCATACCTGCTCTGATTCCTCTGTTAGAGGCTGCTTGGATGGGAGTGACCCCCTTGAAATTTTGTATTCATCTCTAGAAGATGTTCTTGAGCTTCCAAAAAAAATAAATTATGCAAAGTCATTTCTTTCATATATATATATATTTTAGCTGTCAATGGACCTTTATTTTATTTATGTATATGTGGTGCTAAGGCTTGAACCCAGTGCCTCACGCATGTGAGGCGAGTGCTCTACCACTTAGTCACAACCCCAGCCCCAAGTAATTTCTTTTTTAGTCAGTTTTGTGTTGCTGTGACCAAAAGATCCAACCAGAACAACTTAAAGGAAGAAAAATTTATTTTGGCTCACAGTTTCACAGATTGAGTCTGTGCTCAGCTGACTCCATAGCTCTGGGCCCAAGGTGAGGCACAACATTATGGCAGAAGGACATGGAGGAGGGAAGCAGCTTAGGACATGGCAACTGGAAGCAGAGAGAGAGCTCTGATTACCAGGGACAAAAGATAAATCCAAAGGTACACCCCCAGTGACCTTCCCGCTCCAGCCACACCCTACATGCCTGTGGTTACTCCCCAGTTAATTCGTATCAGTAGAATAATCCACTGATGAGGTTGCAACTCCCATCATCTAATCATTTCACCTTTGAACCTTCTTGCATTTTGAGGAACACCTCATATCTAAACCATAAGAGTTCCTCTTCCAAATTACCACTTCTTCCCTTTTCCTACTCTAGAAAAGTAGAAACATAGTAATTAAAATCATCTGCCTTGACCTATGCTGCCATTGGGTCTACACTGGGTATTTTCCTACACAGCACTAGGTTTGGGTGTTGACTACCAAGGTTTGGAATTTTAGTTCCCACATTTTATTTCATCTTGCCTTTTTAAAATTGTATTTACAATTTTTTTCCTAAAGCCTCTTTTTATATCTCCTTATTTGCTCCTGTATAACATGGCCAGACAGGATTAAATCCTTTATCTACAAGGACTTCCACAGAGCCGGGCGCGGTGGCTCACGCTTGTAATCCCAGCACTTAGGGAGGCTGAGACAGGAGAATCGTGAGTTCAAAGCCAGCGTCAGCAATGGCGAGGCACTAAGCAACTCAGTGAGACCCTGTCTCTACATAAAACACAAAATAGGGCTGGGGATGTGGCTCAGTGGTCGAGTGCCCCTGAGTTCAATCCCCAGTACCAAAAAAAAAAAAAAAAAAAAAAAAAGGACTTCCACAGTACAATCATTACTGCTCTTTTATTACAAAAGAGGAGAAGGGAGACCAACATGCTACTATTTAATTTATTAATTTCTGGATTGTGATAGTGTTTTTGTTTTAGCCAACACTTCCCTAGGGAATATCAAGAGCTAAAATTAAAAAAAAAAAAGAAATCTCTGCCCTGAGAAGAAAAAAGATATCCTTTTCTTAGATTACTCTAAGACTACCCAGGGATGAGTTAATTATTGCCTTCCATCTAGCATCAGTAGAGTACTGTCCAGCCTTTTTCTTCAGTTTGATATGCTGTCATGACTCCACTAGTGTGTGGACTTTGCAATATTGAATGCCAAGGACAAGTGACATGAAGCTATGTCTGAGGGTATCAACTCTATTCATTTATTGGTTATAGAGCTATAGTGACTAACAGAACTCACTAGAAAATAACGTTTTGGGACATTAATGCTTGGAAATGAATGCAGGTTGAGCATTCCTGACATGGAAACCTAAAACCCAAAAGACTCTCAAATCCAAAACTTTTTGAGGGTCAACATGACACCACAATTGATGCTTTCTGATGGTTCAATATACATAAACCTTGTTTTGTGCACAAAATTGTTTTAAAATATTGTATAAAATTACCTTTATGTTCTGTAAATAAGGTATATATGAAACATAAATGAATTCTGTGTTTAAACCAAATACAACTCATTATAATTTGCAAATTTTGAAAAATTCAAAAACTAAAACACTTCCGGTCCTAAATACTTCAGATATAAATATCTTGTCTATAAATTAAAAGTTAGGAGTGAAGTCACATAATAAAATATACATATATATGAAATGAAATATATATAATTATTATATTCCGTGAACATTATCTTCCTAGTACACATCTATCTTAAAGCCTCACTTAAAATTTTTTGATAGATTTTTTTAGTTGTAGTTTGAACTGCTGTCTAGGTCATTATTAGAAGCTAGAGCAAGCCTATTTTTGCCATGTCTTCTTTTTTTTTTTTTTTTTTGGTACTAGAGATTGAACTCAGAGGTACTCGACCACTGAGCCACATCCCCAGCCCTATTTTTTGTGTTTTATGTAGAGACAGGGTCTCACTGAGTTGCTTAGCGCCTCGCCATTGCTGAGGCTGGCTTTGAACTCGCGATTCTCCTGTCTCAGCCTCCCTAAGTGCTGGGATTACAGGCTTGAGCCACCGCGCCCGGCTCCATGTCTTCTTTCTTCCAATGACACCAATCATTCTAATTTGAGATTCACAGAGTCAAATGTTAGAGCTAGATGTGATATTTTGGGACATTTCTGTAAGCCATTTGTTTTAAGAACAATGTACCCGACTTGGAAATGCTGTCCTCTTGAAATAAATACACAGGCTTGAGGGGATATATAAGAAGCAGTGGAAACGGAGAGGGAACTCCCAATAGCAAGCCAGATCTGCTGGTCAATGCAGGAAAGACACTATTATCATATACCATTCCATCTTAGAGACATGCAGGAAGGCAAAAGGACTGGCCGAGGGTCACAAAGCTAATTTGTGTCATTTTCCTAGGATGGTCCCTTAGCTACTAGGAATATCTCTTAAAATGCAGTGATCTGAGTCATAGTCTTCTTTTTCCCACTTTTTTTGGGAATTGACTTGAAAACTTACCAACCATTCTAAAATAAAGTAGGAGGTTAACCTGCTTTGCTAGGTGAACATTTAGAAGCACTGATGCTGCACTCTCAATTTGCAATTCCATTCTTATCTTTTCACCTCCATCCATGCCAATTCTATTCTTTATTCTCTGTTATCTTTGATTCTTGCCTCACTCTTTAACAACATGGTACAGTACAGATTTTGAAGCTGGACTTTCTGGGTTTGAATCTCAGCTGTCACTATCAAACGATGGAATCTTGAGCAAATTAGTTAGCCTCTCTATGCCTTGGCCTCCTAATCTATAACAAAGGTATAACATGATTTACCTGATAAGGTTGTGAGGATTTAAAACGTTAATATATGAGCAATCAGAACAACGTCTAGCACAGAGTATACTGAAATAGAAAATTATAATTATTTCCTTTGGGGGCTGGGGTTGTGGCTCAGTGGCACTGTGCTTTACACACATTTTTCCAGTTGATATTCACAGTAACTATTTTATACTATTAATATTATCTTTCCCTTCTTCCCTTATTTTTTTCAGATAAGAAAATGAAGTTCAAAGAACTTAAACAACTTGTCCAAGGTCATCCAGATAGTAAAAAGCAGAGCCAGGATTTGAATCAAGATCTGTATTACTATCTTTCCAAGAAAGGGGTATGAGAATTCATTTAAAGTTCTATTTTCTTTGATTAGATGGCTTACTTCCCATACAGGTCAGAAGGCTGGGCTCTCTCAGAGACAGAGGTGCAACGAGAAGGGAGGGGTCTCTCTTGGAAGGTAGCAGGGTAGAGAGGATGACACCATCAACGTCCTAAGGAACTCACCTCTAGCTTCCACTGTACCATACAATATCCACACACCATACTGCTGTATGGTACTATACTGGTGGATACTACCATAAAAACCCTTCTTAGCTGAGGCCAGTATCAGGAGATGTGGTTCCAGCCAAATCACATTTCCTGATTCCAGCCAAAGTGGTAATATTTATAATATCCATCATCATTAGTTTTTTTTTAAATATTTTTTAGTTGTAGATGAACACAATACCTTTATTTTATTTATTTATTTTTATATGGTGCTAAGGAATGAAATCCATGCTTCATTCGTGCGAGGTAAGCACTCTACCACTGAACCACAACTCCAGCCCCCATATCATTAGTTCTTGGTGTCATTTATTTCTACTGTAGCCTTAGGGAAAAGGAAATTTCTCTTCCATTCCCAGAGTAAAATTATAAACATACACGCACCTTTCCTTTCTTCCTTCAAAGCCCATAGTTACTAGTATCTTGATACATTTGCCCCATAGCCTCCCATTTTCAGTTATCATAGTATCTTCATTAGTCTAAAATGGTATCTTCAGCAGAAGGTCTGGGGCTGGTGAAAGGCCTGGGTTGTGGGGGTGGAGGGAGAAGGAAGTAATTGCAGTTGCAGGAGACACACCACACATTGCCTTGTCCCTGTTCCTGTTCTGCCTCTGGAGCTCTCAGTCTGACTCCTTCACTCCCACAGAGAGAGCTTTACTCAGAGCTTTACTCAGCGCCTCCCAGGCATATCCCTGAAATGAAGGTCAGTCAATTGCATGGCTTCTGTTTTTCACAAAGACCCACCCTGGCTGGCCTTGGTTTAATGGGCTAAATTTAGAAGGGGAAGCCTGGAAAGGATTTTTAGATTTTTACTTACTTCCCTCCTTTCCCATACTCACCATCATATTTTGCTGTCAAACTATTAGAAAGTGGTAGAGAAGCTGAAGTTCAATGTTTGTTAGGTGAAGAGTGCTGGAAGAGATGTCTAAAGAGAGTGAAGAACGACTAAGAGAAGGCCAAGAGAGACAGGAATCCTGGGCAGCAGCAAAGGGTATTAGCAGAGTAACAAATAGTGGGGAGACTGGCAAATACGACTGAGAACTGAGCCTTAACCTAAGTGTTCCCTTGAACCAACCCAGCTTCACTAGATCTAGCCACTATTTTCCTAACATCTTTAGTTCCTTTGCTGGATACCTTGCCTCAGTCCCAGAAGCCATCACTATGTACTACTGTTTGGCAGAAAAGATAGAAACAAGGTTACCAGGCCCCCTGCTAGAAGAGGAGACATGTTCCTTTCCTCACTAATTCTACTTGTAATATATTTTCCTTTAGAAACAAGACCCTTAGTGTTGTTTGGTCCCTGCAGTATTTTTAGTAGGGCGTTTCAGTTTTTATAGGATTATTAAAGGTTGATCTGCTTCTCTAACAGTGACAGTGTTCCCATATGAAGTAGATACTCTTGGTGCTCTGGCCTGATTCCTTTCTTGAGCTGGTGCACACATCCTTGGCTGCTGTGAGTACGAGTTGCTCTCAGAGACCTAACCTTGCCCTGTGAGGAACAACTCTTTGCCTGGGTAATACCACTAACCTACAGCCCATGAGTGACTGACAAGGGGTGCAAAAAGCTTGCCTCCTTGTGACATGGAGGCCAACTGGACGGTGCAATTCTGACTCTAGAGTTTCTCACAGGATCAGGTCAAAGCTGGTCTCCAGCAGAGACCACATTCTGGCTTAGCTCTATCCTCCCTGTTCCATGATACTTTCCTTAATCCCTTTTTCTTGAGAGCACACTCTAAATAAGTCACTTGCATAAAAGTCCCTGTCTCAGGCTCTGCTTCCAGGGAATATGACCAAGACACATACATGATCCATTTGTGTATTAGTGGTTCTTTACTGTCATCAAAACCATCAAATGCATCTCTGGGGAAACCAAAGGTGAGATGAGAGGGCTTGACAGGACTCAATCCAAACTTGAATATACAACCAACTCAATTTACAATATGCCTGGGCTATGCCTACATCTGCTGTCTGGCTGACTCACAGACAACATTCTATCAAATTCAAAATTAAGATTTACTTAATCATACTCTAAGCTCATTTTTTTCTCACTATAGAACATGAATTATTATACTTATTAAAAGAATTAGCCACCTGGCACTTATTATTAACCAAAACATTTGTTAGAATTCTTAAAAATGTGGCTGAATGACTCTAAATTATTTCAAAATTATTATTGACATATTTTAAAATAAGTTGTGGGGTTTTTTGTTTTTTGTTTTATCCCCCTGAGCTGTAAACTTTGCAATTAGGATGCTAGATACTTGATAAGGAACTTTAGTCAGTCTAGCAGTAGCATGAAACAGATCAGAAAAATATAATTAAATACATGAAATTAAAGTGGAACATAATTGAATCTGCTATGATTCAGAAGTCATATCAGGGTCATCATTATGAACCTCAATTACAGTATTGTAGCAGTGTAGGGAGATTGGTGAGTGGTGTTCAGCTTTAAAGATGCTAGACAGACCAGATTTTACTGCATGTATTTGCAAAGATGTAATTTCATAACAGCTGGCACCTCATCCACTGTTCTCCCTCACTATTCTTATCCTAATAGGCTCTAGGTAGAGTTCCCTATCTCAACTAACGAAATCCATTCTTCCAGCCTACACTATAACAAAATAATTGAGATTTTAAAAAAATTTCATGGGGTTATCCTCTTAAAGAACTTTCACTTAAAGCAAGACCCAACCATACTTTAAATATATTTTTTAAAATATTTTTTTAGTTGTAGATGGATACAATATCTTTATTTATTTATTTTTATGTGTTGCTGAGGATCGAACCCAGTGCCTCACACATGCGAGGCAAGCACTCTACCACTGAGCTACAATCTCAGTCCCTAAATATTATTTATTTTAAATAATATTATTTAAAAATTATTTAAAATTATTTATTCCTCTTAGCATAACCTATTTTAGTTTCCATTTACAGTTTATGCTTTATTTTCTTTACATGTTGTATTTTATTATACTGATTATCATCTTCCTGCTCCATCAAATTATTGGAGGGTCTTTTTAGGGGTTATTTATGATTTGTTAACTAAAATTTAATTTCTAGAAAGACATCATAATTAAAAAGTTCTATACATCTGAAAACTATTTGTTTCTAAAAAATCCTTCACATTGGCCAAATACATCAGAATATTTATAGATCATAACAGTGTTTATACATGAACAAGATTTTCATTAGAAATGGGAAAGAATACCATATTTACTTGCTTAACACACACATAGACAAGGAGAGAAAATATGATCTTTTTTTTGAAACTTACCAGGAAAAGTGGCTAAATGAAGGCTTAATAATTCAGGCCAAATCTTTCAATGATCCTACATGTACAAAGTGAAAAGTGATTAAACATTAGAATGTACTGAAATACAGAGGAGAAAATATATATTATTTTCTTCTCAAAACTGGAAAAATCATAGGAAGGCAAATAGATATAAAAATATTGTTATAGTTTCCTTAATTAATATTTCTTCAAATTCTTCCTGCCATAGACCTTAAGAGTTTCCATCATTTCCTCTGTTTAATATCACATCATTCTGCTCTAATCAAAAACAACAACAAAATCTTTTAAGACCGTCACCTATCTTTTCAGATATACCAACTTTATAACAAACAAAAATGACCTGGAATATCAGATCTGAGATTCCTTCTTTCCAAGCTACTTTAGTTAGTTTTTTTTGCTGCTATGACCAAAAGACCCAACAAGAACAATTTTGGAGAAGGAAAAGTTTATTTGGGGGCTCACGGTTTCAAAGGTCTCAGTCTATAGACCGCCAGCTCTGTTCCTGGAGGAGAGGCAGAATATCATGGCAGAAGAGTGTGACAGAAGAAAGCAGCTAGAACATGGTGACAGGAAGCAGAGAGACTCCACTTGCCAGATGTAAAATATAAACCCCAAAGGCAAGCCCCCAATGCCTACCTCCTCCAACCACACCCTACCAGCCTTCAGTTACCACTTAGTTAATCCCTATCAGGGGATTAATTCACTCATTGGGTTTCATAACCCAATCATGTAACCTCTCAATGTTCTTGCATTGTCTCACACATAAACTTTTGGGGGACACCTAATATCTAAACTATAACACAAGCCAAGTGAATAGCTACTCATCATTTAAGTCATCTTTTCTGTGAAGCCCTTTCCAATCTCCTTTTCCCTCAAGCAAAATTCATCCTCTCCGTAAATGTACCCCCAAAGAAGTTTATATACAGCATTTTATACCTCTAATGTCACCATAATTATTTTTAGTATTAGTTGGCAACTGTGTTTTGCTCTAATTAAGAGATTTGTTATTTTTCTCTCATGTAAAAGAAATTTTACGGGTAGGTAGGTAGTTCAGGGTTATTAGGATAGCTCTTTTCATCTTTCTGCTATCTTCCCTAATATATGATGTTGGGCTTCGATGTAGCCTCAATTCCACAAGATTGTTGCTATAGCTCCAGTTATCTCATCCATGTTCCTGGCAGGAATAGGGTTTGAGTTAGCTTGAGTTAGCCGTGCCCTTACCCTACCACCAACACACAAAGAGGAGTTTTTCTGAGAGTCCCACAATGTCTACATGACATGACATTGGCTTATACTTCCTTACCTCTATCTGCAAGGAAAGTTATATAAAGAAAATTTTCAGCTGAGCACAAATCAGGTTTCTGTTACTAAAAAAAAAGGAGAGGAAAGGACTAGAATAGGATTGTTTGCTTCATCTTCTTTTTCTTAGCATGTTCCCTTAGATGGACTATGAGCTCAATGAATATCCAGATTGTTTTGTCCATTATTCTAATACTAGTACCTTAGTTATTTTTAAAATTATTAAAAATTATGTTATTAATTGAAAAAAATATGGAAATCTCCACTGGAAAAGCAAAGAAAATTGCAAGGGGAAGTAACATTAGTTTATTAAATTTGTGTTGTTATTCACTCATTAGTTGTTATTTCACCTAGTACCAGTTGAGCTCCTCACTGCATTAGGCCCTGGGTCAGGCATGGGGGATTCAGTGGATGAGCGTAACATGCTCTCTGGCTTTAACCAGGGTATAGGGCTGAGGTTGGGGAGAAGAATGAGCTCTCTGCAATAAACACCAACTTCTGAGAATGTGGTGAGAGACCTGAATGACCATTTAAGAGGTCAGGGAGAGCCAGGTGCGGTGGCTCACGCTTGTAATCCCAGCACTTAGGGAGGCTGAGACAGGAGAATCGCGAGTTCAAAGCCAGCCTCAGCAATGAGGTGCTAAGCAACTCAGTGAGACCCTGTCTCTACATAAAACACAAAATAGGGCTGGGGATGTGGCTCAGTGGTCGAGTGCCCCTGAGTTCAATCCCCAGTACCAAAAAAAAAAAAAAAAAGAGGTCAGGGAGTTGTACATTTATTATGGGTGAAACACAGTGAGAGAAGAAGAGGGGGAAAGATAGGCAGAGCCAAATAATAAAGAACCTTGTAAGTTATATTCAGAAGTCCATAATTTATTCCTTATACTTTAGACCCACTTGTCAAGACAAAATTTTTATTTTGATTGTTCCCCTGGACTTCTTCATGAAGGGAGTGCCCAATACTTTGCCCTTGGTGGACTCTGACCCACTGATTATCCTCTGTCTGGGTAAAAGTATCTTGGCTAGCTTAGAATGGGAATCACAAATGTGTCCCATAGACCTTACTGAGACTGGAATCACTGGCTTCCCAGCAGCATATTTTACAGGTTGCTATTCCCTGGTAGGCCAGTATGGATAATGCTGTCTAGCAACATATTTCTCAAACTTGGCAAAATGACTCCCTGGACATCATAGAGTTGCCAGTTGCATAAAGATTTATCCATAAGAACTGTAGATGTAAACTAGGCTTACTTAGTTTATTAATGCCTTTGTTTCAGTGACATGGGTCATGGGATGAATACAGATTTAGCTGAGGCAGAGTCACTGCTTTAGCAATGTTACAGTCAAACTAGTAACCCTGGTGAAGATTTGGCTAGTAATAAAGTCACCTGTCATCTCTTCCTTCAAGTAGTTCAATTCAATTCAGTCTCTAACATATGGTCAGAAATACTTCTTTTTTTTTTTGTACCAGGGATTGAACTCAGGGGTACTCAACCACTGAGCCACATCTCCAGCCCTATTTTGTGTTTTATGTGGAAACAGGGTCTCACTGAGTTGCTTAGCACCTCGCCATTGCTGAGGCTGGCTTTGAACTCGAGATTCTCCTGTCTCAGCCTCCCAAAGTGCTGGGATTACAAGTGTGAGCCACTGCGTCCGGCTCAGAAACACTTCTCTATACCCATTTCTATCCTCAGATAAAGAGATGTTCCCCTCACCATGAAGTAGAAGTGAGGGAGCAAAGAGGGAAGAAAAGACAGGAAGATGTTCTGCTCCTGGCACTGACAACAGAGGAAGGAGCCACAAGCCAAGGTATGCAGGTGTATCCAGAGGCTGGGACAGGCAAGGGAATGGATTCTCCCCTCTAACCTCCAGAAGGAATATAACTCATACCTTAATTTTAGATTCCTGACCTTCAGGACTTTAAGATAATAAATTCCTGTTGTTTGAAGCCACTAAGTTTGGGGCAATTTGTTACAGCAGTAATAGGAAATTACTACACACTTGCCAGTACATCTCCAGGTGCTTCATCTCCTATTCATTCCCAGTGTACTCTAGCTTAGCCTGTTTCCCATTAGATTGATCTCTTATGAATCCGAACTATCAGGTTGTTTTCTTAAAGATCAAATCTTATCATTAACAGGGTTTGCACAATATGAATACTCATCCATTCTAGTTAGGTACTTTTCCAAGAATATAATTATAATCTGCAAGTAGGGTTACTTACACATCCCATCAAATAAAGACATTTGGTGTAATCCCAGGAACACTTAACAGGGACATGATTACAGCTAAAACAGCTTAAAATAAATTATACTATATGCAGAAGAAAGAATGCAACTAAATAGGACTAAAGTAGGGAAGAGATTTTTCACTGATGGAGGCAAACTCATGACTTTGGTGACTCTGGCAGTCACCAGTAAGAGACACTCTGCTTTAGAAACAAGGATACCTCACCAGGTGCCTGGACCTTCGTAAGGGCTTCGCCTAAATAGTGGACAAAGTTATTCGATCATAGGAAACTGAATCCTATTAAATGCTGGTCAAATGAGAGTTGACAGTCACAAGTCAGTCAATTGGTTCACCTCTGGATGTGTGTTAAAATTGAGATGGGGATCCTTCCTGGTGATACCACTGCTTACCTGCGTAGAGTTCTGCTTCTTCATATGTTGAAGTCTGAACATTAGAGAAGCATGCCGGGGCAAGCATATAAAGCAGAGTTTATTTAAAAAGGGGTAACACAGACTTCTCCTGGGAGGGAGAAGGGGGCCATAGCTGGTGTCCTAGTATCCCAAGAAGTACAGGTGTTTTGCCTTTTTATATGTCCTAGGCTTCCTTTGTTCTGCTCCCTTCTTACCTCTCTCCTTCCTGCATCTATGACTAGGCCAGGGAGATGCTCCGTGGGATGGCCAAAAAGGGAAAAGCAGGACCGGGGAAGGGTCCAGGTGGAGTGATTTGGGCAGGAAGAGGGTGTAATTAACAACTCCCTGTAGGGAGGGACAATCCCTGGGATAGGTTACCTTAGCAACAGTTTGGCCCTGGGGCAGGTGGAGGAAGGGCGCTGAAGGCATTAACATTTCAATACCTCTTCAACTTCCCAGACTCAAATTGGCCTCCTGGATCTGACCTGACTGGATTTACTATCTACACTGACTGCCTAATTCTGGCTTCACTGGTAACCAAGAAAAAATAGATTAAGGTCCAGCTACTCTGTAAAATCTTGCATCCTAATAGCCACAGTTCTGCCTGCTATCACTCATCCATATTTTAAGACTTCCACAAAAGAGGAGTGACTTTTAAAGCAAGAGAAGGAACAGAAGTTCTAAGAACAGGTAACAACAGCAAATGCCACCAAGAGCCGAATAAGATGGGGATAAAGTTTTTCCATTAGTTGACAATCAGAAGTGGCTGATGCTGTTTGTAGACTGAAGGTTGACAAGGGTACAAGAGGACACATTTTACCTTAAGGCTAAACAACTCCTTTTAAAAGATTCTAGTAGGGGTGAGGAAAGATCCATTCCCTACAGATTCACCTTTAAGTCATATTCCCTTAGGTTTTGATTTGGATCATGGAGAGCTCTTCTCCTCCACACATCCACCAAATGTTTGTTAACTTGCCAAATTTTGGTCTTACCAGAGCCCTCTCCTCAGTCCACCTGCAAGGCAGAGGAACTAAGGAACTCTGGAGTAACAAAAGGTCAAAAAACAAGAAACAAAAGGTCAAAAATCCTAAGACCAAATCAGGTCCTGAGGGCACATGAGCTGTAACAAGTTGTACTTCAAAATTAATATCCTTGTTTTGATGATAAAAAGCTAGTGTTTGGGATTTAAAGGGAGGGCATTTTACAATTGGAACGCTTTTTTGCATCTCTTCCATTATTTGCACCCATCTCTCTTCAAATTAATAGCTGTTGCAGAATTGTGGAGATGTGTGAGCAAAAGCCTGTACCAAACACTTTATTTTGTCCAATGGCTAGCATAATTGCATGACATTTAAAAAAAAGGTAAAGAGTGAAAACAACATACGTGTGTGCACTGCACTTCCCAATGAAAGTAGCGATTTCCTTCTCTGATTATAGGCTATTTTTAAAGGTGGGGGGGATTTTCTGAATCAGTGCCCAGTCTTTCTAAACTTTTATTACTCATATGTGATTCATTCGCTTGTTTTTTCGTCCCCTGTCTCTGTCATTGCCTGCTGCTAAGGGGGACGCTGAATCACAGCTACTCCAGATGAAAAGCCTTCTTCTCCCTCACCCCCTGTCTGCGGAAAAGGCCTCCTACTTTCCGGGCTGACCCTAGAGGGCAGTTTTACAAGTCTCAGCCCCGGGCTATGGAAGATTTTGCTCCTGCAAGCGTCACCGAGACGCTGGTCACCTCACGGCGTCTGGCTTTCAGGTCCGCAGGCCTCTGCGCGCGGCGGCCGCGAGGGGCCGTTGGCGCCCGGCCGGGGTGTGCCCGAGGGCCGCGGCGCGCTCCCTCACCCCCAGAAAGCTCCCACAATGCAGCGCTGGCGTCCCAGTTCCGTTACACTGTCTCGCCCCGCGCAGGCGGGCGGCCCAGGCGCGGGTGGGGGAGCTGGGCGGCCACGGCTGTAACCCGAGCGCCCGGCCGACGGGGGCGCCCCCGCGCCGCTCCTCTCGCGCGCTCAGCCCGCGACCCGGCGAAGGGGCGGAGCCGCCTGGCCGCCCGGCCCGGCCCGGCCCGGCCCCCGGCCCGGCCCCCAGCCCAGAGGCACCAGCCGCGGGAGCGAGCTGGCTGCCGACTTGGCCGCCCGCACTCGTCCAGTGCCCCGCACAGAGCCCGCGGCGCCGTTCGTCGCCGAGCCTCGCCCGCACGCCCGCAGCGCGGCGGCAGCGCTGGGGACGGCTGCTGCTCGCGCGCTCGCGCCCCCGGCGCCCCCGCGGGTGGCGTCCACACTCACCTAGCTGGCCGCAGAGGTGCGCGGAGAGGGCGCGCCGCGGAGCCGGGGCCTCCCGCCGCTGCGGGACGCGCGCCGGGGGAGCGCTGGGCTGGGCGGCGCGGGGACCGGCGCTGGGCAGCCGCCGGGCTCCAGGCGCCGCCGTGTCCCCAGCGCCGCCGAGTCCCCAGCCGCCGGCCGGCCTGCGGGGGCGGCGCAGTTGCGAAACTGAGTAAGTATTAACTTTACTTGGCGGCGGCGATTTCTGGGCAGCGCCTGGGACCCTCCCTGCGCTCCCGGAGCCTCAGGGCTGCCCCTTCCCCGCCCCCTCTCCACTCTGGCCGCACGGTGGGTCCTGACGCCCGCCTGCCCCCACCCCATCCCGCCGCGGGCTCCCTACCTCCTCCTCGTTCACCTTTTCCCGGGTGTGTCACCCTTTGCGCCTTCTGTCCGCGGCACACACGCTCCTCGAACCGAAAAGTACGAGCTTGTTCGTGGCTTTTCTGCTTCCTCCCCGTGTCCTTGGCAAGGGAGTTTAGAGGCCACTTTTGTGGGGAAGGGAAATGTATGTCTGGCTTCTTTAATATTTTTTTCTCCAGATGGAAATCGGATGCTCGCCTGCCGGGTGGCGGTTGGGTGAACGCTTCTTTTCTTCTTCGGAAAAAAAAGTGATTGGTTTATAGGTTTTTAAATTTTGTTTAAACGATGACCATCGTGCGTCCCCTTTTCCCCTTATAGCCAAGCCTTCTGGGGAGTCCAGAAGAGAGGACTTTCAAAGTAATTCCGTTCTGCAAACTAGAAACTTTGAGAGGGCAAATCGCAGAAAGCCTGTTACGTTTCAACTTTAAGGAACGTGAGCTTTGAATGCGAGTCCCTGTACTATACGGGTTTTATAAGGCGAAACCTGGGTTCCTAATGAGTGTTGCGTTGCTGTTTTAGCATCATAGAGCCGCCTGGTGTTGCTGAACCACTACTTTCCCACATCAAATGGAATCTTGAGCAGTGCGATCTTAAGATATAATTGCAGGTCAACATTGCTCCTGATCTTTAGGGATTTAGAAGGGAAATAAATGCAGGGCACGTTTCCTAGCTGATTTAAACCTGTCAGGCTAGTCCTGTCAATACATCAAAGCATTGCATTTTTAAAAATTCCTCCAGCCTGGTGACAGCAGGGACGAACATTTATGGATTTTCCAGTAGATTGTGGCTCAGCAGTTCTTCATTAGGTCTGTCTTTAAATATGTATAGATCTCTGCTTTTCAGACCATTTTTTTCTGAAAAAAAAAAAAAAAAACCACGTAGTTTTTCTTAAAAAAAAAAAAAAAGAGTCTTTCATCTGGTAGTTGCCAGGAGTTGTGATCATGTTAGGAAAGAGCATAAAATGGGAAGCGTTCTTAATGGGTTTTCAACATCCTGCCCTTCCCCTGGATGAGGCAGCAGTGAATGCCAGTCAGCTCTCTGCAGGGAGAGAGGTGCCGTGCGGGTGGATGCAAGAATCAGGATGCAGGACACAGCACTATCAGAGTGGAAAGTGGTTTGTGTGAGTTCTTTTAGTGGACATTTTAATGGTACTTTTAATGTTATTTATTTCCATGGGGATCTCTCCCCAAACCATCAAAATTACACCTGACGGTACCTCACTTTAAGAACACTGAACATAATTTGGTAATTATTCTATAGAAAGATCAAATGGAACAAAATATAGCTTGTAATGTAGGTGATTAAATCTTTCAAAAATCTCCCCCATCTCAATGTTTTTCTCTCCTTTTGAGAGTCTCTTGATGGCACTTTCCATAATTGACAAAATTGGCAGTAATGCATTGAATTCTTTGTGGGTTCATTGATTAAGTCTTATTGCTGAGCTTCAGTAGCTCTGGGGACTTTAGGAGCCCCTAGAGGGAGCAAATCATGGGACTGCAGATAGGAAAGACATTTCAGTTTGTGGAAGTGTCAGTGTGTAGAAGGGAAAAGCAATTACAAAGAGGAGAGGATTTAAGTCATTTTTATGGTGTACCTTTCCTGAGTTTGGTTGTGATATGTGGAAACTGCAGATTTAAAATCACACGCAGTTGTGATGTTATTTACTTTTGCCTTTTATTTATTTTATTTTTATTTTTTTAAATTGTGACTTTTTAATCTGAATCTTTAGTGCTTGGCTTTTGCAGCCTTCTCTTCTCGGTGGCTTGTATCAATGTTTAATGTGAATGCTTGCATCTTGAGAAATGATTAGTTTTTCAAGGTTACTCATTTCTTGATCTGTCTTAATGTATATAATGACTTGGGAATCAATCTCTTGTTTGCTGCAGGATATTGTTGCTCTTTGCATTATGATTAATTCCTGGCATAGTGGTTTTGCTAATTTTTGTTAAAAAAAAACTCTTAGATGTCTTGGTTGTGTTAAGAACATTGCAAAATTCTTTGTAAGTGGAAGTGGAGTGGGGATGGGATTTGGATAGGGAAACATGCATCACAAATCTGACAGTTTGGATTTAAAAAATAATGTATCACCTGTTTACTCTCATTGGGTGCTTGCTTGTTCCAACCCTAAATAGGTTTGAAAATTAAAAATATAAAGATAGTTTCCAAGTACTCTATAGTGAAAATAATGTTTATCCTCCAGCCAGCCAGACAGATTTGGGTAACAGATATGACTTTCTCACTTCCAAGGTAAATAGTCTTGGTCTGGCTACTCAACCTCTGTGATCTGCAATTTGCTGTGTATAATATGGGGATGCTACTTCTATAAGGAATGTTATGATGAGCACAACATCTAATACAGTGCCTGACATGTCTTAGCCAATAAATGGCTGCATCTCAGACTTCTCCAGAGCTAAGCCCATGACCTTCCAGACTTTTGAACTGTTCTTCTCTTTTCATTTCATCTTCTCTTTTTTTTTTCTGTTTTATCAAACCTTTCAAACCAGTTTGCCACAAAATCCTGTCCATTTTTCCTGGGAAATCTCTTTCAAACCTATCTGATTTTCAGCCTTTCATATGCTACCATCCTAGTTCAAGCCACTGTTACCTCTTGTAGGTTCAGTATCCTCCTGCCCACACCCTGTACCCCTTCCAGTCTGTTTTCCCAACAGCAGCCCAAAGAAACAGAAAATCACTTATTTTTAAGTCTTTAAGGCTTCCAGGTAATACATTTATTCTTGAGATAAGTACAGAATCCTCAACATGCCTTCAAGACCCTGTATAATTTGGTCTCTGCCCCCTTACCTACATCTCTTGCCAGCATCTTGGCCAGTTCTCAGCAGACTTGCCTCAGGACTGTTGCTCCTGTGGCTGGTCTCTGTCTTTTAGGGCCATCACTTTTACTAATTTCTCATTTTGGGGTGCTAGCTTAAATATCCTTTCTCTATATCTTCTCTAAGAAGGCCAACCTTATCATTATGTAAATTAGAGCCCCTTAATTTTCTCCCTTGTAGTCTATTCATCTTTTTCTTCTTAATATTTATCATAATTTATAATTAAATATTGTTTATTGCTTAATATCTCTCTCTTGCCCTTAAGGGCAGTGATAATGCCTGATTTATTCATATATATTAGGTGCTCAATAAATACTTGTTTGTATCATGAATAAGATAGTAATATCAGTTTTGTATTTGTATCTCAGTTGCCTTCTTTATCATTGTTAAGTTTGCTTTTTGGAAAGTGACATAAAAGCCAGTCCAACTCTGCCATATATTCCTTCTTTGCTGGTTATATGAATTATATGAAAAGCCTTCACAGATATCAGGTAAAATTAATGTATTGGGGCTCTGTAGAAAATTCATAGTTAGTAATAAATTGAGATACCTTTTAATTAGTGTTACCGTTGTGATTTTCTGTTGTAGATAATCTTTTTCTAAGTACATCATTAAAATAATTATGCATTTCTCATAGTACAGGATTAGTGAAAGGAAAAAAAGGTCTTATTATGCCATACTATTTTATACCATATCACATGATAACACACCATTCAGCTGCTGTGCACTGCTCAGTGCCAAACTTCAAGGGAAGGTTGGGAAAACTCCAGGAGGAAAATGAGATTTGGAGTACTAAGGATGTTAGGTACTGTCCAGGTGTTGATGTCACTAGACATTCTTTGACCAGTTAGCTGAGAGAGACGAGTATTTGTTTAACACTGGGAGCCACCTAGAGGTCGGTAAGTTCTTTTTTTTCTCTCTCACTAAAGCATTCCTTGTTTTAGCCAAAGAAGTCTCATGACCTTCCAAGACCAAAAAAGGCCTAAAGCTTTCAATATTTTTGTTATGTAGTCTCTCTTTACAACATATTAGTTTGATGTCCTGTAACTCTAAAGTATGTAAGTCTTTATTATTGATCCTGCAATCTCTACTTCTTACATAATCGTGTGCATTTTCTCATGACTTATTTTTTTTTTTTAATTTTTTTTCTTAGTTGTAGATGGACTCAGTGTCTTTATTTTATTGCTTTGTATGTGGTGCTGAGGATCGAACCCAGGGCCTCATGCATGCAAGGCAAGCGCTCTGCCGCTGAGCCACAATCCCAGCCCCTCATGACTTATTTTTTAGGATTATAGTTTTCCTTCAGTTATCACTTTGTAATTCTAGTTCTTTTTTTTTTTGGTACCGAGGATTGAACTCAGGGGTACTCGACCACTGAGCCACATCCCCAGCCCTATTTTGTGTTTTATGTAGAGACAGAGTCTCACTGAGTTGCTTAGCACCTCACCATTGCTGAGGCTGGCTTTGAACTTGCAATTCTCCTGTCTCAGCCTCCCTAAGTGCTGGGATTACAGGCTTGAGCCACCACGCCCGGCTTGTAATTCTAGTTCTAGCTTTGTATTTTGTCAATTATTAAATATACAGAGGCCCTTAGAGTTGATTCTGGTGTCTTCGGAACTCATTCCTTAACCCTCAACCATTAGCTTTCCAAACTGATACCTATGGATGGTACAGGCTTTCTTCAGCTAGGGTGCTCTTGGATTGGAGAGCAGAAGAGTGTTACAGCTGTGTTTTTGAGCTCCTGTAATGGGCCAAACCCTCTGCTGGACGCTGTCCCAAAAGAGGAGTGCACACTTACACCTTGTCATAAAGGGAAAGCTTATTTCATACATTTCCTTCACTCAAGGAAATTGTTCTTGTTCCTTCATATCCCCCCTTTTTTTTTTGCTGGTCAGGAAGATAGACATATGCCTCCTTTAGCCAGACCCTTTGCCTTATGTTGGTGTTTATTTAGACTCAGTTTTACCTGTAATAAAAACATGAGTTTGGCTGGAGAAGGGCACACTATATGATTTGCCCTGTGCAGGGCTTCTGTACCCCCAGGACATTTGCATCATAAGTAGCCACCATTGTGGAGGAAAGTTAGGGTTGAGAACTCTTATTTTTTTGTTCCTCTTGCTTACTGGTTACCCTGGTGACCTCCCACAAATTGCCTGGAGCTCCTTAGCACAGGTAGTATTTATTACCTATTTATTTCACAGCCTGCTGTAGAATTTAGAAGACTTATTTAGGGCACTTTTAAAAAAATCCCATTCAGATATAGCACAAAGCTAATTACAGTTAGCTCCAGGGCTGTCAAAGTTTTATGCATTAAGAAAAATATTTCCTATTCAGTAGCATATATTTTACTCTGTTTTGATAGTAAGTCAGATATAAATGTAGGCTGTGATAAGAGTGTCATGATTCTTTTCCACCAGGTTTTATTCATATAGGTGATATATTTTGTCATTCTTGTTAACTGTCATTGGCTTCTGAGTGCTATGTCATGTTTATTCTTAATTATAGTAATTTTGTTATTGGAAGATCACTTAATTAAATTATTATGCCAAATATAAGTATACACGTTGAAAAACTAGAGTTCTCTTAATGAATAGACATTAGTCAGCAAAGTAAGAATTTATTCTTATTTTTGCTTTAAATTTTTCAGTAGATTTATAATATATAAACTCTGCCAGAAATACCAATGAGAAATAAATTGGGGATATTTTCTAATGTTTAAGGTAAAATCTGCCATTTTTACAAGAGGTTCTAATACCCGATGCATTAAATGTCAGAAAACTTTATAGTAGTTTATTTGTACTTTATTTTGTTTATTCTTTAAGTATATTATGAGTTCCCATGTATTTCTTTTTCAAAACAGCTTTATTGGGATATAATTGATATGCAATAAATAACACATACTTCACTGTATAATTTACAACATTTGACTGTATAAATGCATGTAAAATCATCACCACAATCAAGATTATGAACATATCCATCACACCCTTTAAATTTTTTTGTTGCCCTTGTTTTTCTCTTTTCATCCTTCCACCACCTTCAGAACCACGTTCTGCTTTCTGTCACCATAGAGTAGCTTGCCTTTTCTAGAATTTGAGATTGATATAATATGTATTTTGTTTTGGGCTGGCTTCATTCGGTGATTATTTGGTGATTCATTTATGTTGATATAGCTGTTGTTTATTCCTTTTCATTGCTGAAAATTGTATAAATATATAGCAGCGTATTTATCTCTTCAGCTATTGATGGACATTTGGTTTTTTTTTTTTCTATTTTTGACTATTACAAATAGAGCTGTTATGAATATTTGCATTCAATCTTTGTATTGACCTGTACTTTAATTTATCTTGGTTAAGTGCCTATGAATGGAATGACTGGATCTGGTGTGAGGTGTATGCTTCATTTTTTAAGAAACAGCCAGATTATCCAGGTGCAGTGGCGCACACCTGTAATCCCATAGGCTCAGGAGGCTGAGGCAAGAGGATCACAAGTTCAAAGTCAGCCTCAGTAATTTAGCAAGGGCCTGTCCCAAAATAAAAAATGGAAAGGGCTGGAGACATAGCTCAGTAGTTAAGCACCCCTGGATTCAATTCCTGATAAAAACAAAAAACAGTCAAACTGTTTTCAAACTGATAGTACCATTTTACTTTTTTTTTGGTACTGGGGATTGAACTCAGGGGTACTCGACCACTGAGCCATATCCCCAGCCCTATTTTGTGTTTTATATAGAGACAGGGTCTCACTGATTTGCTTAGCACCTCACCGTTGCTGAGGCTGGCTTTGAACTCGCTATTCTCCTGTCTCCGCCTCCCTAAGTGCTGGGATTACAGGCGTGCGCACCATTTTACATTTTTAACAGTAGTATATAAGCATGGTAGTTCCTTTACTTTTCTTGCCCGTACTTGGTATAATCAATCTTTTAAGATTAGTTATTGCAGTATTCATTTGCTTTTAATTTGTGTTTGTCTAATGGCCAGTGATGTTGAACATTTTTTAATGTATTTTTTGCTTTTTTAATATCTTCTCTGGTGAAGTTTCTGTTCAAGTCTTTTGCCCATGTTTTTATTGGATTGATTGCTTTCTTATGATTGAATTTTAGATAGATGCCATTCATCAAATATATGCTTTACAAAGAGTTTCTCTCAATTTGTGATTTGTCTTTTCACTCTCTTCATGGCGACTTTTGAAAGGTAGGAATTTTAATTTTTGTGGAATTCCGAATTCTGAATTTGTTGCTTCATAGATTGCATGTCTCGTGTGGCATTTAAGAAACCTTTGCCTAACCCAATGTCAGAAAGATTTTCTCTTATATTCTAGAATTTTTATAGTTTTTAGGTTTTAGATTTAGGTCTATGATCTATATTGTGTTAATTTTTTTATGAGATCAGTTGTGGATTACAGTTCATTTTCTTTATATGAAACTTAAATCATTTCAACTTGTTTAAAACAAGTATTTTTCCTCCACTGAATTGTCCTTACCCATTTCTCTAAAATTAGTTGTCTCTTGCATTCTTTTTTATTTTATCAATTGGCATTCATAGCTGGATAACACAAACTAAGTGAAAAGCATTTAAATCCAATTGTTGATAATGTGCTTTTGTCATATTTAATAAAATTTCTAGTTTCCTTCCTGTAGCCTTTGTAGAAACCTTCTTACTCACATATTCCTCCTCTCTCATTTTATTTCCCTTCTTGTTATTTACTCTATTATAATAGTGAAGGGGGCTGCTTATGCTCTTTGCCTTTGTTGTTTGCTGTTGATAATTATTTCATTGTTTTCTCTCTTTGACAATATCCTAGCCCCGATCACTCCTTCATTTTCATTTTTTAAGGCTTACTCATCTCTTCCCCTGTTGTATTTTATCAAGAAACATTTTAGGGTTTGTATTGGAAAGAGTGCCCATGTAAGTTAAAAACCTGGCTGTGCCTGGGTAGCTTTAGAATAGTTATGAGACATACTGAACACCAAGTTCATAATCTTTAAATCAGGCTGCTAATTCATCACTTTCGTGTTTTGAAGTGCAGATTAATATGTGTCCATATGTGGAAATGGATGTGTATCAGGTGGCTTAGTGGAGAGTTGACGCCTTTCCCCTCATCCAACTCTAGTGAGCTCCATCTGCTCTTTCTGTCTGAACTGGGAGTCCAGACAGGCCTCAGAACTCTTTGGGAAGGACAGGTTCTAAACCCTCTACACTCTGTCCAGTCTGTTGGTTCTGCGGAGCACCAGAGTGAGAGCATCATCCCTTTAGGTCATCCAGAGTGGGAGAAGAGGGTTTGTTTCTTCTCATCCCCTTCTCATCCCCCACGCTCTGGAGTTTGCATCTCTAAGGCCTTTTCCCATCAGCAGTCCTTTCTCCCTACCAAATTCCAGTCTCGCTTTTTCTTGGCTCCATACTCTCAGCCTGGAAACTGTATACTAAAGTCTCCCTTGAGTCTGCTGTTCTTTCTCATTGTCTGCATTCTCAGCCAGCTTCTTACAGTAATTGTCTGTGTTCATTGCTTCTATTAGTTCAGCTTCCCACCCACTCTGCAACCAGGTACCATTTCTTAGAACCACACACAAATCAATAGAAATTTTGCAGTCCTAATATATCCAAAGTGTTTTGCAACATATTGCCACTTTGGGCCCACTGCCTCTGGATTGAAATGTTGTCCAAAACACCACTCTTTTTTTTCATTCTTTCATTCAAAAACTCAACTGCATTCCCTCCCATTCATGGCTAGGTTGCAGATAAAAAACACAAAGTTCTTCTGTTTATGGAGAGCTCGTGCTACTAGGGGTGTTGATAAATGAGCAAGTGATTTCTCATTATTTACATGATGATAAATGCTTTGGAGAAAAAACATGTAGTAAGGAGGGGAATTGAAAATACTGGGGGTAGGTGGAGGTATTACTTAATATTGGATAGGCAGGAAGTCCTCACTAATGTGAGCACATTTGAGTAGAGACCTTAATGAAGTAAAGGAGCCTGCTCTCTAGCTATCTGCTGGAAGAACACTCCAGAGTGAGGACATTATGAGTGCAAAGGCACTGGAGCAGGGGCTTACAGGTGTGTCCATATCACAACAATCAGGACAAGGCTGGAGGAGAGCAAGGGGCAGTGGCTGGAGATAAGGCAAAGATAACTAGGGCCTTATTGACTGTGACAAGAATCTGTATTTTTACACTGAATGAGAGGACAATTGAGGGTCTTGAACAGAGAAATGAACAAAATAGAGAGCAGTGTGAGGTGCTAGGCAAGAGTCTGGAGCCTGAAATCAACTGGGTTAAAATCCCAATCCTGTACTCTGTGACCATGGATTAATTCCATAACTTCTCTGTGTCTCATCAGTAACATGGGAATAGTAATGGTACCTATCTTATAGTTTTGTTGTGGGTATTAGTAATATAAAAATGCTATTTATTGTTACTTAAAATTAGTAAAATTGAAAAGACTTGCACTGCTGCCGTATAGAAAGTTGCTTGCCTTTGGGAAATAAGGATAAAAGCAAAAAGACTAACTGGAAGATGAATGCAATAATCCATCCAGGGATGGCTAAGACAGTGTCCTAGGTGGAGAGGTGAGGACCAGGGTCCTTCCTGGTTACATTTTGGAGGGGGAGCTGACCTGTAGGCTTGAGGATTAGCTCTGCTTTTATTCTTATCTCTGATATTTCTGATTAAGTCTTCTTTGCTGCTGCCTGCTCTCCTCCCTGACCAGGGATTCCCAATGGGTTGGTAGCATTTGGAAGTACATGAGGGCAGTGTTGGTTGTGGCAGAGACTGTGGTGTAAATATTTCTGGTCATGGGCTGGGCCCGGGGTGCTCGGCATTGTATACAGGGAAGACATCATTCACAATTTACCAGTAACATCCTGGTTGAAAAATGTTGTTTTAGACCTTCTTGCAACCTGCTACTCCCTCAACTCTTAGCCCCAGGCCCATGATTTCTTAACCTGTGTCCTCTGTGTGGGCAGCAAGGGGCCTATAGGCTTCCTGATTTTTTCTTGACCTGTCTGTTTATGTGCCTTTCCTTTCCTTTCCCCTATTCCTGCCCTCCCTTTTGCAGAATTCATCAAGTTCTGAAAGGGTTCCATGTCCTAAGAATGTAAGAATTCTGCTATTTGTCCTAAAAATATTATTCTGCTATTTGTGGTTTCATCCACTCTCATTGATTTTACTGTGTGTGTGTGCGCGCACACGCGTGTGTGTTTGAACAGATACAGTAATGGACTTCCAAATCTGTGTTCCTTCTCGTTCTAGCCCTGCTGCTGAACCACATGTCATTCCTTAGGATTAACATGTCACAACTTCTTCCTTACTTCCTGCCTGGGTTTGTGATACCATCATTCATCTTATTCCTAATCTTGCTTTTCTGTGCCACCTCACCTTGACTCATCCATCTAGTCCTTCTGATCTTACCTTCAGGACAGCTGAGGAAATTTTCCCTGCCTCCTATCCTTCATTACCCTGATTCATCATCTCTTGTTTAGCCTGCTGCCTCTTAACTGCTCTCCTCACCTGAGACTCATCCTCCACCTGTTGCCACGAGCTCTTGAATAGCGAAATCTCATGTCACTGAACTGGTAAAAGCTCAGCCCTGTCAGTGCCTGCAGGGTTGAACTGAGACTCTGTTACACACAGGACCTCTGACATCTGACAGTGGTCTCCTGGTCTGGACTGTGCAGGTGGCTGTCCTACCTCGTTTGTTGATCTTCCCACCACTTGACCATCCTTATTGTGCAGCTGAATTAATAAGCCATCTTATACGTTGATGCTGAAATGTATGACTTTGCTGTTTGGTCATACACTTATCCTTTACCTGCCAAAATACCCAATAGTCCTAAAGCTACTATAGCTGTGTCCCTCCTTCCTTAAGGAGGTGCTCACTCCCTTGGGAGCCCGTCTTGCCTTCTTTCTATACTGTATGCCTAGCTCTTATTCCTTTGCACTATAATTTTAGAAGCTCTCACTTCAAACAGGTCAGCTTCTGAGAGGACTTTTAAACTCATTTGTTCACAAGTTCAAAGTATGTAAGATGGCTTTAAGCTTGGAGTCCCCTGATGCAGTTCAAGGAGTGTAAGTTGGATCTTTGAAGCTTTATAACCAGTTTTGCGCTTGCTACTGAATGTTCTAATGGGGCATCTTTTTCTAAAGTGGAGAAACTTTCTCTACATTAAAAATCTCTTGATGCCAGGGGCTCCTTCATGATTTCTTTGGGGCCCTGGGGAACTCCTCAGTAGCCCTTGATGTTCATGTTCACCCCTCACCTCTTGAATTACAGGAACGTTGGTGGGCTGAGCCCTTGCTGTGCTCATTCTTTCTGTTCTCAAACAATGTCCTGGCCTCCTGAACTAACACTGGGTCACGTTCCACCTTTGGTCTTGATCATTCTGTTGCACATTCTGAATGAAAAGACTTCTGAAGCACTCTTCTGTGTTCTAGCTCATCATTCCTGCTTCTGTTTCACGCTTGGCCCTTCAGGGGTCTTTCGAGTCTTCATTCTGTTTCCAAAGAAAGAAAAGGAGAGAGGGAGGAGGGAAAGAGAAAAAAGTGAAACAAAAAGTTTTTTTTAACCACTCAGTTGTTTTTATTAGCTCTCTTTTTATTCCTATCATAAATAATTGTCATAATCATATCTGACAGTGCAAAATCATGGTACAAAAGATACAAAGGGTACCATGATTTTGCACATTGTGAGATACAAGGTTAATAATGTTTATAAAACACTTCAAACTATATTTTAAATACAGCAGACCCACACATCCACAAGAAGGCACCCAGCCAGCGTGAATATTCAGTGTTTGGCTCTGGGGCTGGTATCTGTTTCTGTCTGTGCAGTTGGATTTGAAAGCTCAAGAGGGAGGATTCCAGATTTGTTTTATGTTACTTTCCCTGCTAGACTGTGGGTCTTCTTAAAAGCAGCATCCATATTTAATTATCTACCAACTGTAATCTCTTTAATGCCAGATAGTTGTCTGATTCTCACTGGATTCTAAAGGTTTGGCATAGCCAGTTGTTAAGTGAATTCAGTATTTGGTCTAGTATTTATACCCTCAAATAGAGCTACACTTAAGTGGCTATAAGCGTTGAACCATGCAGACTAAACAAGAAGTTTGGAGCATAACTGCCTAAAGTGCTCATGTTTCATGGACCACTAAGGCAATACTGAAGTCTGGATTGGTAAGAATGGAGGTTTTACTTGGTTCCTGAAAACACTTCAGTGAATAGTAAGTACCTTACCATGTTCAGAAAACTGACATAATGTTCTGTGGAACAGTGGTGGAATGATGTAGTCTGATTTGTGGGAAGCTTTTTACTGAGTGTTGATGATATGATAAGTACATAAATAATTACATAAGGCTATAATGTATAAAATAAACATATAAGGCAGCATAAGAGGAGAGAGTGGCTAAAAAACTTAAAAGGGTAAGAGTATTCATTACAACAATACTTATAATGAACATCGAAACAAATGGTAGATATCAGGACACTTGTTAAATAAATGTAGTATGAGCACCAGATGGACTCCTCTACTTCCATTAAAAGTATTTATGAAGAATATTTTTGCTGGGCACAGTGTGCACTCCTGTAATCCCATTGGCTTGGCAGGCTGAGACAATAGGATTGGAAGTTCAAAGCCACCCTCAACAACAGCAAGCGCTAAGCAACTCAGGGAGACCCTATCTCTAAATAAAATACAAAATAGGGCTGGGGATGTGACTCAGTGGTCGAGTACCCCTGAGTTTAATCCCTGGTACCAAAAAAAAAAATATTATTTTTAGTTACACATAATAGTAGAATGCATTTTGACATACCATACATATATGGAGTGTTAATTTCCCATTCTTGTGGTTGTTACACTGGTCATGTATTCATATATGAACAACAGGATGGTGTCTGTTAGTATACCTAGTAGAGATATCTCTGGTGCAGCTAGGCCCACAGGGACCCTGGTGACGGTTTTCCAGGTCCTGGTTGTTGTCCCTAGATGGAAGCGGCCATGCCCCTTAGTTGGTGGCAGCAGTAGCATCAAGCATGTAGGTACCTTGATGTTGGGCTTCCGGGCCCCAGTCAATGTCCTAAGGTGGAAGTTGCCCCAGCTGGCAGAAGTGGCAGAGGCTAGTATCACCCTGATACCAAAACCAGACAGAGACACATCAAAGAAAGAAAATTTCAGACCAATATCCCTGATGAACATAGCTGCAAAAATCCTCAGTAAAATTTTGCAAATCACATACAGAAACATATTTAAAAAATAGTGCACCATGATCAAGTTTGGTTCAACATATGGAAATCAATAAATGTAATCCATCACATCAATAGACTTAAAGATAAGAATCATATGAATTTATCAATTGATGCAAAGAAAGCATTTGACAAAATACAGCACCCTTTCATGTTCAAAACACTAGAAAAACTAGGGATAGTAGGAACATACCTTAACATTGTAAAAGCTATCTATGCTAAACTCAAAACTAATGTCATCCTAAATGGAAAAAATTGGAAGCATTCCCTCTAAAAATGAGAATGAGACTGGAATGCCCTCTTTCACTACTTCTATTCAACATAGTCCTTGAAACTCTAGACAGAGCAATTAGACAGACAAAAGAAATTAAAAGGGGATGCTGGGCTGTAGCTCAGAGGTAGAGCCTGTGTCTAGCATGCATGAGGCACTGGGTTCCATCCTCAGCACCACATAAATATAAACAAATAAAGGTATAAAAAATACAATAACATTATTGTAAAAAAATTAAAGGGATACAAATAGGAAAAGAAGAACTCAAACTATCATTATCATGCCGATGACATTATTCCATACTTAGAGGATCCAAAAAATTCCACCAGAAAACTTCTAGAATTAATAAATGAATTCAGCAAAGTAGCAGGATATAAAATCAGTACCCATAAATCAAATGCATTTCTGTACAACAGTGATGAATCCTCTGAAAGAGAAATTAGGAAAACTGCCCCATTAACAATAGCCTCAAAAAAAATAATTAAAATACTTGTGAATCAATCCAACGAGAGATGAAAGACCTCTACAGTGGTAACTACAGAACACTAAAGAAAGAAATTGAAGACGATCTTAGAAGATGGAAAGATCTCCCATGCTCTTGGATCGCCAGAATCTATTTTGTCAAAGTGGACATACTACCCAATGTTATGTACAGATTCATTGTGATTCCAATTAAAATCCCAACATCATTCCTTATAGAAATAGAAAAGGCAATTATGAAATTCATTTGGAAAAATAAGAGACCCAGAAGAGCCAAAGCAATCCTTAGCAAGAAGAGTGAAGCAGAAGGCATCACAAAACCAGACCTTAAACTATACTACAAAGCTATAGTAACAACAGCATGGTATTGGCACCAAAATAGACATGTAGACCAATGGTACAGAAATGACATGGAAACAAACCCACATAAATACAATTATCTCGTACTAGACAAAGGTGCCAAACACGTACATTGGAGAAAAGATAGCCTCTTCAACAAATGGTGCTGGGAAAACTGGAAATCCATATGCAACAAAATGAAACTAAACCCCTATCCCTTACCATGCACAAAATTCAAAGTGGATCAAGGACCTAGGAATTAGACCAGAGACTCTCTGCCAAACAGAAGAAAAAGTAGGCCCAAATCTTCAACACATCGGATTAGGCCCTGACTTCCTTAACAAGACTCCTAAAGCACAGAAGTAAAATCAAGAATCAATAAAGGGGATAGATTCAAACTAAAAAGCTTCTCAGCAAAAGAAACAATCAATGAGGTGAAGAGAGAGCCTACATTCTGGGAGCAAATTTTTGCCACACACATGTCCAACAGAGCACTGATCTCCAGGATGTATAAAGAACTCAAAACACTTAACACCAAAAAACACAAACAACTCAGTCAATAAATAGGCTAAGGAGCTGAACAGACAGTTCTCAGAAGATATATAATTGATCAACAAATACATGAAAAAATGTTCAACATCTTTAGTAATTAAAGAAATGCAAATCAAAACTACTCTTAAGATTTCATCTCACACCAGTCAGAATGGTAGTTATCAAGAACATAAACAACGGTAAGTGTTGGCGAGGATGTGGGGGAAAAGGCACACTCATACATTGCTGTTGAGACTGCAAATTGGTGCAACCAATCTGGAAAGCAGTATGGAGATTCCTTAGAAAACTTGGAATGGACCCACCATTTGACCCAGCTATCATACTCCTTGGTCTATTACCCTAAATACTTAAAAACAGCATACCACAGTTACACAGCCACTTCAATGTTTATAGCAGCAAAATTCACAATTGCTAAACTGTTGAAACAACCTAGATGCCCATCAACAGATGAATGGATAAAGAAACTGTGGTATATGTACACAATGGAATATTACTTAACATTAAAAGAGAATAAAATTATGGCATTTGCAGATAAATGGATAGAGTTGGAGAATACCATGCTAAGTAAGAAAATCCCAAAATCCAAAGGCCGAATGTTTTCTCTGATAAGTGGATGCTGATCCATAATGGGGGTTGGGGGCATGGGAAGAATGGAGGAACTTTGGGCAAAGGGGAGGGTGGGGAGAGGAGGGAGCATGGGGACAGGAAATATGGTGGAATGAGATGCCTCATTGCCCTAGGTACATGTATGACTGCACATATGGTGCAACTCTACATCGTGTACAACCAGAAAAATGAAAAGTTGTGCTCCATTTGTGTACAATCAATCAAAATGCATTCTGCTGTCATATATACCTACTTAGAATAAATAAATTAATTTTTAAAAAAAGAAGCAACTTTGTTTAAATGCTTGGGTGGGTTCAGTTGGCCAATTTGGCTGACTATGGAACATATTAAAGAGAATTGAGAAAATAAGTTGGGGCTATACTGAAATAGGTGTGGTACAACCCAATATGAATTCAGGGTCAGGAGAACTAGATTCTATCTGTTAGTAGTCATGACACTGTGGACACATCCTTTAATCTCTTTGATCCTCAGTTTGCTCATCCATGGTTTAACCCTATACAGTGTTATCTTCCTTATAAACTGATCATGAGGATTAACTCGAACTAATGACTTTATCAGATAATTTTTCTAGACAGGTCTGTACTGCATATTATAAATAGAGTTGGAGAGATGGCTTCTCAGGGAGGTAACCTGCTCTGGTCTGAATATTTGTGTCACCTAAAAATTCCTGTGTGGAAATCCTATCTCCCAAGGTAATGGTATTAGGAAGTAGGGCCTTTGGGAGGTGATTAGGTCGTGATGGCAGAGCCTTCATGAAAGAGATTAATGCTTTTTTTTTTTTTTTTTTTTAGACATTGATAGGCCATTATTTTATTCATTTATTTATATGTGGTGCTGAGAATTGAACCCAGTGCCTCACACATGCTAGGCAAGCACTCTGCCACTGAGCCACAACCCCAGCCCAGATTAATGCTTTTATAAAACTAGCTAGTCCTTTATACAATATGAGGACACAGCAAAAATTGCCATCTATGAGCCAGAAAGTGGGCCTCACCAGATGTGGAATTGATCATAAATTTCCTGGCCTCCAAACTGGGAAATGCAACTTTTTTTTGTTTATAAGCTACTTGGTTGATAAAATTTTGTTATAGCTGCCCAAATGGACTAAAAGAACCCATATCCATTTGGCATAAATTGTCTATGAAGTCAGGGATGCAAAAAAGGTATTGCCTAGAAGTGAAAGCAGGGAGCTTTAAGATTGGAGTTTTAAGCAACACAGAAGCTGTGAAGCAAGCAGCCCCAAGTGCTCAGTTAGCTTGGGGGTCTAAGGAGTGTGAAGGGAGGCCACAGCAGTGTGAGGGCCCAGTTGAGGTTGAGCATCATTGTAAATGTAGTGTGTAATCCCTCCCCCAGAGTATTTGCTTATTATGTTTTATTTGGGCTAATATTAAACCTGGAAACAAAGAAGAGGGAAGGAGGTGAGTAATACCACTGATCTACTTAGAGAATGCTGTTTGAAGGAAGCCTCTGGTTTAAAATGTGAGCCTTATGGAAGACCACAGTAATTTGGAATGTCTTCTTCCAGAGGTATTTACCTAAAAGTGAGAGCCAAGATTTTAGTCTAGCCCACAAAATCTATAAAACAAGGTACTTTTACTATTTACTATTTTAATAAGTTTTCTAAACAATAGTATACTGGAAGCCACTGAATAGTATTCTAAGCCAAGTTAATTCTAAAGGAGTCTCAGCATTTCCTAATATAAAATCTGAGTAAATAGAAATCCTCATTTCTCTCAATACAGTTTTAACTATTTTAGATTCTTCCAATGGAATGAAACTGAGTGGGCCAGCTTGGGACCTGTTCATCAGTGGTAGCACTGTCTCTCTGGGGAAAGAGGGTGCAGTGAACACTGCTGGAGGTGCACCCTGAGTTTGGCTGCTGCTTCAAAGCATAGTGAGGGGTAGGTTAGCTCTTTGGGTTTTTTTTTTTTAATTTTAATTTTTTAATTTGGTCTAATTAGTTATACATGACAGTAGATTGCATTTTGACACATAAATGGAGTATAACTTCTCCATTTACATGATGTAGAGTCACACAGGTCATGTAATCATATATGCACATAGGTTAATAATGTCTGATTCATTCTACTACCATTCCTACACATTATACCCCCTCCTCTCCCTTTATTCCCCTCTGTCTACTTCAAAGTACCTCTATTCCACTGCCCCCTATTGTGAATTAGCATCTGCATATCAGAGAAAACAGGTGTTGGTGGATTGGGCACTGCCTTTATTTATTGTTGATTCTTTCAGACAGTAGTTAATCTATTGAGTGTTTCTGAACTGGATATGCAATGAAAAAGGACTAACCTTTTCTTCCAGATACTTGGATAGAATGAAGGGCTAGGCATTTAAACAAATCATCTTAGGAGTATGATAATGGATAAAATCGAGACCTGGGTTCTGTGGATGGGGTTGGAAGTGAATACTTCTGTAAAGATGACCTCAGTCTGTCTAAGGAAATAGGGAGTGTTTAAGAGGAAAGTTCACTCTGGAGATTGGACCTCATTTTTTGTGAGGACGCTCCTTCAGATAAGTAGAACAACAGGCACAAAGTAACAGGGTGTAAGACAGAACATTGTTTGTGAAAAGCTATAGGTTGTCTTGGTGTCATTAAAGTTAGATGTGCCAGGTGGGCTGGAGGAGCGGCAGAAGCTGAGGTGAGAAATAATTTCCATCCCCTGGCATAAATGATATCACTTTGTCCAAAAAATTGTTTAGTTTTCATTGTTAGCAGGTTTAGTTATGAGAATCACAAGTTTTTTGTTTTCTTGTCATTGTTTTGAATTAAGTTGTCAGCTTGTTCAGATTTTACATTAAGAAACGTTGAAATTGCTTTAGAATTAATTTGGCTTTGAAGTATCGCCTTATGTCTTCCCATGGAGTGTCTTGAGATTACCTTGTTTATATTTGCCCCACCAACACTTAGGGAGTACATGTTCTGTAGAAGGAGCTGTACTTGTAGTGGTTGGTTTAACAAAGACTGGATTCTGCCTCTAAGAGGCTTACCATCTAGCAAAGCAAATGCTAAACTTTAAAGCCCTGGGCTAGGGGTTTATCTCAGTGTAGAGCATGTGTTTGGCATGGATGAGACTGAGAGTTCAATTTCCAGCATCAAATAATTAAATAAATGCAATAGGAAAGAGGAAGGACTTGTTACTAATAATTACAGGAAGCAGAAAAGGCTATTTAGAAGACAATATTACACTACTCAAGTACCAAAGGACCAAAAGAAATATGACTAGTGGTATAAAGGTGGGCAAGAGGTCTGGGAACATAGCTCAGTGGTAGAGTACTTGCCTAGTGTATACAAGGAAGGCCTTGGGTTCAGTCCCCAACACCACAAACATACAAACACACAAAAAATGGGCAAGAGGTGATAGGGAAGCTGGAAAGAGGCCTTTTATAACCTTAAGCCATAGTGGAGGCTGCCCAAAGAGCAGGAGCATGGAAGTGCAGGGTACATTTGGGAGGTAGCACAGTGTCTAGAGTCCCTCAGTGTGGGATGTAACCACTAGGCATAGAGAGAAATGGGGCTGATAATGTGGCTGGAACTAGGTGTGGAGAATCTTACATCCTGCCTTTTAAGATGTGGACTTCATTCCAACGCAGTAAGCTTTATGAACAGGTCTATTGATCTCTTGTCCTTGACCCAGGTTGTCTGCTGTGTTCAGAACAAGCCCTGTGTGTTACAACTAATTCTGATACCATGTGAACCTAGATTTTCACGTAAGAAAGTTGTAATTTGGGTCTAGAATTTTAGGGTGCTTCTCTAGTCAATAGTTTATTCCTTCAGTGTTTGTTCTCCTTACTAAAGTTTTTTTTCAGACAACTAATTTTTCAGCCACTTTTGTGTCCATATCTAATTTTATTTTTAACAGTTATTGGAAACAATAACTGTTATTCCTAACTATAAATTCCTAACTAATTTATAGTTAGGAAAATAAACTCAGAAAACCTTAGTGAATAGCCAAAGATCTTTCAGTAGGGAGTATTTGAGATGAGATTAGGAGCAACATCTTTAAGACCCTGACAGGGTCCTTATGTTACATCATTACAAAGTAGCCTTCCACTTGAGAGATTCAACTTACCACAATGAATGTATCCACCCATGTTCTTATGGCTTCAGTGAGATGTTTGCATGGATTCATTCCTGTTGGGCAATGGCATAAGTATTTTGAAATGGGTAAGATTATGGGCTTAAGCTGTAACCATTGCAGAGAATACTAACTAGCTTATATGGGAGTTTGCCCATAACTCTTGTTATTTATCTTTCCTATATTTCAGGAACAGCCTAACTTTTTAGTAAATCTCTTTCATACAGCTGAATTTTTGTTTGGAAAAATTAACACAAATCATTGCAATTTATATTCTCGATCTTGTATATTTAGCAGGTGTTTTCTACCTTTCATATATTCAGCAAGCTAACAAGTTATATGTCTACTAATTTAGTGAATTTAGTTGGCAATATGACTTGCCAAAATAAGTGCACAAATTAAAATATTTATAAGGAAAATAATTGAGTCTTTTTTTTTCCAAATATATGCTTTGATTTTTCCAAAATAACAAAGCTAGCCAAAAATCATCATTGAAAACACCTAGGCTGTGAAGCAGCTGATAGGGGCAACGATACTGGTTCTTAAAACTAAGGACCACTGACATCAAAGAGCTGTGGAATTCCGGTAAAGACATGGTCATTTTGACACCAGGAAATTCTTAGGATATCATTACACCATATTTTTTCAGAAGAACAGTCACTGAAGAATGGAAGTGGAAAATCACATGGTTAGTGGTAGAATGGGGTACTAGGGCTTGTGATATTCCTCTGATCAAATCCCCATTTGCTCCCTGTAGTTTCCTTTTGCTCCCTGTTGCTGATCCATAGCTTGGCCCTTCTATTTATTTGCTTATGTGTATTGAACAATTCAGTGGCATTATATTAATGATAATAAGTTTCAGGTTGTCTCAAAATTATGATGAATCTCTTCTAACACTGTTTTAAGAATAGAATGGAATCTAGGTAGATATACAGATACTTCTGAGTTTCAGATAGAGAGAGCCAATTTGGGGCACTGTTTCATTCTAAAATCAAATCAGATTTTTTTCTAAGCTCCTAAATGACTAGGAATAAGCCCAGATATGATACCCTTATGTCAGACAGGCCAGCGTCACCTGTTTACAAGTTAGAGTATCTGTAGTGGTGGTGGTTAATTATATGTGTACTATATTTAATTATGTCAATGGTGAGATTGTTTTAATTACTGTAATAACAAGTATTGCTTTATCACATTTCCAATTCAGAGTTTTAAATTTTAGAAGCATATATGTGTGCATGTGCACATGTATGAATGGGGAGGAGTTTCAGAAGACGGAATGAAGGCGTTAAAAGCAGGCATAGGTGGATAAAGCTAACATCTAGGAAAGCGGTAGGATAACAAGACCAACATCTTCTATTTCACAGTGTAATTCAGGAAGGTTGTATAATATTGCACATTGATTATGGTACTTGATGATTTCAGTCATTTTCACATCTTTTCTGTGATTTGGTTATCACAGCAAACCCGTGAGAATGGTAGGCTAAACATCATTCATAGTCCCTATACAGAGTTAAGTTACATAAAGTTTGTACATTCTTTAAAATAACAGGGATCCAAACCATGCTCTCACAGTATATTTGATTATACCCAAATCTTGAGTGTCTTTTGGGTAAATGATGGTATCTGTAAAGAAAACTTAAAGCTAGTGGGGATTACCTGCTTTCTCACAGCCTCATATACAGAATATAATTAATGTAAGCAAGTTTCAGACTAAATTGCTGCACATACAGATAGTTTTTTAGGTAGACATTCACTAGCAAGTAACACAAGACAGATGGTATAGTTGGTTTATAAACTTGATCTCTGTTTTCAGGTGTTCTGACACACCTTTCAAGAAACATTTAGTCAGGGCAGACATACTAGCATGACACAGGAAAGATTCTTGGACCTCTGTGATTGCCATCAGGGATACTTAACTCTGTTCATACAAGGGTGGGAGGGCCTTTAAAACATTTAGCATGCCCACAGATTGAGTCGTTTAATTCCACCAGTTTGAGCCTAGTTCTAAGCTTACCAAATAAAATCCATCTAGAAGACTATGAACAAAACATCCTCAAAGGATTTGAAGTAACCACTTCTGGTGTTTAGACTTCCTGATCAGAGTCCTCTAGCTCCATGCTGGGCAATATGCTCCTGGAACCCTCAAAGCTAGGGCTCAATCTAAAATCATCACAGAATATCACAAGTCAGAATAGCTCCAGAAGTAAATTAAGGTACTGAAACACATCCATGCTGTTGACTTAGGTAAGAAGGTTACATGATTGTTCTTTTTAATAAAATAGAGAAGTGTATTGTTAACAGGCACATTAATTTGATTATAGAATGGTCATAATAAAAAGTGGGAAGTGGTTTTGTTGTGGTGTTATTTATGCCCATGTTAATTCATCATACATCAGGTATATTTATACTTTTTCTGTTTAGCGCATATTTACATGTGGATCAACCTCATATAACCTAAAGCCTGAGTAAATTTTAGGTGTGGTTCATCTATTCTAAAAAGAAACAGAGGATAAAAATTTAAAGCTTCTATAACTGAGGTAAGGCTAAGATTTTAACACCCCTGTCTATCCTTCCAATTGTTTTAAATAAACTATAGCCTGGTGAATGCCGTGTGCAGATATTTACACATTCAGACATGATAGATGTGGTTTTGCGGTTAAATATAGATTTTTTAAAATAGATTGGAATATTTCATTCTGTGAACTAAATGTGAGACTGTGCCATACACACACACATACACACACAACCATTTCCAAATTTTAATTTAAATTTAACTGGCATGTAGCTATTTTACATTTTATCCTCAGATATAAAATACTTTGAACTTTCTACTCTGCTTTCTATGTTTCATTCTCTACCTAAGATGGTTTAAGTTCACTCAAAACTTTTGTGAGCTAAGATGCTTCTTTACAAGCTTGGTTACTTTATGTTAATTCTCTTGTGAGTATCTCCTTGACATTCCTTTTTTCTTCTTTATGGAGGATATTTTCCTTTGATGTCTGTCCATTTTGTATCTTCATATGTAGGATTTTAAATTTTAAAAGTAAAGGAGTTGCTTTTCTAGCATGCTTTGGGTTAATTTGCTGACCTGTTTCTTTCTGGATAGACTTCAACTTCTGGTTGAATTTATTGAGCAGTTTTATACTGGAACAGGATAGTGACTGTTCAAAAAAAATTGCCCAATTACTCATTTAAAAATATCCTATATACTTCTTAGGAATTATTATTTTTTTTAGTTGTTGATGGACCTTTATTTCTTATTTATATGTGGTGCTGAGGATCGAACCCAGTGCCTCACGCATGCTAGGCAAGCGCTCTACCACTGAGCCACCACCCCAGCCCCTTAGGAATTATTTTTATGTTTTGCAAATGAGGTCCATGGTGATCTCCCTCACCTCTGTTTATTTAGAATTTAATATTCATTTTACTATTTGGACAAAATCATAATTTACTTTGAATTACCAACTTTACATATTTGCTGTAGTTGTGCTAGTTGCTTATTGTAGATTATAACATGACAAAAACCAATATCCAAAGTCCAAAAAATTCTTTCAACAAGAATAAAGTGATTTTTTCAATTAAAAAAATTAAGTGATAAGAAAATACATCATTGCTTATATTAGCAGTTTTTCCTTGTTGGTAAACAGAATAATTGTCTTAGAATTAATGGTGCCTCATAAGCAACAAAATACTGTTTTTGCCAAATTGCATTTTAAGGAGCAGGAACTGTTTATCAGAACTCTTAGGCAGCTGGAGTTTTATTTAGCATGGAAGGCACTTATTAAATATATTCTAGTAGATTGATTGTGATATTCAAATATGCACATGAAGTTTAATGAAAAAAAACTTAAGCAGGGTCATGAAGGGATCAGTATAAACTGGTTATTCTAGTGGCATTATTTATGAGGTCCCTGATCTCTCTGAAGGTGGTGGGTACAATAATAAAGCATGAGAATATAGAAACCTTAATGAAAAGATTTCATTTTGGCAATCAAGAGGATATTTTGACCAGCAATTAGAGAATTAGAATAGGTAGAATTGATAGCTAACAAGATACCAGGTCCAGGAGAAACAGATTTCGCAGTTAGTACCTCACTGTTTAACTATAGCACATTCAAGAGAGTAGACAAGGGAAAGGTCTTATGTTCTGTTCTACATGGGCATTACCTAGAAGGCAGTTAGAAATAAAGATTAAAAGCTCAAAGGGAGCTTGGGTCAGAAATATTGGTAGAGCCCAATTGTTTTTCTAGTCATCCTTTGGACATGATCTATCAACAGACTGGACATATCTAAAGCACATAAGCTTGTTTATAGCAAGTAAGGTAAGAAGAGAATCAAATGGCCAAAAGCTCTAGCAGTTTCAGACAAGGAAAGAAGCCAAGAAAGAAAAAATGAGATTGATGCCCTCCCTGGAAACAAAGGGGGAGAAAGAGCCTCAAGATCAGAGAGATGGTCAACAAATTGGAGGCAAAGAGGAAATCATGTAGCATGAAGATTTGACTCTGACAATCAAATCATTGGTGTGAACTTCCCAGGGACAGTTGAAGTTAAGCATTGAGTTGAGGAGTGTGAGGAATTGGAGACTTATTTTTAAAAAACTTACTTTAAAAAAAGTAAATTTTATTTATAACATCTGAATGCTTGTAGTATGCCAAGTTCTTTACCTTTATTAGTTCATTTAAATCTCACAACTATCTCGAAAAATCCTTTTTTTTTTTTCAGTCCCTCCATATTATCTTTGCAAAAACCGAGGCACGGAATGATTTGTTCAATCTTGCAAGGATAGCAGAGCTAGTATTCTAACCCAGGGACAGCTCCACCATTACTGGTTCATAACTTTCAGTTCATGTTGGTTTCCCTGTGCAGGGAGGTTGAACGCTTAGATGTTCTTTGTACTGTGAGAGTGATGGGTGCAGAGACAGTGGCTTGAAGAACTTTCACAAGTCTGGACCAGGAGATAGATCTACAACACAGTTGCCTCTGTTGTTAAGTAGCACTAGGGAAGGCAGTGACCAGTTTTTGTTTTTGGAGAGGAGGAGTTAGCAAAATTCTCTTGGAAAAGTTAGCCCTTAAGAGGTTCACAGTGAGCCAGGCGCGGTGACTCACGCTTGTAATCCCAGCACTTAGGGAGGCTGAGACAGGAGAATCGCGAGTTCAAAGCCAGCCTCAGCAATGGCGAGGCACTAAGCAACTCAGTGAGACCCTGTCTCTACATAAAACACAAAATTGGGGTGGGGATGTGGCTCAGGGGTCGAGTGCCCCTGAGTTCAATCCCCGGTACCAAAAAAAAAAAAGAGGTTCACAGTGGTAAAATTTAAGGTGGTGGTTTAAAAAATTTAGGTAACTAAAAGCTGGATTCCATCCTTAGGTCCACTTCTTTCTTTTTCATCAGTTTTTCTAAGTACCCTCTCCCATGATCAAAAACCATTTGAAGCAAAATAAGTTTCAAAATATTTCAAAATCTCTAGTGGGTTTATCTTAACAAGGTACTTAACCCACAAATGAGAACTTTTCCTTCTTGTTTGGCTAGGTGGGCCAAATTAGGAGTATTATACTGTAATACTTATATCTTTTCTTTAGAGAAGAAAAACCAAAGATCCCTTACATAGTCTATTTTAAGAAAAAAGTACATGCATATGCATGACAATGGTCATTATCTTCAGTGTACAAAAATTTAATTTAAAAAATAAATGCAGTTAACTATTATAATAGCTTTCTGCATGGGGCAGGAAGAACCTTCCTCCTTAATCATTTTTGAGCTTTCATCAAAAGCACCCTGTGAAATATCACCCAAATAGGTAGAATATGGAAATCAGCAAAGGAGTTTGGGAAATCATGCAGGTTTCTTTAAGTGACGCCCTTCTTAAGCACAGATACCCTCTCTGTCAGATGGTTTTGTGGTGTAGTTGAGTTTATTATTTCTTCTTTATGAAATATAATTTTGGCACATGTTCTTTGAGAGCAAGCAAATTATAATCTTTTAAACTCAAAAAAATTCATAAAAGTTTTTTTATCACACTGGGTCACTATTGGTTTTATTTCCAGGTCTGCTGACTTACTAATAATAACATTAGGTAGATATAAGACATGCAAGGGACTGGGGCTGTAGCTTAGTGGCAGAGCGCTTGCCTAGCATGCGTGAGGCACTGGGTTCGATCCTCAACACCATATATAAATAACAAATGAATAAAATAAAGATCCATCAACTTGTTTTAAAAAAAAAAAAAGACATGCAAGATTGTGCTGGGTCCTTTATCCACGTTTTGTTTAATCTTCACCACTTGTGGGTACATTTACTTATTTTCTAAATAACAGGCTTGGGAGATTTTTTAAAAACTGCAGTAACTTTTTATTGTTTTTTGTTTTGCATTTCTCTCTCTCTCTGGTTATTGGTTCTTTTTAGTTACACATGACAATATAGTTTATTTTGACATAATTATAAGTGTGGTATATAATTTGTTCTAATTCAATCTCCAGTACTTCCCATTCCCCTCTCATTTTCCCTCCCCCTGTTCCTTTCCCTCTACTCTCCTGATGTTTCTGCATTTACTTATAGTTTTATTTTTAATTGGTTTCTTGTGGATGTACACAGTGGTGAGATTTACTGTGCTATATACATGTATGTACTAGGATGGTTAGGTCAGATTCATTCTACTGTCTTTCCCTATCCCATCCCTCTTCCCTTTTTTTCATTCCCCTTTGTCTACACCACTGATTGGTTTTTTTGTATTTGTTTTTGTTTATTTTGTTTGTTTTGCTTTGTTTCATTTGTACTGGGGATTTAACTCAGGGATGTTTAGCCACTAAGTCACAACCCCAGCCTTTTTATTTTTTAAAATTTTTTAAAATATGTTTTTAGTTGTTGATGGATCTTTATTTTTATTCATTTATTATTTATATATGGTGCTGAGGATCGAACCCAGACTCTCACGTGTGTTAGACAAGCAAGCTACCACTGAGCTACAGCCCCAGCCCGTTATTTTTAATTTTGAGGCAGTGTCTCACTAAATTCTGCCTCAGCCTCCTAACCCCTCCCCAAGTATTCTGCTGATCTTTCTTCTATTTTATTTTTATCTCCTCTCCTGCTTATTTTGGATTAGTTCCTCATATCTGAGAAAACATTCAAACTTTGACTTTTGGGAACTGACTTATTTCTCTTAGCATGATAGTCTCCTGTCCATACATTTATTGGCAAAGGCCATAAAGTCGTTCTTTATGGCTGAGTAATACTCCATTGTGTACATATACCACAATTTCTTTATCCATTCATCTGTTGAAGGGCACCTAGGTTGGTTCTGTAGCTTAGCTATTGTAAATTGAGCTGCTGTAAACACTGATGTGGCTGTGACACTGTAGTATGCTGATTTTAAATCCTTTGTGTATAAACCGAGGATTGGGAAACCTGGATCATATGGTGGTTTCATTACTAGGGTTTTTGTTTTGTTTTGTTTTGTAGTTATAGATGGACAGAATGCCTTTATTTTATTTGTTTTTTTGTTTTGTTTTGTTGTTTTTTAAATGTGGTGCTAAGGATGGAACCCAGTGCCTCACACATGCTAGGCAAGCATACTGCCACTGAGCTATAGCCCCAGCCCCCATTCCTAGTTTTTAAAGGAATCTCCATACTGTTTTCCAGAGTGGTTGCATCAATTATGCAGTCCCACCAACAGTGTACAAGTATACTTTTTTCCATCCTCGCCAACATTTATTGTTACTTGTATTCCTGATAATTGCCATTTTGACTGAAGCGAGATGAAATGAAATCTCAGTGTAGTTTTAGTTTGCATGTCTCTAATTGCTAGAGATGTTAAACATTCTTTCATGTATTTGTTGACCATTTGTATTTATTTTGAGAAGTGTCTGTTTAGCTCCTTTGCCCACTTATTGATTGGGTTGTTTTTGTGGTGTTTTTGAGTTCTTTGTATATCCTGGATATTAATGCCCTGTCTGAGATGCAGGTGACAAAGATTTTCTCATTCTGTTGGCTCTCTCCTCACGCTCTTGATTATGTCCTTTGCTGTGTAGAAGCTTTTTAATTTGATGCCATTCTATTTATTGATTATTGATTTTTCTTCTGGTACTTTAGGAGCCCTATTAAAAAATTCAATTCCTGAGCTGACATTTTGGAGTGTTGGGCCTACATTTTTTTCTAAAATGTACAGGGCTTCTGGTCTAATACCTAGGTCATTGATCCACTTTGCTGACTTTTGTGTAAGTGAAGAAGAGATCAGGGTTAAATTTCATTCTACTACATATGGATTTCCAGTTTTCCTAGCACCATTTGTTAAAAAGGCTATCTTTTCTCCATGGTATGGTTTTGGCATCTGTGTCTAGTATGAGATAACTGTATTGATGTGGGTTTGTCTCTGTCTTCTATTCCATTGATATTCAGATCTGTTGGTGCCAGTACCATGCTGGGTTTTTTGTTTTGTTTTCTTTTGCTTTTGAATTTGAATTTTTAAAAATTATTTATTGGTTCTTTGTAGTTATACATGATAGGAGAGTCTATTTTGACATATTTATACAAACATGGAGTATATCTTATTCTAATTAGGATCCCAGTCTTGTGGATGTACACAGTGTTGAGATTCACTGTGGTGTACCATGCTGTTTTTGTTACTCTAGCTCTGTAGTATGATTTGAGGTCTAGTATTTTGATGCCTCCTACTTTTCTTCATAAGGATTGCTTTGGATATTCTGGGTCTCTCATTTTTCCAAAATGAATTTCATGACTGCTTTTTCTGTTTCTCTGAGGAACATCATTGGAATTTTGATAGGAATTGCATTGAATCTGTATAGTGCTTTGGGTAGTATGACCATTTTGACAATATTGATTCTGCTTATCCAAGAACATGGGAAGTCTTTCCATCTTCTAAGGTCTTAAATTTCTTTCTTTAGTGTTCTTTAGTTTTCATTGTAGAGACCTTTCACCTCTTTTGTTAAATTGATTCCCAGGTTTTTTGTTTTGTTTTGTATTTTTAGGCTATTATGAATGGCATAGTTTTCCTGATTTCTTTTGCTTCATATTCATCATTGGAATATAGGAATGAGATTGATGTATGGGTGCTGATTTTGTATCCTGCTACTTTGCTGCATTTATTTATAAGCTCTAGAATTCTTCTGGTGGGATTTTCTAAGTAAAGGATCATGTCGTCAGCAAAAAGATAATTTGAGCTCTTCTTTTCCTATCCATATCCCTTTAATTTCCTTTTCTTGCCTAATTGCTCTAGCTAGAGAGAAACTTAACACACATGATTTCAGGTAGATGTCTTTTATTGTATGAAATTATAAGTACTCTCTACTTGCCAGATGTGTTCATTAGGGACACTTTTAAAATGATTTATATGCTGAATGATAGGGTGATCCACATCTTTTTCCACTCGGAATACAGAAGGCATATTAATAGTCTTAAATAAATGTTTGATGATACATAATATTTTAAAATGAGAGATTATGAATTCTTTAATAGCTTAAAACAATGGCTTAAACATTAAAAATAGACTAAATTTAAAAGGTTAGAAATGTGAATTGCTGCATTCAGATTAAAAGCAGCCATTATGCAAGTGGTCTTATTTTCCTCTCACAGGTTGGAATTTGAGAGGGGTAGCTGAAATCACTACTGGGGAGAAAAGGGCAGGAGAGCAAGCTTTCACCAGTGCACTGCTAGGGCTGTGGGGTAGTTAGGAGCACATACTGAGGCTCCCAGGGCTGGGTTTATAGGTACATGCCATTTGCTATCGGGGAGTCTTGGATCATAGTAACTTTTTTATCAGTTCTTTTTAATTATACACAACAGCAGAATCCATTTTGATATAATTATACAAACATGAAATATATCTTACTGGGATCCCATTCTTATGGATGTACATGGTGGTAGGATTCACTGTGTTGTTTTCACATATGTACATAGGAAAATTATGTCAGAGTCATTCCACTGTGTTTCCTTTTCCTATCAACCTCCTTTCCCTCCATTTCCCATTATGTAATCTACTGAACTATTCGCCCCCCGCCCCCATTGTGCTTCTGCATATCAGAGAAAACATTCAACCTTTGGCTTTTTGGGACTGGCTTATTTCACTTAGTATGACAGTCTCCAGTTCCATTCATTTACTAGCAAATGCCATAAAGTCATCCTTTATGGCTGAGTAATACTCCATGGTGCACATATACCACATTTTCTTTATCCATTCACCTGTTAAAGGGCACCTAGGTTGGTTCCATAGCTTAGCTATTGTGAATTTAGCTGCTATAAACATTGGTGTGGCTTGTGTCACTGTAGCATGCTGATTTTAAATCCTTGGGATATATACCAAGGATTGGGATAACTGAGTCAAAATGTGAATCATAGTATTTTAACTACCCTGTGCTTCAACCTCAGAAAATGAGGAAAATTCCTATTTCCTGGGACTGTTTGAGAGAATTAAATAAATCAGTATGCATAAAGTAATTAGATCAGTGGCTTGGTACATAATAGGCACTATAAAATTGAAGTTTGGCCTGATTTTTTTTCAACCCTGGCTTTTAGCAAATGATTGTCCTGATATCTATGACCCTGTAGCAGAACCTGTCCTCAGTCTTAAAAGGGTGATATTATTAGCCTCCCAGCATCCTAAGTTGGATGCAGTCCCACCCAGAAGGTAGGCATGATCTTATTTACATTTATCAGGTCTTCCTGCTCCAGGATCATGCATCTCCCAGGCCACAGAAATGTGCCAATGGCAGTTTTTAAAAGACAAATTGGTTATACTTATTCCTGAGAGATTGCTCTGCAGATGAAGAAACCATAGCTTAGGGAGGTTATAACTGCTTTAAAGGCACTTCCCAGCAGAACTGGGATTAGGGTGTTTGCTGTTGTCTGTACTACCTCCATAATGCACAAAGGTCAAGGCCACTTTTCTCCTTGGAGCTTCAGTTCATGCAGTATGTGTGAGTTCACAGATTTCATGGGTCCCCATCAGGCTCTAGGGGTTTGCAGGTATTTATATGAGTCCCATGATGATCAGACTACCTTCAGCTTCTGAGTCACTCAAGGCCACCTTGCTTCTTCTTTAAGCACCTCTATTTGTTGCTCCTCTTCAGTTTCTCTCTAAAGTGTGTAGAATTAGACATCTACTAACTTCTTCCATGTTTCCTCTCTGACCTGGTGTTTCCAGTGATCATTGACGTCTCACGACCCAGAGTTCCCTGTTACTTACGGCCTCACCTCCCCTCTTTGCCACCTCTTCTGTTTGCTTTAATCATTTTTCTTCCTTTGTTCCTTCTTTTCCTCCCTCCCTTATTTATTTGTACACTCTGACTTTTGTGTGTTTCTACCACTTTTTCTTTACCTGAGGCAGGATCAGACTCAACTTTTTGAAACAGTGCTAGGCAGTGAGCATTCATGACAGAAACTGATCAAAATCACACTGTGTGAACTACATTCTTGCCTCCCAGCTTTCTTTTGACTAGCTGAGGCTAAATTGTTAACTTAGCATTATAGTCAATAGCGTATGCTTTCAATAAGGAGAAAGAGTGCATCAGAATTGAACACATACTATGGTATACTGTAACTCCAGGAATGATCTAAGGACTTCCATTCATTCAGGCACTGTTGCAGGAAATGATAAGGTTTCAGAAACAGGTAAAGTATAAACTATACATGTGCTTGGCTTAAATGGCAATTCTTTCTTCAATAGGGGTAGCTTTCCATTGCTTATGCTTTTCTTTGAACTGAAACGAGGACATTTATCAAGATGAACATACATTATGAAGCAACTCCATTTAGGAAATAAAGTAATTATTTAAAACATACTTGAACATTCCAGCACAGTACAGTAATTTTCTGTTTACCAACAGAGCATTCTTTACGTGTGTGTGTGTATATACATACATGCACACACAAAGACACATATATTTTTAAATGTATATTAGAGATTTTCTGTCAGCTCTGATTTTATAAGGAGAATAAAAATCGTTGCTTAAAATTAATCAGTGTTATTTTTAAAAATGAAGTCCTTCCTAACATTTGAACTTACGCTTCTTTGAGGATTTTAAAAATAGTTTTCTGAGACTATTAGGAGAAAAAAAATGGGAAAAGTTTTAACATCTATGCAGAGACCTCATGTCAAAACTGTCAGATCTTTACAAGTAATCTTAGTATTTTTATTGTTGTGTGGTCTCAATACTGTTGAACAGATGGTTAATTCACACAGTAAAGCTGGATAATCAAATCTCATGATCTAAGAAGAGGTTAACTAGAGCAATCTAGTATTTAGAAAAATTTCCAGGACAACTAGGGAGTAGGATTTCATTTGTGTTAATGAAACTATATAACATAAAGCTACAAACTTGTTTGTTTAATTAGATTTTTTTTTCACTTAAAAATAGGACCACACCCCCCAATGCTCCTTCCTTGTGGGGGGAGAAGAAAGGAGATTTTCATCAGCTAGCCTCATTCAGAGCTGCTTCAGGAAATGACATGTGTAATTCCTGCTATATCAGGACCTTCCTCCTGACTTTCCCACGTCCTCATTTGTTGAGTGTGCCAGATTCTATGCTAGGTGCTGGGACCATAAAGAAAATATGAGACAGGGTTCCATGGCACAGTAGGGGAGTGAGTCTTTTAGTAATAGCACAGTATAGAAACCATCAGAGATACTTTTTAATCTTTTCAGAGAAACTATATCTTCAGGAGCACGGGTCACACCCTTTGTGGTTTATTTCACTAGTGAACTTCTTTGAATTTTTCCTTTTCTTAGAAAGCAGCTCTTTGAGGGGTATATCTGTCCCCAGGTCCTTCTGCAAATGCATTGTGTCTCCAACAGAGCCTTATACTTTTAATGACAGTAAAAAGGTGTTATGATGTTTCCTTTGTGGAAGGATCCTTCTTCTTCATCTGTTCTTCACATTTTTTTGTCTCCTGAAATTTTCATCCCTTTGAATGTTTGCTTTGAACATTGTGTTCTAGTCACGTGGAGTTTTTTTGGGGGGGAGTTGGCAGGGAAGGGGGGTGTTTGTTGTAATTATATTCACTAGACTGCACCAATAACCACACTATTCTTTTTCAGTGCTTGTTTGATGTAATCCTTTAGTATGTCCTAGTATCACATCTGTCTAATATGTATTTCATAGTAAAATACAGTTACTATTCATGTGGTTATGTTTGTCTTAATCTATATGCATTTACCAGTTTCTGTGTTTTTCCTTGTTTCCCTTTCTTCCTCCTTCTGGATTCAAATTGGAGTGATAAATCTTTAACAAAAGACATCTAGATAATTTGATGAATGCTGATCAAAACTCTGAAGTTGGTCTTCTGAAAAGAGCTCTCTGACACCTGGGATATTAAAGTATTAGCCTGAGGAAGGAAACCCTATACAAATAATCATTCTATAGCTTATGTGGTAAAGTTTAGGAGTTACATCTTTTAGGTGGATTTAAACAGAAAGGATTACTTAGCTGTTGAAACAGTAATTGATTATATCCCTGTCTTTGTCTTAGTCTCTGCCGCTTTTCTGATTTCTTAGTGACATTTAATAATAAATCATAATATCAACAGGGATGCATTTCAGTTCCTTGTGGTTTATGGATAGTGTGTGAGGCCAAAGGGAGAAGGTTCAGTAAAGAATATGAACACTTACTAAGAGCAGCATAGGACAGGTGAACTAACCTGGGATAGAAAACTGAGTTCAATTGAATTTTTTCTCTTCTTAGAAAGCAGCTCTTTGAGGGGTATATCTGTCCCCCCAGGTCCCTCTGCAAACGCATTGTGTCTCCAACAGAGCCTTATACTTTCAATGATAGTAAAAAAGCGTTATGATGTTTCCTTTGTGGAGGAATCCTTCTTCATCTATTCTTCACATTTTTTTGTCTCCTGAAATTTTCGTCAGTTTGAATGTTTGCTGTGAACACTGTGCTGTAGGCATGTGGAGTTTTTTTTTTTTGGGCGGGGGGGCTTGGTTCATATGACTATCCATATGAACCTGAAAAGGTACTAAATCTTTTGGAAGTCTTACATTTCCTTATCTTTAAAATGGAAACTGTAGGATTTACATTCACTGCATTGTGGACAGTGTCTGAATTGCACAGAAAGTGATGCCTGGCACTAATTTGCCAAGTTTCTATTGTTATTCTCTAACACCAGTAACTTACATTCTAATTAAGTTACTCAAAATTTCTGATCAAGTTTGTCATCTATGTAATGGGACTATTAATATGTTAATATGAAAATGCTAGAAAAATATATAGCCACATACAGTATGAGGGGCTATTTCACGAAGGCTTCCTGGATACCCACTAGTCATAGTGATATTTCTCTTATTTGAACTCTGTTGTAGCTTTTTCTCAAGTCCTATGTTGCATACCAAACATTTATTTGGTGTTATTGTTACTAGATATTAGTTATGTTTCACAAATATTGCACAGTTATTAGAAAGATTCATATCTTCATCTTTCTAAATGAAGATGATAAGGCCTTGGTAAAATTTATTATGTCATTAATATATATGCCTTTTTTTAAATATGATAAGGCCTTGGTAAAATTTATTATGTCATTAATTTTTGTTATTATCATTGCCTTCTGCTTTTCAAATTCATATAGCTCATAGCATCGTAATGGATTTATTTCCACAGAAAGTCAAGGTATTATTGCTATAATCATTTTATTGTGTTAATATTTCATATGGAATATCTAAAACCTAAGATTTCTTTCTTTCTAACATCGTTTATTGCTGTTAGAAGGATGGCATTATATTCGAATGTATGTTAGTGAGTTTTTGTGTCAAAAAGGGAAGAAAAGTATTTTAAGTATCCCTACCCTTCCTTTTATTAGTAAAACTAAAAATTAAGAGTATTTCATATTTGCATAATATTTGTGGTTTTAATTTATTTTGTGGATACTGAGGAATATCACTTAATGAAAATAACCTACCACATCTTATCTATAGCTGAATATTTAGAATTTCAGATGAATTTTCTCTTTCCAGTAAAAAGAAATGTGCTATTTGTTTGTTTTTTTTTAATTTTTTTTAGTTGTTGATTGACGTTTATTTATTCATTTATTTATATGCGGTGCTGAGGATCGAACCCAGTGCCTACCACATGCGAGGCGAGTGCTTACCACTGAGCCACAATCCCAGCCCTATGCTGTTTGTTTTTAAACTTTGTAAGCATATTGGAGTCACAGGGTAGACAGTAGCTCGTTTCCTCCAAAATTTCTTAGGTTTCTTTTTTATCTGATCTTCTTTTCTTTTTTCTTTTCTGGAGTATTAACATTTTTATTTTGAAGAGGTTTAGTTATTTTGACTTTTAAAAAAATTTCCAAATGCAATACTTCTTTTCTGTGGCACACTGTAGCAGGTGGATAAATATGCAGGTAAAAAAGCAACAGGTGAGTATTTATGTGGTCACTATATGTCCATGTCCTATGAGAAGGTTTGTACTTCCTTCTCACAGTGACTTCTAATTACCTTGATGGGGAGAATTCACTAGAAATAATATGTCACAGATTGATTTTATAACACAGATGCAGTCAATTTTCATTGTATCCTTGGTCCTGGTGGGGGATAGTTAGCAAATGTTACTGCATACGCATTATCACAAACTTCCTTGCAATAAAATGTCCTGTCAGCTCTTTTTTTTTTTAAATTAATTTATTTAAATGCATTTCAAGTCATTGTACATGTATAGAGCTCAAATTTTCCATTTCTCTGGTTGCAAACCAGATAGTCATACCATTTGTGTCTTCATACATGCACCAAGGGTAGTGATGACCATCTCAATCAACCATCTTTACTATACCCATTCCCTTTTCCCTCCCCCCACCTTCCCCCTGCCCCATCCAGAGTTTGATCTTATTTTATTATCTGATCTAGAATATTTGAACAACCAGAACTATGAACTCTTATCTCATTTCTATAGTGTTAGAAAGAAATGCCACTGTTGTCCATTGGTTATCCCTCCTTGTGGACTTATTTTGGGCTGAGGGAACATAAAACTAATAAGCAGTCGTTAAGAGACCATCTACCAGGATATGAAGGGCTTGCATCCTTTACCTCTTTTGTAAAAGTGGAAGGAAAGAGAGAATTCTTTGGAAAGTGGAATTTATTTTGCTCGAGTTGTACTTGAACATTCTATTTGGCTTATGTCCAGTGTTTAGGAATCACAATAACCCAGTATTGTATTAACATCAGTTACTACTCCTTGCATTCTTACACACTAATTTAAATGAGTGTTTTGTGGGTCATAATAAGTATTAATTATTTATTGCTGCATAACAAGTTACCCTAGACTTAGAGACTTAAAACAGTACTTTTAAAATCTTGCCTAGTTTCTTTGATCAGCAATCCAGAAATGGCCTAGATGGATGGCTCTGGATCAGTGTCTTTTAGGAGGTACCAGTCTAAATGCTGTGCCACCTTGTACCTAGTCTGTGTGGAGGTTTGACTAGAGATGGACAGTCTACTTCCAAAGTGGCTCACCTCTATGCCTGACAAATTTGCACTGGTTGTTGGTAGGAGGCCTGAGTTCCTCACCACATTAATCTCTCTATAAGGCTGCTTAAACATCAGTATGCCATTGGCTGCTTATCTTAGGAGAACAAGATAGAAGTTGCCATGTCTTTTATGACATCATTTCCACAAGATCCTACTGGCTGTTCATATTAACTCTGCTCATTATGGGAAGAGAATATACAAGGGTATTAATACCATTAGGAGAGGATCTTTGGGAGCTATCTTGGAGCTATCTGGCTACTGAAGCAAAATATCTAATCTTTGATACATTTGTATAAGTGTCCAGTCAATGTGTGAATATTCTAAGTTTTATTAAAAATAATGTAATTCTTGGTATATCAAAGTTTCTCAGTTTTTCTTTCTTTACCCCAATTACACATTGATTATTGATCTCTCTCAACTTCTGTTTGTGTGACACATACCTGTTTCTCAGAAACAAGGCTATAGGAGAATTATATCTAGGTAAAAGAATCATTTAGTTCAGCAGGGCTTACACTGAGGATAACCTCAGTAGCTCCATTCTATAAAACCCTCTGAATTCATCAAGCCTTCAGTAAACATTTATTGAAAAACTCTTTACTATGTAGGTATTATGAATGCAGGTATCAGTACAAAAAAATGTCTCTTTCCTCAAAAAGAGGCAAGATTTTAATTATATTTTAGGCTAAATATGATAATACAGGTATAGTTGTGAAAGCTCATAGGTTCACACTTCAGTTTATTTTGAATTTAATTCCCGGTTCCCCTGTGTATTAGTGGTATAGCCTTTCTATTTCGTTTTCTCATTATTCCCTTGTTACAGCTTACTTACCTCATTGGATTATTGTGAGGATTCAGCAAACAGTGCCAGTGAGTACCAAGGGTAGCTACTTGGGAATACCTGGAGTGACTAATTTGGATGAGGGAAGGTTTTCGGAGACTGGTAAGAAGACATTTGAGCCGTCTCTTGTAGAGTGAGTTGGAGTTAGGCCATTACAAGATGTTAATAGAGCCTGGGTATGGGATTCCAGTGTGAAGTGGAGCTTGAGGCTGGAAGCTGAGCAGTGGAGAGGCAGGGGCATGTTTTGTGGTGATTTTAGGAGAGTAATTATAGATGAGCTTTCATAATGACATGAAAAGATACAAAAGGTCTCCTGTAGAATACCCAGCACATCATAAATTTTCTGAGAATGATCCCATTTAAATTTCTTATTTCTTATTTCCTTCTTAAGCACTCCCCAAATTGCTGAATCTTATGTATATATTTATGGTTACAAAATTGTGTCACTAGAGTTACCAAAGAAGTTACACCACCCCTCCAAAAAAGGCAAAGTTGGAACTTTTTTATGGAGGCTTTCAAAAGCAATTGAATGATAGGATTTGATCTTTTTTGCTTGGTTTGTTTCTATGAAGTGACCTGGCTGAAAGGTGAACTGTAGGTTTAGTAGTTAGGATGGTTGTAGTCATCAAGGGAGAGACAATTAGTGCCTCAAAGAACTGTTGGGGCGGGGGGGGGGGGGACAGACAGGTGCATAAGAGCCTAGTCCCATTCTTTCCCATCAGATTTGGCATTGCCATGGGCATCCTACAGCACATTCCTAGGACCTCAGCAGAACTAGTACACCCCCTGTCCCATCCCAGAGAGCCTTGACTCATTCAGAGTTTTACAATCATAAATCTAAAAAGGAATGCTGTTAATCTCAGCATATATATAAATTGGTATGTTTAGGAATATGTATGAGGGCATAAGCACTGTATCTTTTTTCCCTTTAACTGTCTAGCTCTAATGATAACTTTATTTTGTTCAAAAAAGAATATAATGATTCTCAGTTTTAGAAACTCCCTTCTCAGTTGTTCATTCTCAACTCCCAGACCTTTCCTTGAAAACAAAACTGAAAAGAGATGAGGCTTTAGGGAAACAACAAGTAGGAAGAGATTTTAATTTAGATAAATAAGAATACTTTGCCAGCCAGGCTAGATTCCAGTAACATCCAGGCCCACGTTGGGAGTTAGGGTGGTGATTGGTCCACTCAGCCTCTTCTCGAATACTTCCAAATTGGCCACCCAGCCATCTTTCAGCAGGCTTGACCCTCCCTCGTTTTTTGGAGGCCACTCTCCTGGCAGGCCTTCTTACCAAGCACTTTGTCCTCAGAAGTGTGAATGTCTCGTTTCCTTTGGAGGGAAGGAGGTCTATATGAAGACTCTCTGCCAGTCTCTAGTACATTAGGATGAAAAGAAATTCTGTGATTTCTGTAGTAACTAGTTGGCTTAAAGCCTATTTATTATCATTAGGGGGGAAATCCTGACTACACTGCTCTTTTTCTTTTAAAATAAATGTGGGAGCAGGCACTAATAAACTCTTATTATATCACAACTGTAACACTAGATACAAAATAATCAGGAAGCAAATGCCATTTTTGTAGCAACTATTAAGTTATATGAAGTGTTAGTCTAGTAAGGGATTTGGAGACAATGTCTCCATTCAGGGAAGTAGCAGCTGTCCAGGGAGAACCTGGCTATAGAAAGGCAAACTGCTTGCTGACTTCCCCCTCCCTCAGTGATGTTTGAAATTTATGTATTTTCTTCAGTTTTGCATCAGATTTAGGGTCCACTAGTTCTTTTTCCTTAAACTATTTCTAATTTAATATATCATTTCATGACTAAGAATTTAAGAATTGAAATACTTTTGGGTGGTATATTCTATTCATAATAAAAAGTTGTTCAGTGTCTGGTTATATTTTTTAAAATGGTTGATGGAAGCTGATCCTGTTTCTAAAGTAAACTTTTCTATAAATAAATGCAGAAACATCTGTGGAGGGCATAGTCTGAATGTGGCAGACATATGAATTGCGTCAATTCCCGACTTATGGCCAAGATTTCTTCCCTAGACTTTCTTTATAACTGATGTTGTGGCAGAGCTTCACATTCTCTCAGCATTAGGCAATAAAGTGGTCAAGAGAAGTGGAACAAGTTGCCTTCTTCTTAGGTTGGGCAGTGGCAGTGATGTGTACTGACCACAGAAAAGTGTGACATGTTTTTATTTGTGTTTGATAGGACTGAAAACCTGAGATCTCTACTCCAATTTCATTTTTAGTCCTGGCTTTAGGCAATTTTCCAAATGTCTAACTGCTTACTGCTTTCAAGAAATTGTTGTGATATTGCAAGGAGCTTTGGTCAGGAGAAAAAGAAAGCCAGAAACCTTCCTAAAACACTACAGTCCATCCAGTGACCTTTTAAAGAAACAACTGAAATTCCTTTTTCAAAGGTGCAAAAATGTTAATTGAAACCAAACAGAAAGCAAATCCATCCCACAAGTGGTGCCATTCAAATGACCAGGGGGTGTGGGTATGGAGGTGGGGAGGGTGGAAAGAAAATTATCCTTGGAAGTATTATTTGAAGTTTCAAGCTTGGATATTTTTCTCTTTGATGGTTGTGAGTTAAAATGGGGTAATTTTGTATTGTTAAGATAAAAATTAGCCAGGACTGTAAGACCACTGTGTACCTTTTCAGGTGCCTGTGTAGATCCTCCCAGAATATCTGCCTGGTGCTGTGCCCTTCTTCAGGACTACCTCATATTGGCTCTGGCTCACAGATTCCTGCGTGCTGAGGTGAGTCGGAAAACCTGTTTTGTTTTGTTTTTTAAATATATTTTTAGTTGTAGATAGACCCACAACATCTTTGTTTATTAATTTATTTTTTATGAGGTGCTGAGGATCAAACCCAGTGCCTCATACATGTGAGGCAAGAGCTCTCCACTGAGCTACAGCCCCAGCCCAAAACAGCTGTCTTTTTGTGTGTGTGTGTGTGTGTGTGGCTTAGGGGATTGAACCCATGGCCTTGTACATATGAGACAAGCACTCTACCAACTGAGCTATATCCCTAGCCCAAAACTTGTGTTCTTTATAAGCATCCTAGAAGCATAGTATCTCTTTCAGTGACATTTATAGGTGTATTCACTGGGAAACTCAGGAATCATCATTTGTAATATGTTTATTTTGAAAAATACACAGTATAGTTATAGGATTTCTTGTTCTAAAATTTGTGATGACACTAAGAGCATCTTAAAACATGCTTTGGGGTTCAAGTTAGGAGTCTGAAACAGAAGTTTTTGAGGTGGTCTACCACTGCTCTTGGACTTTCTGAGCACTCTTTTTTTTTTTTTGGAACCGGGGCTTGAACTCAGGGGCACTCGACCACTGAGCCACATCCCCAGCCCTATTTTGTGTTTTATGTAGAGACAGGGTCTCACTGAGTTGCTTAGCGCCTCGCCCTTGCTGAGGCTGGCTTTGAACTCGCGATTCTCCTGTCTCAGCCTTTCTGAGCACTCTTATACTGATGCTTTGAATTGATGGTCTCTTTGAAAGCATAGAAGTGTTATCAGTAGGGAAAAGTTAGAAATCCTTAATGGGTAACTGGTTTTTCTTATGATTCTCCATGATAATTCTGAAATATCCTGTGGTTTGAACTTTGATCTCTTTGATAATGTCTACAATTGACTTTATTAAGTAAAAGGGAGCACAGAATCTCTTTAGGTGAGGATGTGCAAACAAAATGTGTTTCACTTGCTTTTTAGTATGTTTTACTTTGCTGTGTGTGATCGCTTGAACGTTGAAGTGACTTATTGGTCCCAGAAGGGAAAATAATTTGACCTTGTTTGTATTAAGTGAATCATTTATGAATAAACTATTCACATTTTACAGGTGAATAAACTCTTTATGGGCACCAACCAGTGTGCTATCTCATAAATTCCTTAGCCCCTCATTTGCAAAAGCTATGTGCTTTACATTTTGGGCTGGATGATAACTCTCAAAGGCCTCACATAAATTAATCTTCTCATAAAATAAAAAAAGAATAACCTTTAAGAATCTTCAAGTAATTGTGAGATTATGTGGAGGGACTAAACTCCTAAAAACTATAGATTCATATCCTTACTGGTTCAGTTCTCTTACACATCCTGCTACGTTGCTTGTGGCATTAGCAATAACCATAACTGCAAGGCCACAAGTGTGTAGTAAAAGACAAGGATTCTAATAAGATAATTTTGTCATATCTGTGTGCGAGCTGAAAAGTCCTAGTGAAGCCCTATTCATAATTTCCTGCTGTTTGTAATATGTTTTGAAAAATAAAATCACAAGAAGAAAAAACTATGTAGTTCCACTAACAAGTTCTCTGTGTGATTGAAGAGTCACTTAAATTTTAGATTTAGCTTCCATTACTGATAAAGCTATGCTGTGAGCTTTCTCTTATACACTAATTATTTTCTATTTAGGAGGATTTATGTGTATGTTACCTCAAGAGGGACTGTGGTTCAGGCTTAGTGTTTAGGGATTGTGTGGATTTGGATTTGAACATTTCAGTTATTTGGTTTCTCTGGAGCACTTGCAATTACTCAGGTGGGAATTGCATGGGTTGCTTGGAGTTTGCTGACGAAAAATTTGCATGTTTTGACATTTCCTCTCAAATGCTCAGTATTTGAAGATTATCCGCCTTTGATTTTTTTACTTTCAGTACAAGGAGACTCCTTTATCTTTCTGATTTTTTTTTCTCTTTTTCAAGGGAAGTTTTGTTTGTTTGTATGTTTGTTTTACATAAACAAAGGGTCTGCCAGGGCTGGGTGTAGATACATGAGAAACTTAGAAAGCTTTTTAGCCTTTGTGGGCTACTGAAGAAGCTGTTGCTCCTTGCCCACAGGAGAGGGTACAGAAGGGCTTTCTGATAAAGTATCTAACTTTGATAATGTTAACTTTGATGGGTAACAAAACCATTTTTGAGGTCTCGTTGTTGCTACACTATAAAACTGTTTTACTTTGTTTTTGTTTCATGGACCTACTGTGAATTTTTAATGTCTTGCCATCAGAATATCTCTACTTAATCACATTTTCTCTGTGAAGATGCAATTCCTCTTCTGTCCATTTTCTTTTAGAAAATGATGATGAGAATAATTCATACTTTTATAAACCTAACAAAGGTACCTTGTTTAAATAAAGTATTTTTTAGGTTTATAAATCAAAAACTGTGCGAACAGACTTGCAAGCCTGTATTTTGTGTAAAAACACAGATTTCAGTAAAACAGTAAAATTTACAGATTATTTTATTCTTTGCTTTTCTTTCTGTTCAAAATAGGCCACAGTCTTCTCCCAACTCCTTTTCTGGTACTTTCCTGTAAAAAGCATTAGTGAAGGAAAAATAATGATAAATAGGACTTAACTCTATAATCTTCTTTCAAAACTGCCCTGCAAGTAATTTCATATAGTTTCTAGAATGAAGCATATGGTGCTAATGTACTGTGCTTCTGGTTGGGAAGTAGTTTCAAAATACTCTCAATATTTTATATTTTAAACTATGTGTTCATGTTAGGTTTTCTGTCCACATTATTTTAATGGAAATTATTTTTCCATTAAAAATCAATTATGTTTAGTTTAAGGGTTTAGATAAAGGTATTTCTGAATAAAACTTATAAAGAGGTGTTGATTATTGTTATAATCATTTGTATACACAGATTTTAGAATGCTGGAAGCAATCTTCCAGAGAAGCAACTTGGTAGAGAAAGGGTAGCATTTCTTCTCTGTAATTCAAGTTGTCATAGTAATTTGCATCAATACACATACTTAGAATCCAGGCCTGAAGAATTTCAGTAACAATAAACATTCCAATTGCATTCATCATCCTTTTTTTTTTTTTTTTGGCTAGGAAAGGTGCTAACCATTGTAACCCAAACATTTTATTTCTGTTTAGAAGATGGAGACCAGTTTGTCAGTTTTAGCACTTTGAAACTTTGTTGGTGGAATAAAACTGAAAAGTTCAATTGTTTTTGTTTGAGATGGACAATTTCTGATGATGTGTCACTAATTTTTTCAGGTTTCAAGATAGATTCAGTATAATATTCATTTAATGAAATTTGAAAAGAAGCACAATTGGATAAGAACTGAAGAAATTGTCGTATCCGTTTGTTAACATGCAAGTCTAACATTAGAAGTATTAGAATCTGGTTTTCATGGAGCACTGATTTAAAAATGTTATTACTTTCTTAATTCCTACTTGTTAATATGTTTATTTTAGGGCACATCACACTATAGTCTTAATTATGAACAAATGTATTTTAGAAGTTTCATTTTTACTTGTAAAATAGAAATTTGTAGTCAGACATCATTTTTAAATATCCTCCTAAAGTAGGATATTATTTCCAAAGAGAAAGCCTTGTTAAGGATTTGCTTCTTTCTTGCTTTGTGCAAGATTGCTAACCAAGATTATTTGATTATTTTCCTTAAGCAAGGAGTATTAGGAGAAATAAAAAATGAGATGAAAAAGAGAGAGTGGGCGCATATGAATGCATATATACATAAACGTGTGTCCAATCATTTTAGGAAGTTTGGAAAATAAATTGTAAGAGTTTATGGCCAGGATAATTTGTGAAAAAAAATGTACAAAAATCAGTTTACTGGGAAAATAAAATCACCCAATACAACAACCCATTATCTACTTTTTCAAAGATAATCCACTGTTAATATTTTAATGAAAGTATCTACAATTTTAAAAACAAAATTCATATTAAGCTGTCAATGCTAAAATACTAGTGGTAGTAAAACATTGGAATTTTATCCACTATTAGAATTAGTACTATGCTTACTTTCATTATTGCTGTCTAAAAATAATGCTGAAATATCTAGCCAGTGTGTTAAGTAAAAAATAGCGGGGGCTGGGGAGTGGGCTTGGCAGAACTATTGAAAAGGATGATAAAACTATTTCCATTTAAAAATTTCCAAGACAACTATAAATAACAGTTTAGTAAGGTTCCATTATAAATAATATAAATACCATGATCTTTTGTATGTAGTAGCAATGACCAATTAGAAAGTGAGAAAAAGGGAGCCCATTTATAGAAGCAACAAAAAATATGCTAAGGATTAAATCTGATAAGAAATGCAAATTGCCTATAGGAAAGAAACTATTGTACTACTCTGGGAAGATGAGGAGACTTTCTGGGTAGAAAAACAACTCGTTAATTTTTTAAAATATATCTGTATTGATTTATAAGTTTAATACAATTGCAATCGAAATCTCAGGATTTTTCACAGGTCAGTGATTATAAATTTTGTTTTATACAATAAATAAAAGCAAAAATATTCATGAAGAAAAATAATGAAGGGAAAATTGCAATGCTAGGTAATAACTTAAAAATAGGAAATTGTGAGTTCCAGGGTTTGATTCTCAGCATCACAAAGAAAAAGAGAGGGGGGGGAAGGATGGGAGCATAGCTTGGTAATGAAACACTTGTTTTTAGCATGCATAAGGCCTGGATTTGATCTTTGATCCTTAGCACCAAAGGGGCGTAGAGGCATATCCTAGTGGTAGAGTAGTAAGGGACCTGGGTTCAGTCCTCAGTAACCCAAAAACTAAATTCATAAAAATAAAAAATAATATGATGCTAATAAAATGTATACATACTTGAAGCAGTATAGAAAGCTCAGAGGAATGTTGAATTGCTAAAAATGCCATTGCAAATAATGAATATAAAATATATATACTAGAAGCAAATATACATGAATATCTGATCCTGGATTTGGGAAGGATGTAGTGAAATACAGAAGCAAGAGTGAAAGCAAGGGAATGATTCATGTATGTCATTATTTTATTTTATTTTATTTATTTATTTTTCTCCCATTTTTTTTTATTTCTGTGTAATACGTTTAAGGATATCAATGTACTAAAACGTTTGGTCTATGAAACAGCAAAATCATTAGCACCAAAAGGAGTCATGGAGCTTATATATAATTAAAACAATGATTGTTTTTGTTGGTCATGGGTAAAAGTTTCATATAATTTTTACATCCCAAAGTTCTTGAAAGTGCCTGTGGACAAAAAAAAAAATAACACTTTTCAGAATCTTCATGGGGTCATCGTTACACACCACAGAGAGTACTTAGCCTTCCCAGTTTTCGTTTACCTGGTTATCAAGAAAACCAGGGCCACCAGCATATCACCACTGCAGCCCTAGAGAACAGCCCCCACAGCGCCCACTGATGTGCAGGAGAAATCCCTACAGTACACTTCCCCCTGGACTGTGTTCAGGAATGCACTTATACTTACTTTTTTAAAAAAACAAAAGCAACATGCTCTGCAGATCATGGAGCGCCTAGTGCAATTTTCTTCTCACTCTAACTCCAGACCGCAAAAGGACGAAACCGTTATGTGTTCTGCTAATGCTGGCCCATGGACAAGGCCCTTGGCCTGCCATGCTTTGTAAGCTCAGGAGCCCACAGGAGTCAGAAGGTCTTAGAGCAGGAGCCATAGTCATCATCTGATCTCCCCAGCAACTTGTGGCCCATTGGGGCAGCTGCTGTTGCCTTTTGCTTTTCCTTGCCTCAGCCATTAGTTGATATTACAGCAAGTCAAATAGCTGATGCTTTTCCCTTCTCCAGGGAGGGGTGAGGATACATTGTTCACCAGTGTGTTCTGTCTGGCTTCGCTGATAAGTCGGCATGCTAAGTCAAGGAAGAGTTTCTCCACATTATCAGATTCCTTGGCTGAAGTCTCCAGATAATACATGTCCTGAGCTTCTGAGAATTCGTCTGCTCTCTGCTGGGAGACCAGGTCAATCTTGTTTCCCACTAACACAGTGATGACCTTGTTGCTGGCATATTGTTCTCCCGTAGCCACTCAGGAAGGCAACAGAAGGATTCCTCACAGGTAATGTCACAGGTAAGGATCAAGGCATTAGCACTTCGGTAATAACTCTGGGTAATAGAACGAAATCTCTCTTGACCTGCAGTGTCCCAGATCTGTAGCTTTACTTTTTCACCATTAATCTCCACTGTCTTAATCATAAAATCAACTCCAATTGTAGCTCCTTGACCTGGGGGGGAAAGACCCTGAGTGAACCGTTGGACTAGGCACCTTTTCCCCACACCAGTGTTGCCAATTAAAGCAGTTTTGAACAGGAAATCATAATCTTTCATACTCATTTACACAGCTGGTTTGGGATTTTTCTCCCCACCCCAGGCATAGACAGAAATGATGTGTGAAGAGTCACACATGCAAGGGAAAGTACTGCGATGTCCCCAGTCCAAGGGCTGGAGTCCTCATGTATGTCATTATTTTAATAAATAAATTTTGTAAATAACACATCACAAAAAGCCAAACAATTACTTGGGGAAGATATTCATGTATTTATAGTCTTTTAATAAGTAGACCACAAAATATATAAAGTTGACCAAATGTCTTAAGATTTCATCATATGCTATTTTGGAGGAAAATATTTATTGCAAAGATTATTGAAAGGGACTGTTCACAGAATTAAATAGCAAAAGGATCATCAGAGTTTCTGGTTAGTACTGAACAGACTGAATTCCTAGACTGCCATTCAAAAAAAAGAATACAAACCAAAGTAGACCTAAGGTTTGTTTAGTCTTTATATTGTGATGAATACCTGTGTAACCAGTATCATGCTTCTGGAGGTGTGGGGCCCAGCAACCCTGGGAATGATGAAAAGCAGTTTGTCCCCATCATAGTTTGTTTAGTTCTGTTATAACAGAATACCTGAGACTAAATAACCTATATTGATCAGAAATCTATTGGCTCATAGTTCTGGAGGCTGGGAAGGCCAAGATCAAGGTAGAGCACCTCCTTGCTGCATGGTCATGTGGTTGTGAGAGGAAGAAATGAGAGAGAGTATGAGAAAGATAAAAGGAGACCAAACTCACCTTTATTTATGTCACTCCTGAGTGAAATAACAATCTAATCCATTCATGGTGGTGGAGCCCTCACAGCTCAATCCCCTCTTAAGGTAACATCTCTTAATACTGATACAACGGTAATTAAATTTCAATATGGGTTTTAGAGGGGATGGACATTCAAGTCCTAGCAATCTCTCTCTTTTAATTTCTACTCCTTTCCCTGTACCCATTATACAGTGTCACTGTGGTTTAAATTTTCAAATATTGATTGTCAGTGACATTGAAACAAACTTGCAAAGTCTGTATGGATTAAATGGGATTAATAGGACAAGGTATTTTAATTCCATAGCCATTTTAATGCATTGTTCACCTCCCATCTTTTTTTTCTTTTTTGGTACTAGGAATTGAACTCAGGGATACTTGACCACTGAGCCACATCCCCAGCCCTATTTTGTGTTTTATGTAGGGACAGAGTCTCACTGAGTTGCTTAATGCCTTGCCATTGCTGAGGCTGGCTTTGAACTCGTGATTTTGTGTCTCAGCCTCCCAAAGTGCTGGGATTACAGGCGTGCGTCACTGTGCCTGGCTATTTTCTCCAATCTTGACTCCACTATTAACATGAGCAGTTCTACCTGGGCAAGGAATTTTTAGGAAATATACTCAGGGTGAGATGTTGTGCTTTTGAAGTTTAAGTATTACTTTCTGTAATATGTTGTGGTGTTCTTCCTGAACATGGCTATTAAAAGGATCTTGGTCTTTTTCTAGCAGTATTTATGGATTTGCAGACATTTCCATCCAGTTTTGTGACTAGGATTAACTTTGACCTCTGGTGCATAAAATCCTAGGAAGGTCAGACTGTGCTGCCCCAGCACAGCCTTGGACCTGTATCATCACAGAACATAGACTGCCAAGGTGAGCATGGTCAGACAGTATCCTGGTCTGGTCTTCAATGAGTTGCTGTGAGTTCAATCCCTAGTACCCACTCCCCCAACAAAAACAAACAAACAAAAAACACTTTTAAGTTTAAATAAAATTTTATTTTATATGACTTGAAACAGTTTTTAGATTTGTTTGATTTCCTCCTGAGAAGGTAAAGATTGATTACTAAAGAAAATTTGCAACATATATCTGATACCTTGTATATTTTGAAATTCTGGAAAAGGAAGTTTTTAGCAAAAGCAAAGCATTATTAATTGTCTAATTAAAACAGTTGCTCATTTTAAATAGTAATACAGTAAGTTTAAAGTATATAAAAAGGTAAAATGAAAAGTAAAATTACCTCTTCATTGAATTTTGTTTCCTTTACCATTGTTAGCAGTTTCTTGGGTTCTTGCACTGCAAAGATGCACACATACAACATATATTTATGTCTTTAAATTTATAGTGATGGTGTTTGTGTATGTGTCTTTCTTTTACCTTAGATTCATTACAGATTTATTCCTTCAATGACCAGAATAATCTTTTTTTGTTTTTAAATTTTGTTTCTTTCAGTTATACATGACAGTAGGATATAGTTGACAGACCAGAATAATCTCAAAGGCAGATATGATTATTAGATTGTGGTTGAATTGGTGAGAGTTCAGTAAATGTTTGTTTTTGCTTTGCATTCTTACATTTGACTGTGTTTGTAAAAATGAGGTCAGTATGTAACCATCTGATAGATGTGGAACAAAAATTGATTCTATTCCTTACTGCACCAGTGACTGTTGTCTTAGTCAAGTCATTCTATGGCCTGGTTTCTATCCTTGGTTGTTGAGAAAGCGTCTCTAGCTACCTGAATGCGATAGAGAACATATAAAACAGAATCCAAATACAAAATAATTTTTTGTAAGATCTAATAAGATAACTTCATAAAGGTGATACCTTTTGCCTCTGGTGCTGGGATCAAACCAGGACCTCACACATGCTAGGCAAGCAAGCTCTCTACTACTGAGCTACACCCTCAGCCCAAAGGTGATATCATCTGAGTGGACCTCACAAGTAGTAGAGGGTGGAATCCACAGTTTCTCCCTTTACAGAACATTTAATATCACCGTGTTAAGATTCACACAGATAGGGAAAATATGGCTTTAATTGCCTTATAATACCATCTTATACCAGTCATCACAATCACTCTCACACTCCTTTTATTCTTCCTCTCTCAGATTTCCACTAGGGTAACTTGCTCCTTAGAAAGTTTAGGGAAACATGTCTCAAACCTCTCTTTTCAATACTTATGACATTCTCCCCATCATCTTGCTGAGTCCAGAGTTCTGTCTCACATAGGCACTCCTTGTCTGTCTTTGACTTGCCACCAGGTGTGGTCTTTTTGTCCTATTAAACCTTTCTCTTTCATTTCTATTAAATAACATGCATGCGCATGCAAGTGTACACACACACACACACACACACACACACACACACACACACCACTTAGTAGACCTACCAATGACTTAAGAGAACAAAGGGACACACATTGCAGCAGGAAGGGCAGGCTTGATTTCTTCCTGGCAGCTGGCTTTATACATATTGCTCATCCTCTTTTTCATCCCTACCTTTCAGGGTGTCTCAAAGTGCAGTTTCTGTGTTCTGTAGTTTCAGAAATTGCCATATATCATCATCTTGGGGATTCCATTTGAACCAAATGTGTAGAGGTGAGAAGCCTTCAGGGGGTTGTAAGAAGGCCTCAATATGTGGAAAGTGGCCAAGGCAAAGCCTGGAAAGACATGTAGGACAGAGTGTTTGAGGAAAAGCAAGTTCATCTGGGTGTGGATGAGTGGCTGAGTTTCCAGAGATGGCTGATTTAAAAGCAACATCCTTACTTTGTTTTGCTTGAAATAACTTTTTTTCCTAACAGTGCTGGGTAGGTCTTAGGTAATCAAAGGAATCAAAATTATCTGTAAATAATCAAAGCTATTACTGAATAACAAAGAAAAGTATTAACAATTTGGAGTAACCTAAACTTTACATCTCTCTGTAAATAGAAAAATTACTCATGCTTTTATTCCTGATAATTTCTTTATAATCTCAAAAAAATTAAATATTTAACATCTCATTCTCTTTGAAAGATATTGCTGCTTTAAAGTATTCTTACTTAAAATAGGTTTAGATAAGAAACATGACAAGTTATACTGTCTAGTCAGTTGATTTAATGTTGTTCTCTTCACTTTGACATGTTTGATGAGCTACTTCAGCAGCTAGACAATTTTATTGTATGAACTCTGCAAATTTAGCTTTGTCAAAAGGAGATTCTGTAAGAGATAAAATCATTAAAGATCACTTTTTTTTTAGTAAAACAATAATGCTTTCAGAAAAACAGGTTCATATTCATTGCCATTTCTGTTCCATTTTGCTCCAAAGGATTATTTGAATATGTACTCTCAACCTTTATTATATAAAGAAATAGAAGTGTAGTGTTTTTTTCCATTTTAAGTATAGAAATGTAATATAGTAATATTTATATTCTTATCTGAAAAATAATATCACATGGTGACTTTACCAGAGCTCATCAGTACCATGAGCCTACTTCTGTTGATATTTTGGCTTGGGAGACATTGGAGATTCAGATTTGAGGCTGAAGAAACCAAGACACAGTTGGAGACTAATAGGCTCCCTCTGTACTTCTCTTCTGGATCAAAAACTTTTTTTCATTGTGGTGGTCCTGGGGCATAGCCAGTAGAAAAGATCTTTCAAAAGGGTGATGGTCTCCTTTTATTCACAATGCCTAAGTAACAACTCTGATCTTTTGATTTTCAGTCAGTCCAGTGTTCTTTCCTGTACACCAATGAACTTCCTTCATTTTTTTTCTAGTACACAGTAAATTTACATAGCAGCAGCCCCAGGATTTCAAATAATGTAAAGTGCCTACCTGTCACTTATCATAACTCCACCCTTTACTCCCAAGAAATCCAAGTTCCCTGCTGTGTTAGGATGAGGGATTAAATATGAATAGAGGAGAGACAAGTGATGGAGATCTGGGATACTTAAACATTAGAAAGTGATAGAGCAGGGGACACATAGAAGGAACCAGTGAAGTAGGAGGAAACAAGGTGGTTCAGTTTCCTGGAAGACAGGTGAAGAAAGGTTATCAGTAGGAGGAAGTGATAAAGAGGCTCTCATATTTAGGAATGCAAAGGTGATTGGCAGCCTTGATAAAGAGTAGTTTTGGTTGAGTGGCAGGGGCCAAGAGCCTGGAAGGAATAGATTCCATAGAAAGTAGAAGATGAAGAAAATGAAAACAGCTAGCTTCAACAATTTTTCAAGGAGTTTTGCTGCAAAGGGAGACGTGAAATGTTGGGTAGTCCATGTGGGAAGTGGAATGGGAACAAAGCTGTTTGGTTTGGTTTTAAGATACATAAAATAACCATTTATCTATTCTTTGACCCAATAGAAAAAAGTGATGAGAGTGGTGCCCCTGGAGTGAGTATGAAGGGACTGGCGTTGACTTCCCTTGGGGCCCCTGGGCCTGCCGTACCAGCTTCTCAGGCATCCGAGCAGGGACTGGGAGAGCTAACTGGTCCTGCCTCAGTTCTAAGGCCCCTGGTCCAGAAGGCTTTACCTCTCTCCAGGGTTTGTTCCTGTTTCACATAAGAGATTGGGCAGTCACCAGCCAAGGGCTTGGGCTTTAGTCAGAAATTGAATAAGAAATTAATGAGGAATTAGAAAGGATAGAACCAATCATGCCTTCTCCAGAGACAATGACTGGAGAACAGCTGAAGTTTTTCCTTCTTGTCCTCCATGACCATCATCACCAAGATGGCACAGGACCTTATTCTAAAATAAGGCTACTGAGGCACCCAGAGGGGCACAAAATGTAAAGAGATATCACTCTCAGGGCCAAGCAAGGATAGTGCTGGCACCTAAGAGTGTAGCCTCCTTACATGTTGCATACTAGGTCCCTAACTTGCCAAACTCCAATTCCTCAAACCCTGGGAAAGCATGTTGTTTGTTTTGGGGACAGTAGGAAAGCTGTCTTTACCTAATTGTCTATTATCATGGTACCAGTTGCAGATGAATTTAACATGCTTAGTTTAAAATGATATTCCCTTTCCCCTTAATATCTAGTTGACTTCAGCTATAAAGAAAAGGAGTATGACCTGATGAAGAGGAAAAGGAATGCCTCTACGCTGACAAATGCTGTTGCTGTTGATAGGAGAGAGCAGAGAATGATTGGTTGAGGGCCTTTGTACAACCAGGAAGCAACATGAGTGATGTCCAGATACCCAAGGGGAGTGGGTTTAGAAGGGAGATGAGTCAGGATCAGGCCTCGTCATGAAGGCTGGAATAAAAGCAGCTCCTAATACACTGGTTGTTTCTAAGTATTGTGAGGACTCCAGACCATTTTGTCTCTTCCTTTCTTAGAATCCAAAGGTGATAGGCATCATTCATCTTGTTAATTGTGGGATTCTGCCACAGTGCATATCTAAGAAAGCCATCTAAGCAAATTGCCCGTCTTCTCACTTTAGAAACCAAAGGAAGCCTTACAGTAATAGCCACAGAAACCAGAAAAGAATTCTCTAGGCAGAAGTTTTATTGAAGTTTCTTTGGAATGAGGCCTGATGTTGTTTTGGTTTGTGTTTGTCCCAATTATGTCTAAGAACTGAGTCAGCCATGTGTCCATGGAAAGAGATCCCCATTGAAAATAATAGGTACTAACTCTGTCTGGTATTATATAATCAGTCCTCTTTGAGAATTTCCTTGGAACTTATTTTCCAAAAGGATTAGTCATTGTTTCCCAGAAGAGCTTTCTTCTTCCTGATGAGCAGTATTATTTTGGATAGTAGTGAATTGTTCTTTCAGGCCTTACTTCCTCTCTACCTTCAATCCTATAAACACTTGAGTAAAGTAAATATGATGACTTAACATTACTAATTGAGACTGACTGCTGTGATCTGAATGTTTGTGTTCCTGCAAAATTCACCAAATCCATCAATGTGATAGTATCAGGAGGTGGGGCCTTTGGGAGGTGATTAGGTCATGAGGGTTGATGGGTGGGATTGATACCCTTAGAGAAGAGGTTCCAGTGAGCTGCCTTGCCACATCCACCAGGCAAGGACACAGCAAGAAGCTTCATCTGTGAACAAGAAGGTAGACCTTCACCAGACAAAATCTGATGGAGCCTTGTTCTTGGACTGTTCTTCGACTGTTCTGTTCAATTTCCAGAATGATAAGAAAGAAATTTCTGTTGTGTATAAACCACACCTTTTATGGTATTTTGTTACAGTTGCCTAGATTTACTAAGACACTAACCCATGAACTTGTTTAAAGCTAGTGTCTTTGAAGTATTTATCATATGCATAGCAGATAGTAAGGCTTTAGTACATGCTTTTTGAAACAATTAGGTACCCTATATAGTCTGCCTAATTTTATTTTCTTAGACAGTAGAATGTATATTAGTTAAAGCCCTCGTTCCAGAATGCATAGACTGAAGTCTTGACTTTTCCCCCAGAGAGGTGCGTGATTGTAAGCAACTTCTCCTGTGAAAAATGAGGATAATAGTAATACCTACCCCACAAGATTATTATGAGAATTAAATAAATTGATACATTCAGAGCACTTTGAATGGTACCTGGCATCTGGTAAGCACTTAACAAATGATTATAACAAAAGCTGTCAGGCATTTAATGTTTTAAAAGTGAGAAAACCAAATTTTCACTTGTTCCTCAAATAGCACTATAATTGGCAGTGAATATTTGAGTGTTGGTTGTGTGAACTTTAGTTATTTAACCTTTTTGCAGTAAACAGCTTTCTGTGTTTCTTATGATGGAGGAATAGTAATTGTCTTTCTGTCTAACTTCCTAACAGTTTATTACTCTTGACACAAACATAACTGTGCTCGTATATTTTTTATACTATAGCTAATCACATGAGTTTCATTTTTAAAAATATGTGGGGATTATGATTAGCATCCAGATTTGGTTTTTTGCCCTCTTTGGCATCATGTATCCATGGTGTTTCTTTCTGTGTGAGTTTTAAGAGCTGTGCAGTTTGTTCCATCCTCTACTCTGTTCCTAAACCCAAATTTATAAAATCAAAATAAAGGAGTGTATCTTCCAGAATACAAAACTGACCAGGTTTCCATGTAGTCCACGGCATGTTTTCTGTAGGTTGTTTTCTTGGATGTCCTGGGCTCTGTCTTCAGGAAATAGCAGTTTAGTAAGTGGGGCAGAGTTCTCCTGGTGTGATGCCCGCAGGGCTGCCCTGCCAACTTCTCTCTGTAAGTCTGCTTCATAAACCCATCGGGCAATGTGGCTTCTCCACTAAAGGCTATCTGGTGGGACAGCACTTAATAGTCCATAAAACACCTTTCAATCAGTGAGTCTAGTTTGATGTTCCAATAAACCAACAAGAAAAAATATTCTTGTGAGCATCTTGTAGAAGAAGAAATGAACCTCCATGTGTTTCAGTGAGTTCAGGTTACACAGTTAAAGCAAGCAATGAGCCCTGGTCTGCTGACTCTTCAATTCCTGTGTCCTTCCAGTTTTACTGTGTTTCTATCAGTTCACTCAACTCAATAAAATCATAGTAATAGGACCTGGAGTAGTAGCCAGGTCTGTTAACTAGAAATCATTATCATGGAGTTAGAATTCCAAATGATATAAGATCTGGTACTTGTTAGCTGTTAAAATTTTCCTTTCTATAGGAAAAGAACCTAGTTTCCTTTTAGTTATGTTGTTTATTCTTATTGTTATATGTCATAAGCATTTTCTAACTACTTTCATGTTTTTAAAGGTGTTTTTCCAATATATGTATATTTAGTCATTTCATGTGATAGAAGTCTTTTTTCTTTTAATGTGATTAGTGTTGAATAGGCCTACATTAAGACACTGAAATTCTTAGAAAAGTATAATTACCAGTTTTTATTCTATACTTGGTAGGTAGGTGAGTAGTCCCAGGAAGAATGAGATGGTTCTATTTTTGTGGTCATAATTATTCTAAACCTCATCTGAGTAGGTGGCACATTTTTATATTGCTTGGACAAAACTCAGACCTTTAGCACTGGTTTGAGGAATATAAGAATGTTGGCCTTGTTTGCATTGGGAAAGTTGTGTTCTTGTGCCGTGTGTGAAGGGCAATGCCTCTGCTCAGCACGTGCAGCCATCACTGGCTGGTGCTGTGTGAGCTGCAAACTTCTACAGAGACCAGCTTATCTCAAGACAGATTCAGTGATCATCAGTAATAAGTTCTGAAGGCTTAAACTCTTGTAGTAATACCAATAAAAGCTATTACTTATTAATTACAGCATACCAGTCCCTGTTTTATTTTTTATACCTTTATTTTATTTATTTATTTTTATGTTATACTGAAGATTGAACCCAGTGCCTCACACATGCTAGGTAAGCACTCTACCACTGAGCCACAACAGTAGTCCCTCAGGCCTTGTTTTAAATGTTCATGTTCATTGCTATTCAGCACTGACAAAATTAAGGATTATTATTCCCATGTTAGAGCCAAAGAAACTATCGATTTATCTAAAGTCATATGGCTAATAAATGGTAGGGCCAGGATTTGAACCAGGGCTGCTAAGAATTAAAATGTGTTAATGGACAACTTTAATACTAGGGATAGTAAAATATGTCATGTTATTCTACCTGTACCTGTAGTAAACATAATTGATGATGCTGTATGTGCATGCTAAGCCTGATAATCCTTTTCAGCATCACAATCTTGGCATCTGTAGTCAATCAAGCTTAGTGGGCAATATAAAACGTATGTGCTATTCTTGGTGCTAAGTACATCTATATTCAACATTCTCCTAAATTCCAGTAGTGTGTTGAAATTGGGCCACTATGTTGGGCAAAAAAAAATTAGATAAATTATTGTTTTGTTTAATAGAAGAACAAGCATTTAACCTTTTTCTGTATATGTCTTAATTGGTGTGGACAACTGAATTTAGTACAGGCCATTTCTGTTCTTAATAATATACAAGTCAAAGCCACATAAAATTTTTTCAAAGCAAGTTGAATCATATTGTGTATTTATTTGAAAATTATTTTTTCAAATGGATATTTGAATTAAGAAACAAATGGTGACAGTACTTATAGAATTTGTAATAATGAGATTAGATCTCTTTTATACAGTTGCAGAAAGTAGCTATGGAGTCTTCATTAAATTCTAATCTTAGGTCAAAATATTGATCCTTTAAGAATTGCATTAAAATTACACTATTTCTGTAACTGTGGATATGAAAATAGGATTAGTACAATAGTTTTTTGTTGTTGTTGTTCTTTTCCTTTGAGACTTTCTTACTACTTCAGTTGAAGATGGCATATTTAAAAAAAAAATTCCACATATAGTCAAAGTAGATGCTCCAGTGTCTCTCCTGGTCCCTTAAATTCAGGATCTCTACCTACCACAGGATTATTGAAGAGCACTTTGGCACAGGATTCAAGGTTGGAGGGTTTATGCAAAGACGAATAATATGTACACTAATAAATTATCATGCCTGTCTGCCGTTTAGTGTTTATTTATAGAGAATAATCTCTTTAGTTTTCTCCTCTGAAGTCCGAGACACAAATCTGAGAAATACATAATAAATTTTACCAAATATATTTCCATTGGTAGACTACCTGGCCAGCAAGGAGACTGAGGTGAGATTTAGTCCAAATTAATGTGTGAGGCCATGGAAAACTGCTTATCTTTTGTGTTTATCTTTAAAATTAAGTAAGATTGTATTTTAATTTACTTATCTCAATTTGCAAAGAAATGGAAATTTTTTCTATTTATTTTTGTAATGATGATGGTAGGATAACATGATACATAATACCTGAAGTTAGACTGTATATAGTTGTAAGAGATGCTGATTTGAATGTGCTTTGTAAAAATAAATGAAATTAAGGGAAGTTACTCAGTAGTAGTGCTTCTTTTTAAAAAAAATTTGTTTATTTAAATGCATTTTAAGTCATAGTACATATATAGAGCTCAATTTTCCATCTCTCTGATTGCAAACAAGATAGAGTCACACCATTTGTGTCTTCATACATGTACCTAGGGTAGTGATGTCCATCTCATTCAACTATTTTGCTACTCCCATTCCTCCTTTCCTCCCCCTACTCTCCCCTTCCCCATCCAAAGTTCCTTCATTTCTCTCATGCTCCCCATCCCCACCCCCATTATATATCAGTATCCACTTACCAGAGAGAACATTCAGCCTTTGCTTTTTTGGGCTTGGCTTACTTCACTTAGCATGATGTTCTCCAGTTCCATCCATTTACCTGCAAATGCCATAATTTTATTCTCTTTTATTACTGAGTAATATTCCATTGTGTATATGTACCACAGTTTCTTTATCTATTCATCTATTGAAGGGCATCTGGGTTGCTTCCACAGTTTAGCAATTGTGAATTGTGCTGCTAGAAACATTGAAGTGGCTGCATTACTGTAGTGTGCTATTGTTAAATCTTTAGCGTATAGGCCGAGGACTGGGATAGCTGGGACAAATAGTGGTTCCATTCCAAGTTTTTTAAGGAATGTCCATATTGCTTGCCAGATAGGGTGCAACAGTTTGCAGTCCCACCAGCAATGTTTGAGTGTGCCTTTTTCACCACATCCTCACCAGCACTTATTGTTGCTGGTATTTTGGATAGCTGCCATTCTGACTAGGGTGAGATGAAATCTGAGGGTAGTTTTGATTTGCATTTCTCTAATGGCTAGAGATGTTGAACATTTCTTCATATATTTGTTTATTGATTGCATATCTTCTTCTGAGAAGTGTCTATTCAGCTCCTTAGCCCATTTATTGATTGAGTTGTTTTTGTTTTTGTTTTTTGGTGTTAAGTTTTTTGAGTTCTTTATATATCCTGGAGATCAGTGCTCTATCTGATGTGCATGTGGCAAAAATTTGCTTCCAGAATATGGGTTGTCTGTTTACCTCATTGATTCTTTTGCTGAGAAGAAGCTTTTTAGTTTAAATCCATCCCATTTCTTGATTCTTGCTTTTATTTCTTATGCTTCAGGAGTCTTGTTAAGGAAGTCGGGGCCTAATCCGATGAGTTGAAGATTTGGGCCTACTTTCTCCTCAATTAGACACAGGGTCTCTGATCTAATTCCTAAGTCTTTGATCCACTTTGGTTGAGTTTTGTGCATGATGCGAGATAGGGGTTTATTTTCATTTTGCTGCATATGGATTTCCAGTTTTCCTAGCGCCATTTGTTGAAGAGGCTATCTTTTCTCCAATGTATGTTTTTGGCACCTTTGTCTAGTATAAGATAACTGTATTTATGTGGGTTAGTCTCTGTGTCTTCTATTCTGTACCATTGGTCTACATGTCTATTTTGGTGCCAGTACCATGTTGTTTTTGTTACTATAGCTTTGTAGTATAGTTTAAGGTCTGGTATTGTGATACCTCCTGCTTCACTCTTCTTACTGAGGATTGCTTTGGCTATTCTGAGTCTCTTATTGTTCCAAATAAATTTCATGACTGCTTTTTCTATTTCTATAAGAAAGGACTTTGGGATTTTAATTGGGATTTTGCTGAATCTGTATAGCTCTTTGGGTAGTATGGCCATTTTATTGATATTGAATCTGCCTATCTCATGGGAGATCTTTCCATCTTTTAAGATCTTCTTCAATTTCTTTTTTTAGTGTCTTGTAGTTTTCATTGTAGAGGTCTTTCACCTCTTTCGTTAAATTGATTCCCAAGGTTTGGTTTTGTTTTTTGGTTTTTTTTTTTTTTTGAGGCTATTATGAATGAGGTAGTTTTCCTGATATCTCTTTCAGAGGACTCGTTGCTGATGTATAGAAATGCATTTGATTTATGGGTATTGATTTTATATCTTGCAACTTTGCTGAATTCATTTACTAATTCTAGAAGTTTTCTGGTGGAATTTTTTGGATCCTCCAAGTATAATATGTCGCCTACAAATAATGCTAGTTTGAGTTCATCTTTTCCTATTTGTATCCCTTTAGTTTCTTTCATCTAATTACTCTGGCTAGAGTGTCAAGGACTATATTTAATAAGAATGGTGAAAGAGGGTATCCCTGTCTTGTTCCCGTTTTTAGAGGGAATGCTTCTAATTTTTCTCCATTTAGGATGATGTTGGCTGTAGGGGTTTTTTTGTTTCTTTTTTGGTACTGGAGATTGAACTCAGGGGCACTGGACCACTGAGCCACATCTCCAGCCCTATATTGTGTTTTTATATAGAGATAGGGTCACACTGAGTTGCTTAGTGCCTCGATATGGTTGCTGAGGCTGGCTTTGAACTCGCGATTCTCCTGTCTCAGCCTCCCTAAGTGCTGGGATTACAGGCTTGGGCCACCACGCCCGGCTGGCCTTAGGTTTAGCATAGATTGCTTTAACAATGTTGAGGTATGTTCCTACTATCCCTAGTTTTTCTAGTGTTTTAAACATGAAAGGGTGCTATATTTTGTCAGACGCTTTCTCTGCATTAGTTGATAAAATCATGTGATTCTTATCTTTGTCTATTGATGTAATGGATCACGTTTATTGATTTCCATAGTTGAACCAACCTCACATCCCTGGAATGAACCCCAGTAGTAGTGTTTCTGTTGTTTTATTGTGCCTGTTCTCGGGAATATAATTGGTCTTTTTGCTTTTTATTGATAAGGTCCTAGCTATACAGACTGTGAGAACAGACAATATTCCTTTATAACTCTGTGACCAGACCCCACTAAGGCAAACTGTTACCAGTACTCCATGGCCAGTTGGAGTTTATAATGTGGTACCAAGTCACTGATTACCTTTCTTTTCATCCTCTACTTTGACTGTCAAGCAGTCATAGTCTCCAAAATTGGAGGTCAGGACTTTCAGCTACAGAGTTTGTTTGACTAGAGGCAGTAAGAACCTGTCTCCCCTTGAAATACATGAAAAATTCATTCATGTTTGTTTGTTTTAAACTTTCAAAAACTTGGATGACATTCAGGGTAGATGTGGGTTTTGTTTTGCTTTTTGTTTGTCAGTTGGTGTTTTTGTTTCATTTTGTGTTTTTTGGGATTATCTAGCTAATCTTCCAGGCTCTAAGGTCTAACCAGTGCTTGGCTTTGCCTCTTTTGCTTCTGTTACAGTGGTCATTTATATTGAGAATTAGCTTCTCCTTGGCCCAAGATTTTAGGATTTCTCAGTAATCATGGACTATAGTCCTTGTGTCTAGATTTTTGTCTTGCAGTGTTACCTTAATTTGCCTATTTTTGCTGTTATAAAAAGTCATGATTTGGAATATGGGGCACAGGAGGGGAAATATCTTTTTAGTTGACATTTTTAATCTACAGGTAAAGGCTTTTGAGAACGATGTTTATAAACAGCAAAGTTATGTGCAGGTTTTATATTGAGCAGGCAAATCGGTTATAGGTAAATATAAAACATGAATTTCTAAAAATTAACAAAGATTTCTTTCAGAGTTTAATTTGCTTATAAGAAAAGTTGTTTGCTGGCAGTTGTCCGTGTCCGTCCATTTAATAAGATGTGAAAATTCTTCCCTTTTTCTTGCATAATGCAATTTATGTCCACACTATTTTATAGATACTCATTTACATAATTTTCCTCACATTAACAAAACAGGATAATGAAAATGTTATCTGATGTTCATTCATTAGTTGAGACATTTCCTTTTTTCTTTTCATTTCTAATGGTTTGTAAAATTGACCTAATTCTTTAATTTCTCTGCTGTACACATACTGGGCAAGTTTGAGCGTATTTGCTTCATAAGTGTCTTCGCTTCATGTTTTTAGTATTAGTCTGGGTCCAGTCAGGAGAGAGAAACATGGTAATCTGAACAGAAAATTTTAATGTAAAAGACTGTAAATATAACAGGGGTTTAAAAATTTAATGTTGATAAATAAGAGGTAAGAGAACTCTAAATATTATAGGACTAGCAGATTTTCTATTTTATAATTTTACACTACTATTACTACTACTACTACTACTATTGATATTGTATAATATGATCTTATACTACTACTACTAAGGCGAGATCATATGACTTTCTGGGAGGCATCTTGCCAGCGGTATGCCACTAAAAATCCATCCAAGATAAGTACCACTGAGTCACTGCTAGATTTTGATACACTTGAAGCAGTTGAATTCTAGAGAAACTGCATTTGCAGAAAGAAGCCACTCATGCTTCAGGAGCTGCCCAGCAAGCATACCAAGAAACAGAACCCTGTCCTCTTGTCTTCTTCAGTGTCCCCTTCACAAAAGTTTCACGTGGTATTACTATCTAAGACAAAATATTTAAGAGCCCACATCTGTTTTCCTAAAGCAGTAAAAAAGGATGAAGTTGAGCTCAGAAACAGTCATTGATAATGAACACATCCTGACAGATCTTTTTTTTTTTTGGTACCGGGGATTGAACTCAGGGGCACTCAACCACTGAGCCACATCCCCAACCTTATTTTGTGTTTTATGTAGAGACAGGGTCTCACTGAGTTGCTTAGCGCCTCACCATTGCTGAGGCTGGCTTTGAACTCGCGATTCTCCTGTCTCAGCCTCCCTAAGTGCTGGGATTACAGGCTTGCGCCACCACACCCAGCTCCCGACAGATCTTTCATGATGAAAAATACTTTGCATTTCACATAGTCTTCAGTAGTTTGTGAGATAGCTTCATTTTTGCTGAAGTGTCTGTGAAAGATATGAAAGATGTGAATTATTAGACATAATGGTTTATTCGATTTGTAATGAAACTTGTTGATACTTTTTAATTGGCATATTCTGTAGTCTTGAGAATCTCCATGTCACTATAAAAACCAATTTTTCTTTAATTTTTGAAGACTTGCTTTATTTCATCATGTTTCTTAGCCATATCCATTAGCATATCAACATAAATACTGCAAAAGAGTTTGGGCATCCACCTATGAAGACCTTTTTCTTGCTTAAAATATTTTTTTTGAAATAGTTCTAGGACCTGGTTACTTTTTCTTAAAGCAAATCCATTTTATTTATTTATTCATTCATTCATTTATTTATGTTAGTTGTCAGTGAATTCTTTATTTTATTTATTTATGTATATGTGGTGCTGAGGATCAAACCCGGGGCCTCACACATGCCAGGCAAGTGCTCTACCACTGAGCTACAACCCCAGCCCCAAGCAAATCCACTTTTTTAATTAAATTTTTTGACATTACATAACTATACTAAAATTTGACATACAACTTTAGTATTATTCTTATTTAAAAAACAAATAAAATTCATATGCTAAAATAAAAAAACTTAAAACAAGAACAATTTATAAACTAAATATGGGTCCCAGCAATAGCAGCCGGACAAAGAATGCAGTTTCATTCTCTTAGAGTATGATAAAGTCAGTCATGTAGAAACTAAACTCTTTTTTTTTTTTTTTTGGTACCGGGGATTGAACTCAGGAGCACTCGACCACTGAGCCACATTCCCAGCCCTATTTTGTGTTTCATGTAGAGACAGGGTCTCACTGAGTTGCTTAGTGCCTCGCCATTGCTGAGGCTGGCTTTGCACTCGCGATTCTCCTGTCTCAGCCTCCCTAAGTGCTGGGATTACAAGCGTGAGCCACCGCGCCCGGCTGAAACTAAACTCTTAAAACTTGGCGTCAGGGACCAGAAATCACATAGTTGGGAGAACCTGCAGAAGGGAGCTGTACCTGAGCCTTTGTTGTACTTTTATACCCCATACCACTCTCTGAGGAGAGTGGGCATTGGAGGGATCCTAGGCAAAACCAGTGACCTGCCTACCAGAGTGTCTTTCAATTCATTGGCAAATTCTTCCTGACCCCAGACCTGATTGATGTCTGATGTTGGCCTCTTTTGGCAGTCAAATTATTTGAAGTAATCATTCATGAGTGGCTTGAGGAGCTACGTCCGAACTTGCCCAATAAGCCATTCTCTTCTCAAGAACTGGTCTAAATTTTAGTGAATCTATCCTCCTACCCCATCTGCCATACATCATGGCAACCTGAGACTTTTGATTTCCACATGGTCTGGCTTGGCTATAGTGGTGAAGTGGTATGTTGTCCTATAATCAAGTGAATATTTAGAGGAGGTCTTTTGGGTTACAGGTGGCATGGGAATGGATTACACAAAGGTGGCTGGAGACTTGGTCTGCTCAGGTTATCATGGGGTGGCTATAGAGAATGTCTCCAGTAGGACCTGCAGACCTGCTTGACATACTTGGTTACAGAGTATAGTGTACCCACTTTAGTCATGGCCTGCTCATTGGAATTGGGTAGCATATACTCTGTTGTGTTCTCTTCTTTCAAAATAATATCAGTAATAGCAGAAACTCATCACGAGATAAACTTGCTTTTTAAAAATAAAAGTTCTTGAATTCAACTATTACTTTTGAGTAATTTTAGTAATAAAGTATGACCATTAAAATATTATGTTTTGTGGATATAGTAAATTGATACAGAAGAAATTTCTAAGAGAGAAGTTCAAATACATTTGAGAAATAGCAAAATATGAATGTGTATATTTCCCAAATTGCCTACCTTAATGGCTACAGCATCCTCTGTGTGCAAAAGATACAAAATTATATGTTAAAGAAAATGTAGTTTCATTATATTATAGCAATACTCTTAGAAATGGCTTTGGAACAGCAAAAAACAAATTTTCTTCTGCCTCCTAGACAGACTAAATAACATGAATGTTCCTCCTGGATTGGCTTATATGGAAGAGTGGGCATGAGTATCCATATTACTAAATTGAGTTTAAAGGAAAACTTGAATTTTAAAAGGATTTGTGATTTGTACAAGATTCATCATTTTCCAGAAGGACACTTTTTTTCTTTTAAAAAATGTTTGAATTAGAGAAAAATGTACTATTTAGAGTTTAATACCACATTTTAAAATGTGACTTTCTAGGCGATTCTCTTAAAAGGGGAATTTATTTTTCTTGGTATCCATTGCTTGATACTGGTTTTTAAACTTGGAGGTACCTTTGGGCTATACCTTAAACTTCACAGCTCTGTGCCATTTTTTTAAAGCTGTTAACAAGAAAAATAAATATAAGGATCATATTTGGTGTATGTTTTAAGTATCTTTTGAATATTGCCCTACATGACAAAAAAGATCTTGAGAGAAGAAGCTTATCATCTGTTACCTTAGTGGGTCCAAATGTGATCACAATCTACCCTTTTAAAGAGAGATGCAGAGATTGGAGTGATGAGGTCACAAGCCAAGGAATAACTGAAGTCACCAGAAGCTCAAAGAAGCAAGGAAAAAGAAGCTTTGGCAGGAATGTGGCCCTGCTGAGTTGGCTAAGTGGAACAGATCTTGCACTTTTGGCTCCCAGGAAAATCTTTGTTGTTTTATGCACTCCAGTTTGTGGTATTTTGTTTTAGTAGCTCCGGGAAACTAATTATTAATAATGAAACAAATATAAAAATAGAGTGTAAATATTAAAATAACCAACCAAAAGAGAAAATACTTTACAGAGAGATTGACGAGATTTTTTTTTAAGAGAATTTTGTTTTCAGTGATGCTGAGGAGATAATGAGACATAAACTATCTGCTGTGGAAATGAAGGAAATTTGACAATATGGTACAAAATTTTGTAGCCATTAGAAACTATTTTCAAACAATAAGATTAAAAAATGACTACAATACTAAGTAAAAATAGGTTTAAAAATTCTTTACATTATAAACCATACTTTAGATATCTATTTTTTATAAAAGAAATTTTAACAAAAACATTGTTTAAACTTGCTTTTCTACTTAGCTACGTGACCTATGCAAATTTTTCAAAATTTCCTTAACCTCCATTCTCATCTATAAAATGAGGATGAAAAAAAAAAGCCTATGTACCTTATGGAGGGACTAAAACATGTTAATATTTTCTAGCCATTCAAAATAGTGCCTAGTACATTCTAAATGTACAACGTACATTATTTGGTTTTGTTTGTTTATAGTAAGTATTGGAGTTAGATATTTAATCTAGGGAATTTTTAAAATCACGTTACTTCAAAAGTTTTTCCTATCCTCATATATAAATACTTGACCAGTGTAACTTTACATCATGTAAAATCACAGTAATGGGATCCTAATTGGAACAAGTTATACTTATTCTATGTATGTATAATATTTCAAAATATACTCTACTGTCATGAAAGAAAGAGAGAGAAAGAGAAAGAATCTGGAGCTGTACTTTGAGAATGGTACTATGAAAAATTCCACAGTCCTACTCCACAGCAGAGCAATCATAATTGGTGAAACTATTTAAAGCCACTGGAAATTGTCCTGTGGGCATACAACAAATAAAGAAACATAACATATACACTTAATCCAAAAACTTGATAAGAACAGCTTTTCAGGCACTTGAGCTGTGACACATTGTGCTATATTTAGTGTTATCGACTCCAAAACTCATGTTGAAATTCAATGGCCATTGTAACAGTATTACAAGATGAGATCTTAAAGAATTGATTAGGCCATGAGTGCTCTGTGTTCATGGGTAGGATTAATGCTGTTATTGGAATAAAAATCTACTCACATAGAAAAGCCAGTGTCCAAAGGGCTTCACTGGTAAATCCTACCAAACATTTAAAGAAAAATTAATATCAATTCCTTATGAACTTTTCCATAAAACAGAAGAGGGGAGACCCACTTCTCACTTATTCTGTAAGGCCAGAATTTTTCCTGATACCAAATCCAAAGGCATCACAAGAAAAGAAAACACCACAGTAATATTTTTAATGAATGTAAATGCAAAAATCTTCAACCAAACACTTGTGGACCAAATCCAACAGTATATTACAATGACCCCTATACCATGACCAAATGGGACTTTTCCTACAAATACAAGGTTGATCGAACATACAAAAATGAGCTAATCTATTATACCATATCAATAGAAGAAATAACAAAAACTACATGATCACTTAATGATGTAGAAAAAGCATTTGACAAAATTTAATATCTTTTCATTATAAAAAATACTCAACAAGTTAACAATAGAACTAGGAAACTTTGTCAACCTGAGGTGACATCTAAGAAAGACTCAAAGCTAACATCATATGTAATGGTAAAAGACTGAGTGCTTTCCTTCTAAAATCAGAAATGACAAGAATTTCCACTCTTTTCACTTCTATTCAAAATTGTGCTGGAGTTTCTAGCCAGGAAAATTAGGCAAAAAGAAAAAGTACTGAAGCATTCTGATTGAAAAAAAGTAGTAGAGCTACCTCTGTTCGCAAATAAAATGATCTGCTATATAGAAAATCCTAAGGAACCCGCTAAAAAAAAACCTATTAAAACTATTCAGCTTTGCTAGATATACAACCCATATACAAAAATTATATTTCTTATACATGAGCAATGAACAACCAAAAATGAAATTAAGAAAAAAATCCACTTATAATAGTATCAAAAAGAATAGTGTTAGTAATATAGTTCAGAAAAGAATTATAAAAGACATCAAAAACTACAGAACATTGTTTTTTTTTTCCTTGCTAACTTGCATTTTATTTTTTTTTTTATTTTTAGATTTTGCATTTATTTATTTATTTATTTATTTTTATCTCGAAAATTTTAATTTTTCATATAACACAATATACTAATAATGTACCATGGTTTACATAATACATTCTATAAGTTATTCAGAAAATATTTTTTTTTCAGCAAAGCAGAAAATAAAACATTATTTTTATATTCATAAAGTATAAATGAGGAAGATGTTAAAAATCTATGAAGTAATTTATATACTGTGTTCACTCTCATTACACATGAAAAGAAAACAAATTTTAAAATTATACTTTCTGATCAACTACCAAATAAAGATACACATGTCAAAAACTCTAGTAAGGAATATAAAACCTTAATAATGTTTGTTGTATTAAAGTAGTGTTTATGAATTATATTTTTCCATTATTCCCAAAATTTTTATAACAATAATACTCTTTTGGCAATCACATTGCATTTT
>CM053403.1:75949904-75983831 GCA_028644305.1 Xerus rutilus | reverse complement strand
CCCCGAGTTTTGAATCTTGCTCTACTGGAGGAACACTTCTCTCAGGAATAGTCATAAAAATCAGCCAAAACCGCACGAGTGAAATTTCCTTCTGTGCTGTCCAAAAGCCTGGTGGGAGAAGGTTGTACCGCAGTTTCTGGTCTTTTGTTTGGGGAGACTGGTAGCTGCGTCCCTCTAAGCCGCCATCTTGCCGGAAGTCACAGAACATTGTTGAAAGAAATTAAAGAAGAAGTAAATAAAAGACATCCCATGTTTATGGATCCATCAGTATCCTCTTGCAAAAGAATGAAGCTGGTCCCCCATATATCATATATTAAAATTAAACAGACCACATAGTTAAATGTAAGAAATAAAATTATAAAACTGTTAGAGGCAAACTTAGGTGTAAATTCTCTTGAACCTAATTAGACAGTGGTTCTTTGGATATAACACTGAAAGCACAAGCAACAAAAGAAAAAATAGATAAACTGGATGTCATCAAAATTAAAAACTTATGTTTCAAATGACACCATCAAGAAAGTGAAAAGACAACTTTTCTGTAATGGGAAAAGATGCAGATAATTTATTTGAGAAGAGACTTGTGTCTAGATAACATGAGAACTCTTAGAACTTAGCAATAAAAAAGACACTGGCACTATTAGAAAATAGGCAAAGAATCTGAATAGCTGTTTTTCAAAAAAAGATATAGAAGTAAGCCAATGAATAGATGCATAACATTGTTCCTCAGGAAAATGCAAATCAAAACCAAAATCAGATATCATTTCATACCTACAAAATTGACTGTATAATCAAAAAGGCAAGTACTATTATTTGCTTCAATATATATGAACCTTGACAACTATAGGCTAAGGAAAAGAAATAGATTACAAAAGAACATATACTGTATGATTTTGTTTAGATAAAATATTCAGAGTAAGCAAATTCATAGGGACAGAAAGGAGATGAATGGTTGTCCAGGGCCAGAGTACTAATGGGAAACATTAAGTGAGTACTAATGAATATGGGGTTTATTTTGGGGGGTAATGAGAATGTTCCAAAAGTGATTGTGGTGATACTGTGCAATTTTGTGCATATATTAAAACTATCAAGTTATGAATTTTAAATGGATGGATTGTATGGCTTATTAGTGGTATCTTGTAAAGCTGATAATCAAACAAACTGAAAAGCACAGATGATTCACCATGGCTATGAGTTAGTCAAGAAAGATATTGAAGGGGCTGGGGTTGTGGCTCAGCGGCAGAGCGCTTGCCTCGCACATGTGAGGCATTGAGTTCGATCCTCAGCACCACATAAAAACAATAAATAAACAAAACAAAGATATCGTGTCCATCTACAACTAAAAATATTTTTAAAAAAAGAAAGATACTGAAGAGCCAGCAGACTCTTATTTAAAGAGAAGGCTGTAACTCTAAAATTATGAACTAGTGAATGGGCATTTATTTGATTAAAATTCAGTATATAAAATACTTATTTGTTGGACTGGGATTATAGCTTAGTGGTAGAGCACTTTCCTAGCATGTGTGAGGCACTGGCTTCAATCCTCAGCACCACAAAAAGAGAGAGAGAGAGATTGATTTAAAAAATACTTATTTGTTTTTATTCACTACTTTAACACACTTTTATGATTAACCAGCCAGTTATTTGCCCCAGCTGTGGTAGATAAGAGGTTTCTGCTGTGTGGTTCTGTCTAGCCTTGGAGCTGAGAACTTCCTAGAGATTAGAGTCAAAAGTCATTAATATTGTCATTAATAAAATCTGACATTTATTAAGCATCTACTGTGTGTTAGGCACATCAGCCATGTAGTTAGTAGTTGATATCAGGAGAGCAACTTTCGGTGCCCAGGGAGAGAGAATAGAATGAGGAGCATAGAGGATAGAACCAGAAATTTGGTAGTTAATGTACAACTGAAAAAGAACAGTCCAAAAAGATGGCAGAAGGAGGTGACCAGATAAGTTGAAGGAACTTAGGATGTTTGCAAAGGAGTGGTCAGAGTACAAATGCTTCAGAGACCTCAAAGAAGGTACAAGGAAAGAGTGAACTGTGAAAACATGGCCCACCTAGCCTCAAAGTCTTGGTGAACTTGTCAGAACTATTTCATTGGGAAAGAGGGCAGGAGGACTATAGTCAGTTTGGGGATGAATGTAGATGAATGATAATTTTAAAAAGTTGAAACCATTTGTAAATTTCTCTGTGTGTGTGTGTGTGTGTGAAATATGTTTCATTCCGAACTTCTTTCTCTTTCCCATATTCTCTGGGATTGTAGGTGATTTTATTTTCTCAAAGCCTTCTCTATTTTCTGAATATTCTGTAGTGATATATTTTGCCTTTGTAGTTGGGAAAGTCATTAGGTACCCAAAAGATACAATGATGTAAGATAAACTGATTTGCCAGTATGTTAGAATACAAAACTATATTCTAAAGTATTTCATAAAGAAACTACTAAGGATATCTGGGCTGCTAAATACCCTTTCTTTGAAATTTCCTGTGGTGCTGCATGGAATAAGAAATACTGTATTTTAAGAATGTTATATCTCTTGGTGTTCTTAGGGTCTATGCTGAATTGTCCCTTGTTCACATACATAATATTGTGACTCTTGGATTTTACTTCTACCTATGGCTTTAGAGGGTGGCAATAGAGAATGAGGTCCTCCTCCCTTAACTAATGGGTTGGAAACTTGAGTTGTTAGCTTTTTCCTATAATATCTGGAAAATGAGGAAGGTGTTTGCTGAGCATGCTTTGCGCAGGGCATTATGAGGGATTAAGGTCTCTTTCTCTTCTGTTTGATTATAGATAGGCATGCTGACTCCTGAAGGAGCCTTGGCCAATTTACTTTCCTTAAAGCCAATTCAGTACATAAAATTTAGGTTTGACACGCAAAGCTAATTGGGAGGAAAAAAAAAAAACAATTTGTAATGTAGTCTTGAACTGAGGGATGTGCAGGACTGGTTGTAGTTATAATACAGTTAAAAAAAAAAATCCAGAAAATTTTTCCAGCTCTCTCTGTTAGTCTCTCACAGCTTGGCAGCAGTTCCACAAATCTCTCTTCTCCCAGGGAACAGTATCCCTTCCCCACTCCTCAGCGACTTGACTCAGCTCTATTATGAACATTATTTTACCCTCTCGGGCAACTTTCAGTTCTATTCTCCAATTTTCTCAATGTTCAGATTTGTTTTGGGTAGAAAGAGAATAATATTATCAACATATGTATCTTTTATTGTATCCCTTTAACAAACACACTGAGAAGAGCTTCAGAACTTTCCTCTCTCTGGGGAAGAGTGGCCTCTGGTGGTTGAAACCATAGCCCGAAATTCACCAGACAAAAAGTTTCACTTCACTTCTGCCTAAATTGTGTTCATATCCTGCCTTGTAATATATCATGTACTCATCCCAAATAAATCAGTATATTTTGCTATCATATTTATGTGCTGCATCTCTGGTTACTCATCAGCTATTCCTGTATTCATGATTGACCTTAATTCCAGATCCAAAATATTTTCATAACAATTTATTTCTCAGCAAGACCATCTCCTTGGCAATCTCATGCTATTAAAAGTTTCCCTTTTGGTTAAAATTTTTAACATTCTAATTAGAGAAAAATTTTGCCTACCGGTTAAACTATCAATCTCAAGCTACACTCTCTGATGTATACTCCTGACTATTATTCAGCTATCTAACCAATATATAATTGGGTGGCTTCCACAGTGGGTAACTTGTTGTATCTGTTAGTAAATGGAAGCCAGATTGTCAGTTTTGCTTTCTTTTCAGTCTTTGCTAGTTTTGTTATTTGTGCCTCATTTTGTTTAAAAAGGATTTAAGGCAACTTACAAAGAGGCCTATACTATTAAAAAAGAAAGTTAATGGGTTTTAAAAAATGAGGTGAAGGGATATTTTCTTTCTCTTGGGTTATAGATTATACTACAAAATGTATAAATTGTCTCAAAGTGAATTTTAATTCATTCATTTCTTGGTGATTTAACTGGTATAGTTAAACTTCATGATAAAATAATCATTAATGGTTTTCCCTCATGATCAAAAGAATGTTTAATTCAGGAGAACATTTGTCTGTGATAGTGTAAGTCTATTTTGTTTTTCATAATTTACAATCCCAAATAGAAGCAGAAATAACTCCAGTCCACATACTTGTATTTGTTTTCAGAGAAAGTTCTATAGTGTTCACCGGGATCAGTTTTCAAAACAGATGGACTGTATGTTTTGCAATCCAGTATTGAGTTTGCATCTGTCACACACAGGATTATTTTTCCAGCCTGTGATGCTCTGCAGCACTGTTAATAACACAGTAGGCAAGATACTAAGACATTTGGTATGAAACAAAAACCCATGTTACCCTAAAGGTAGTAGAAAAGATTATTGGAGGGAATGATATTTATTTCTCTTAGACATCTGTGAATTTCTTTCTTTCCATTAAATTTGATTTTAATATAATAAATAAGCAATTCCAGAATTGTGCCTGGAACAAAGTTAAGACTCGAGGAGTATTTCCTCATACATACATACAAACAAGTGGTTTTCAAGATTCGCAGTGTATCAAAAAATGAATCTAAATGATGGCACATAGAAAGCAATACAAAATATGTCTGATTGTGCTTAATTATTATGTTCCTGGACTGTTAACCACTCTTCTGCTAATCTAAGGCATCTTAATTCCAGAAGTACATGTTCACCATTTTAACATATTCCCTATAGAAACATAGTATTTTAGTGTATATGGCAATAAAGCAATACACATGTTTTAGAGTTGATTACAGAAAGAACATACTAAGTACTCAATTATCACAAGTGTGATTTTTATGGAGTATTCAGTACCATAGAGATGATCTGTAAAATACAAATCTTCTGTATAACACTAATACTGCAGAATATGGAGAAAGCATATATTCAGGTACTAGGTTTACAGAATTTTTAAAAATAAAAATTTTAACTATCATTTTAATCATAGTGTTGTATATCCTTATCAAAATATTCACTATTAAAAGATACTGTTCTCTCCCACTCCTTGGTCTATGCCCAAAAGACTTAAAAACAGCATACTACAGTGACACAGCCACTTCAGTGTTTATAGCTGCACAATTCACAATAGCTAAACTGTGGAACCAACCTAGATGCCCTTCAATAGTTGCATGGATAAAGAAACTGTGGCATATATACACACTGAAGTATTACTTCACATTAAAAGAGAATAAAATTATTTGCAGGTAAATGGATGGAGTTGGAGAATATCATGCTAAGCGAAATAAGCCAATTCCATATAACCCAGAAGCAAAATGTTTTCTCTGCTAAGTGGATGCTAATCTATAATGAGTGGGGAGGGCATGGGATGAGTGGAGGAACTATGGATGAGGCAAAGAGAAGGGTCAGGGAGGAGCATGGGGGTAGGAAATATGGTGGAATGAAAAGGACACCATCACCCTAGGTACATGTATGATTGCACAAATGGTGTGACTACTTCACATACAGCCAGAGAAGTGAAACACTCTGCTCCATTTGTGTATAATGAGTCAAAAAGCTTTCTGCTGTCATGTATAACTGATTTGAACTAATAATAATAATAATAAAGATACTACTGGGAAATCCTCTGTGCCCATTAACATGAAGGGAGGGAATGCTTCTTCTCAGGGATGCCCTTCTGATTGGTGTGCAGCCAACATCTTCAGCTGGAGCAACAGGACCATCAGGGTGACCTTCTCCCATGTCACCCAGCAGAGGCCTACAGAATTTTCCTATAAAGAGTTAGATAGTAAGTTGTTCAGGCTTTGCAGGCTAGTTGGTTTCTGTTGTAACTGCTTAGCTGTCACTCTGTAGCACATAAGCAGCCATGGGCATTGTGTAAATGAATGAACCTGGCTGTTTTCCATAAAACTTTATTTACAGAAACAAGTAACAGGCCATAACTTGCAGACCCTTTAAGATAATCACGGAAATAACAAGTTGATGTAATAGGAGATCTGGCATTTCTTAAATATGTTTGATTTCTAACCAGCTTAGGCATTGATGCTTTCAGTATAAATGAAGTTTTTTTTTTAACAGTGATACAATTTTTGAGTTTACAGTCTAGTAAACTTTATTTCACATCTTGTAGTTTGGTGTCAAATTAATTTACTCATAGCCTTTTTTCCTCATATTTTCAGGTCTGTGGGGTTTATAAGTCCTTAAATTAATATAGCATTTTTAAAATGCCAAGCTATTTCCTTATTATTTTCAGTTTGCCAGCATTACAGTTTCTAGATTTTGGATATCAAATCTGAGGAGTTGTGTTATGCTGTATTTCTGGATTACTTTGATTTTTCTAACTGCTGGACCTTTAAATTTTCAACACCCCAAAATGCTAGTCCTTTAGTTTTTTGTTATTTTAAACTGTATCACTTGCTTGTATTTGCAAAGTGTACTTTGTGTTACACTTGGGACCCAGCCTTCCTCATCCTGGTGGTGTGTAGTCAGTGTAGAGTTCCTCAGCTGAATCAGTGACCCTTTAAACTTCTGTCGTGTGCACAGTAGAGGTGCAAATGTGATTTATGCCAGGCTGAGGGTAGTGTAGGATTTGGTGGCAATGTGTCAGATGGATTGCAAAAACCTGAGCATATATAAAGTTATGAGGGCCTGTGATAATAAAGGTTTTGAACTATTGCCGTTGGCAGTCAGAAGGCTAATTGTAGATGATCTGAGAGATTTTTAAATAAAGGACTAGGAAATGCCTGCCTATCACTAAAGGTACTTGTTAAGTGGAGGCTTACGGGATCAGAGTGGGGGAGTAGGAGAGCTTAAGAAAAGAAGAGGGTTTAATTTCAAAAGTAGCCACAAAGGTAAAACTATATCTTTCTATTATTATGGAAAAGTTCTTATTCAGAAAAATCCAGAATAGGGGGCTGGGATTGTGGCTCAGTGGTAGAGCGCTTGCCTTGCATGCGTGAGGCACTGGGTTCGATCCTCAGCACCACATAAAAATAAATAAATAAAGATATTGTGTCCATCTACAACTAAAAAAAAAAAATTAAAAAAAAAAAAAGAAAAGAAAAATCCAGAATAGCTATGAAGATGATGCTTCAGTGACTTACTTCATCTAACCTGTATGTTTTAGTTATGTGTTCCAAATAAACTTACCAAAATATCTTAATTTTCTCAGTGTCACATTCTAGTTATTTTAGTAAAATATATGTTTCTGTGTGTTCATTTTAAGTGTATGTGCATAATATCAGCAACCTGCAGTAAATAAAAGAAACTTCTCATATCCCAGGGGAAGAGTAACTAACATTTGGCCATTGGATGATTGGAAACTTTATATCTGAAAAATTTCTGGGTTAGGAATTTTTCCATTGCTTTCCTGAAAAGGTCTTTCTTATAAAATAGAGCACTTTATTAGCCCAGTTCATCCTTTCTTGTGAAAATACTTATTCTTATTTTCTCATATAAAACTTTTAAATGTCTTTTAGAAAGTTTGTCAGAATATTGTGTATTGTTGATGCTTAACTTTTCCTAAAAGGAAGCAGGAGAAATGTGAGTCATTAGTATAAGTCAAAATTCTGTGTTGGTATGATTTTATATTTGTAGCAGGTTGTTCGAAAGCATTAGACAAGGAACTTTGGAATGTCTATACAAAATAAGCTTCTAGCGTTGATTGTGTAGAGAAGTATATCTGAAAGTCAAGTTCTGGGACTCTTGGGAATCTTTAATGGCTTAGTCAAATGTTCCCCAGGGACACATGAATTTTTAGGAGAACAAAAATCACTACATTTGTGTGCTACAAAGAATTCATAAGAAAATATATCCTGGCAGTTTTGGTTGTATATTTATCTGCTATTTATAGCCTAAGAGGTTTTTAATTCATAAAAGCCTTCAAATCCATTAAAAGTAGAAGCCAGATAGATTTCATTAGCATGTACAACACCCAATTTATTTACCTCTCTATAATTATTTAAAGCAGAGTTCCACATGAGAATATCAGCTGAGAAATTCTGTTGATGTTGGAAATGCCTGGAGTGCCAACATAATTAAACATCATATGAACACAGTTTGGCCCTGCTCCAAAACCAGTGATTATGTGTCTGACATTAATCCCATGTGTCTATAAAAGCTGTTAGAGTAAACATCTGGCTCTTTTATACCAAAGCTAAAGTATTACCTAATGAGTTAAAAGAAAGAACTTCTTATCCACAGAGATGTACTCCAGAGAGCAGTTCATTTGTGATCTTACTTTAAAGCAAACCTATCTGCTTTAAAGTAGCAACTAAACATATAGGACAGTCCAGCCAGCCTTCAGTTGTGACCTGTTCTCTAAGGGGAAAACTAAATATGGTTTAAATGTTGCTGAAGAGTTTGGTTGAACCATGAATACTGCATAATGAGTCTCATTTGGAGACTAATTTCTTACTCAAACTGTGTGGCCCAGCTCTCAGGCCAGTATGGAATACAGTGTAACTCTTTTTCTTTTATGGGTTTTTTGTTGTTTGTTTTTATTAGTTTATTTGCTGAACCCAGAGCCTCCCAAGCTAAGCACATGATCTTCCACTGAGCTACACCTTGACCCCCAGTGGAACTCCCTTAATCAAAAGAATTATATCTGTTTAAGTAAGTATTGAAACACTAAGTAAAAATTGTGATTTTTCCAGTCATAACAGAAAAACCACAAGTTACTTATAGCATTTTTTATTTTCACAATTTAAAATGACCAGAAGAATGCAATCTTTTATATCCTTTTGTTTTTCCACTATATTATTTGTCTAAGCCTAGTAAGGTATTTTTTTTCAATCTTTCACCCTTAAGCATGTTAAAATTACCCAGAATGTAAATGTTTTGTTTAGAACAGTATCATTAATATAACTATTCTGATTGTTATTTTAAACTATTCTGATTGTTATTTTAAAGGGAAAAATAAAATTAATTCTAATTAAATTGTGAATAATACTGATCTTCACAGAAGGAAATAAAGGGCCATGTATTAAAGTTTTTTAAGAAGGATATTTCTTTGTAGAGATGAAGACTGTTTCTTTGCATTGAATATGCAAACCTGCCTGGTACTGTCCAGGTAAGATTATGAACAAGGACTCTCCATTCTGACTTTGTGTGAATCCCTGCTCCCTCTTGTAGGAGCTATATTCTATCAAGTTAGTTAACTTTTCAAAGCCTCTAGGTCCTCTTTTATAAGATGAGAATGATAATAAAATTACTTAAGTGGATTATTTTGAGACATTGTATATGCCTGGCATAGAAGAAGTACTCGTTGTATACTGTGCCTCCTCCCCATGACACCTCATTGACCAGGACCCAGCTAAGTACCTGGGAGCTAGCTGCTGGAATGGGTAGGAGAGAAGATGTTCTTAGCAAAGAACAGTACGAGGTGGGGCAGAGAGAGAGGGTTTTCTCACACAGCCAGAGAGTAGTTAATGGAGAGGCTGGAGTAAAGTGGACAGTGATAGAACTATGGACTGTATCCTAAAGTTAGACTGGAATATTCATGGATTTAAACAAGAGACACCCAGATATATATTAATATTGAGTGGATGAATCAATAGGAATGAATGAGACTGTTCTTGGACAGATTTAGGCCAAGGGAAGAAGCTAATGTGAAAAGATTGTGAGTGGTTCTACTCTTTGGATGAAGTTTGAGCAGAGAGGTGAAGTTATAGATGACTATACGTTTTCATTTTTTCAGTGTGTTCTGAGAGTCCCCCTACCACAATAAACACTTTTTCTTAAAGGTAGGTAGGTTTACTGCGTGAATCAGTTCTTCTGTTTCTAACCTAGGTGATACAACTTATGCAAGAATAAAACTGGCAGGAAAGTCCTGTCCACAGCAATGAGGATCATTGCCTCATATAGCCTGGAGAAGCAGTTTCTTAATCATACTGCTGAATCATTTTTATCAGTGGTATTGGACAATTGGAAAAATGCCACTAAAGTTTATAGGGAAACACCAAAAGTAATTGTCATAATTCAAGAATAAGATAATAATTTATAGTGTCTAATACACATAGAAACTAAAGCCAAAATGTTGTGATAAATGTAAAGTACCTAGAAAGGTGAAAGTAGTTTATGACGAACAATTAGAATGAATCTACACCTTGTTGGTGAGTCTATTAAATGGTGTTGTGAGAGAGAATTTTTTTAAATTCTTAATACAATACCATGAGTTTTAAGAGGCATATTACATTTTTAAGATGTAATTAATTTTGTTGTGTTGGATCTTGTCCCACCCTCCATTTGATCCACCACCCCGCTATATTTTAGTAAGGATGTAGGAAGCAGGAGATTCTTTAGTCTTTAAATATGGGAAGCAAATGTTGAAAGAAAATAAATAGGAATTACTTAGCCTATTAGAAAAGAACAATGAAGAATTTTTTCTAAGATTATTTGCTTGATTATTCCCTCTGGGAAAATGAGTTTTAATGTTTGGAAGCAATATGAATAACAATCCTAGTTGGAGAGTGGAGCTATTTCATGCTGCTGCTATGTACTCAGGGATCCCCTAGCTTCTTCTATACCCTCACTCCCCAAACTCAGCTTTGGCTATGATTATTTTAGTGTGTCACTATGTTCATTAAAGCTGAGTCCTGTCCATGTGGTGTTGGGGTTAGAAAACAGATGGAGCCTCCCTGGCCTAGATACAAATGCTTGTAGCCACTACTGAAGAATTAGTAAGGTAAAGTAGATGAGAGAATATCTTAAATGGTGTTCAGTACTTAGTCTAGTGATATTCATCTGTGTTCAGTGAATTATGAATAGAACTCTAAAGTACAGACTAAAGCAGACTAATACTAGATGTGGAAGTTATGTCTATCAAATGTAGCCTACCATTGTCTTTCTCAGTTTGTTAAATGACCTTCTTACAGTAGGCAGTAGGAAGAAACAGGAAAGGAACAAAGATGAGACACCACATCAACCTTTCAAGTTAATTTAATGTGGGAAATGAGTGAAATATGCAGAAACTTAGTACTGATTTGTGTGTCTTCATTTAACTTGGATACCTGATATGTTCATTAAAGGTTCCCATGGTGTTTCATTCTTCTTGCTTCTATACCCACATTCTGACAGGAGTGAGAAATGACTGACGTAATGAATTTTTGGATGAGCAGTGGTAGAAGCAGTCTGAATATTCTTTGTGAATCATATCTCTGTAATAGCAGGGCACATCAGGAAGGAAATCTGTGACACGGTTTATAAATTTATCTTAAACCTTTTTGCAAAATGGCTTCTGTTTTTGAACTGAAAAATTCTTACTGAAGATAAATAGAAAGTTATGTAATAGGAAAGTGCAGCCACTATTGGAAATTTGATACTTTTTCAATATTATTTTTTAGCAAATTATTTTCATATATGGCTATTTAGAATAACAATTTTTATTTAAATATTTAAATTTAAGGAATCTTTCATTTAATTTTTGTTTGAAAAGAATCAAGATGACTATGAAACTAATATTTAATACAGATTTGGTAACATGGATTTTTTAAAAGTATATGTGCATATATTACAGTGTGTGATTAAGTACTAGCTAAGAGATAGGAAGTTTATTTTTTCCCTTTTATATCTTAGTTTATTCAGTTTTTCTCACAATATCAGTTAGTTGCTGCATATTTTTTAAGTCCTCTTTAATTGTATGAAAAAGTCTGCATAATGAATATAAAAGCTGCAAAGACTGAATTTGGATAACTCCTTGACAGTGGTGTCAAGGGCAGACCAGTAAGAAGAGGTTGCCTGGAGTAGGCAGTGATGCATTATCCATAGAGAATTCAAAAACAGTAGTAAAATAATAGGAGTCCTAAAAAATGACCTTTCTTTTCTTGTCTTCATGTTTTAGAAACCTAAACAATATTAGTGACCAAAACTCTTCGTCACCTGGGTAGATCTCTGCTACTAGCAATCCCACACTTCACCCACTTTGCTATGTTCTGTAAAAAGTGAACTTTTTACAAATTTTAAATTTCACCTTAGTTATTTGGTTTAATTTGGGGATTTTTTATCCTTTCTTGGCATTTTTAGAAATAGGGAAAAACTTACATATTTTTTACTACCAAAATCCCATTTTATATTTTTTATCAAAATCTTCATTCTATTTGTAAACATTAATTACCAAATTAAGTAAAAATTTTCTTGGATTTTTTATTACATATTTGTAACCAGAAAACAGATTAACATTGAAGTAACTGTAGCACAGTGAATTCAGGGAATTATTTTCCAAAGCAGCCTTTATATGGCAGGTCTATCTCTATGACTATCTCCATGGGCCCCTTGAGATTTTGTGGAGGTGGTCAGTGTACTGAAGAAACCTATTGGTGGGAATGGGAAACATAAGAGAAATAGAGAAACACTGGACGCGACATGGGGAAAGTGGGGGGCAGGAAAGGGGAATGGGTATAGTAAAGATGGTTGATAAAAAATGTATATAAATATATATATATACTGTTCATTGAAAGTGCATATAAAGATGTTTAATATGAAGAATGTAATCTGCTTATAATTTTGTGCAAAGTTAGAAAAATTATGATTGTAACAATATTTTTTTCTATTTGCCTCAACAAATGTTTTCAGTGAATAGTGTGTACAGCTTCTGAAAATTTGTTTTTTTTCCTGTTATGTTTGATAACATGTATTAAAATGCAACTTTTGAGGAAAAAAAATAAAGTATAAAAAAAAAAAAAAAGAAACCTATTGGAATGGTTAGCAGAGGAAAGAGCTTCAGACACGTGGCTGTGCCCTGAAACTAAAGAGCTGCACGCAAAGGTCACCACAACAGACTTATTTCCTGAGTCTGAGGCTAATGAAAGGAAATGTCCCAGCCAGTCTGGGGCTCAGGGACTGAGCTGAATGTCTGTGCCATGTGTACACTTGACAGTGTCGCCTCTTCTTTGCTCTCGTCATTCTGCCCTTGTATATACCTCCACCATCAGTTATATTGAATCATCATTATCTGTAAACTTCTGATTAGACATAGATTGCATGTGGTTTTTGTGCTTTGAGTGAACTAATACCACTAAAACAAAACAGCTTGTTCTCAGAATAGTATCATCTCTACTGTTCTGGACCTTTACTCTTAGAGTGAATCTTTGATTCAAGATCCAAGCCTCAAAGTAGAACATCCTTAGTTCCTTTGGAAATAGAACTGACTAGATTTTTAAAAATACAGTGAAGACCACAAAAATAAATAAGCTAAAAAATGTGGTTTTGCTAGATTATTGAAAGTATTTAACATTCTGTTATGAACACCCCAGATTCTGCAGAAGTACTTAACGTAGTTTTATGCTTTGCATTTAGAACCCCAGTTTCATTTGGGTTTTTGTATCTTTTACTTATCACACTTTACCTTTATTTTCTTACACACTTTGACTTTAGATAATATACTACTTCATAAGAAATATAGATGGCTTACCAAAGTATATTTCATTCTTCGTATTTTCCCTTTTGTTCTTATGATTTTTTAAAAATTTACTTATTCTACTTAGGTATATGTGATAGCAGAATGCATTTAGATTCATTGTACACAAATGGAGCACAGATTTTCATTTCTCTGGTTTGTACATGATGTAGAATCACAGCATATATGTGGTTATACCTGAAGCTAGGGCAATGATATTCATCTTATTCCACCATCTTTACTGTCCCCATTTCCCTCTCCACCCTTTCCTTTGACCAGAGTTCTTCCATTCTTCCCATGCCCCTTCCCCCATTACGGATCAGCATCCACTTACCAGAGAAAACATTTGGCCTTAGGTTTTTTGGGGATTGGCTTACTTGGCTTAGCATATTTTCCAACTCCATCAATGTACCTGCAAATGCCATAATTTTATTCTCTTTTATTTCTGAATAATATTCCATTGTGTATATATACCAAGTTTCTTTATCCATTCATCTATCAAAGTGCATCTAGGTTGATTCCACAGTTTAGCTATTGTGAGTTGAGCTGTTATAAACATTGAAGTGGCTGCATCTCTGTAGTATGCTGTTTTTAAGTCCTTTGGGTGTAGACCAAGGAGTGGGATAGCTGGGTAAAATGGTAATTCCATTCCAAGTTTTCTAAGGAATCTCCACACTGCTTTCCAGATTGGTTGTACCAGCTTGCAGTCCCACTAGCAATGTATGACCATGCCCTTTCCCCAACTACCTCACCAACACTTATTGTTGTTTGTATTCTTAATAATTGCCATTCTGACTGGTGTGAGATGAAATTTTAGAGTAATTTTGATTTACATTTCTCAAATTGCTAGAGATGTTGAACATTTTTTCATATGTTTATAAGTCAATTATATATCTTTTTCTGAGAAGTGTCTGTTCAGCTCCTTAGCCCATTTATTGATTGAATTGTTTGGTTTTTTGGTGTTAAGTTTTTGAGCTCTTTATATATCCTGGAGATTAGTGCTGTATCTGATGTGCATGTGCCAAATATTTGATCCCAGAATGTAGGTTCTCTGTTCACTTCATTGATTATTTCTTTTGCTGAGAGGAAGCTTTTTAGTTTGAATCCATCCCATTTATTGGTTCTTGATTTTATTTCTTGTGCTTTAGGAGTCTTGTTAAAGAAGTCAGAGCCTAATCCAATGTGATGAAGATTTGGGCCTACTTTTTCCTCAGTTAGACACAGGGTCTCTGGTCTAATTCCTTAGTCTTTGATCCACTTTGAGTTGAGTTTTGTGCATGGTGAGAGATAGGGGTTTAGTTTCATTTTGCTACATGTTTTCCCAGCACCATTTGTTGAAGAGGCTATCTTTTCTCCAATGTATATTTTTGGCACCTTTGTCTAGTATAAGATAACTGTATTAAGTGGGTTTGTCTGTGTCATCTATTCTGTACCATTGGTCTACATATCTATTTTGGTGCCAGTACCATGCCGTTTTTGTTACTATAGCTTTGTAGTATAGTTTAAGGTCTGGTATTGTGATGCCTCTTGCTTCACTCTTCTTGCTAAGGATTGCTTCAGCTATTCTTGGTCTCTTATTGTTCCAGATGAATTTCATGATTATCTTTTCTATTTCTATAAGGAATGACGTTGGGATTTTAATTGGAATCGCATTGATTCTATATAGCACTTTGAGTAGTATGGCCATTTTGACAATATTGATTCTGCCTATCCAAGAGCATAGGAGATCTTTCCATCTTCTAAGGTCTTGTTCAATTTCTTTCTTTAGTGTCCTGTAGTTTTCCTTGTAGAGGTCTTTCACCTCTTGTTAAATTGATTGCCAAGTTTTTTTGTTTTTGGTTTTTGGTTTTTGAGGCTATTGTGAATGGGACAGTTTTTCTAATTTCTCTTTCAGAGGATTCATCGCTAATGTATAGATATGCAATTGTTTTATGGCTGTTGGTTTTATATCCTGCTACTTTGCTGAATTCATTTATTAATTCTAGAAGTTTTCTGGTGGAATTTTTTGGATCCCCTAAGTATAGAATCATGTCATCTGCAAATAATGCTGTTTGAGTTCTTCTTTTCCTATTTGTATCCTTTTAATTTCTTTTGTCTGTCTAATTACTCTGGCTACTGTTTCAAGGACTATGTTGAATAGCAGTGGTAAAAGAGGGCATCCTTGTCTTGTTCCCATTTTTAAAGGGAATGCTTCCAGTTTTTCTCCATTTAGGATGATGTTGGCCTTGGATTTAGCATAGATAGCTTTTACAAAGTTGAGGTATGTTCCTACTATCCCTAATTTTTCTAGTGTTTTGAACATGAGAGGGTGCTGCATTTTGTCAAATGCTTTCTCTACATCAGTTGATAAAATTATATGATTCTTTGTCTTTAGGTCTAAGTCTATTGATGTGATGGATTACGTTAATTGATTTCCATATGTGAACCAACCTTGCATCACTAGAATGAACCCTACTTGATCATGGTGCACTATTTTTAAAAATATGTTTCTGTATGTAATTTGCCAAAATTTTATTGAGAATTTTTATGTCTATGTTCATCAGAGGTATTTTCTTTCTCTGATGTGTCTCTGTCTGGTTTTGGTATCAGGGTGATACTCGCCTCATAGAATAAGTTTGGAAGGGTTCCCTCCTTTTCTATTTCATGAGATAGTTTGAGGAGTATTTGATGTTAATTCTTCTTTGTAGGTCTTATAGAACTCGGATGAGAATCTGTCTGCTCCCGTGCTTTTCTTGATTGGTAGGCTTTTGATGGCATCTTCTATGTCCTTGCTTGAAACTGATCTGTTTAAGTTATGTATGTCCTCCTGGTTCAGTTTGGGTAGGTCATACACCTCTAGAAATTTGTCAGTGTCTTCAGGATGTTCTATTTTACTGGAGTATAAATTTTAAAAGTAGTTTCTAATTTTCCTCTGTATTTCAGTATTGTCTGTTGTGATACTTTCTTTTCCATCAAGAATTTTAGTAATTTGGGTTTTCTCTTTCCTTTTGTTAGAGTGGCTAAGGGTTTGTCAGTTTTATTTATTTTTTCAAAGACCATCTTTTTGTTTTGTCGATTTTTTGAATTGTTTCTTTTGATTCAATTTCATTGATTTCAGCCCTGATTTTAATTATTTCCTGTTTTCTACTTCTTTTGGTATTGGTTTGTTCCTCTTTTTCTAGGGCTTTAAGATGTAGAGTCAAGTCATTTATTTGTTGACTTTTTCTTCTTTTAATGAATGAGCTTAATAAAATGAACTTTCCTCTTAGCACTGCCTTCATGGTGTCCCAGAATTTTTGATATGTTGTATCAGAGTTTTCATTTACCTCTAAGAATTTTTTTGTCTCTTCCTGATGTCTTCTGTTATCTATTTAGTTTCCAGTTGTTGAAGTAGTTTCTATTTTTTTAATTTGTCATTGATTTCTAATTTTATTCCATTGTGGTCAGATAGGATGCAGAGTAGTATCTCTTTTTTTTTTTTTTTTTTTGTATTTGCTAAGACTTGCTTTGTGACATAACTTATGATCTGTTTTGGAGAAGGATCCATGTGCTGCTGAGAAAAAAGTGTATTCCCTTGTTGATGGATGAAATACTCTAGATATGTCTGTTAAGTCTAAATTATTGATTGTTTTACTGAGTTCTATGGTTTCTTTGTTTAGTTTTTGGGTTTTTTTTGGAACCAGAGATTGAACTCAGGGGCGCTCGATCACTGAGTGGCTTAGCACCTTACCGTTGCTGAGGCTGGCTTTGAACTCGCAATTCTCCTGTCTCAGCCTCCCTAAGTGCTGGGATTACAGGCTTGTGCCACTGCACCCGGCTTTGTTTAGTTTTTGTTTGGAAGATCTATCCAGTGGTGAGAGAGCTGTGTTAAAGTCACCAAGTATTATTGTGTTGTGGTCTATTTGATTCTTGTAGTTGAGAAGGATTTGTTTGATATACTTAGATGCCCCATTGTTTGGGGCATAGGTATTTATGATTGTTAAATCTTGTTGATGTATGGTTCCCTTAAGAAGTATGAAATGTCCTTCTTTATCTCTTTTCACTAACTTTGGTTTGAAGTCCACTTTATCTGATACAAGGATGGAAACTCGTGCTTGTTCATGAGGTCCATGTGAGTGATACATTTTTCCCCACCCTTTCACTTTCAGTTGTGGATGTCTTTTTCTGTGTGATGAGTCTTGAAGGCAGCATATTGTTGGGTTTTTTTTAATCCAGTCTGTCAGTCTATGTCTTTTAATTGATGAGCTTAGGCCATTCATATTCAGGGTTATTATTGAAATATGATTTGTAATCCTGGTCATTTTGGTTTATTTTCTCCTTTGATTGGCCTTTCCTTTAGTCTAGTTCCTCTCTTTGTATATTTTCATTGTTGGTTATCATTTCCTCCTCAGGGAATATTTTGCTGAGAACACTGTGTAGTGCAGGCTTTCTTGCTGTAAATTCTTTTAACTTTTGTTTATCATGGAACAAATTTGATGTTTATTTCAGATTTGATGTTTATTTCATCATCAAATCTGAAGCTTAATTTTGCTGGATATAAGATTCTTGGTTGGCATCTATTTTCTTTCAGAGCTTGGTATATGTTGTTCCCGGATCTCCTGGCTTTTAGGGTCTGGGTCGAAAAATCTGCTGAGATCTGAATTGGTCTCCCCCCTATATGTAATGTGATTCCTCTCTCATGCGGCCTTTAAAATTCTATCCTTATTCTGTATGCTAGGCATTTTCATTATAATGTGCCTTGGTGTAGATCTGTTGTAATTTTGTACATTTGGTGTCCTGTAAGCCTCTTTTATTTGATTTTCCAATTCATTTTTCATGTTGGAAAATTTTCTGGTATTATTTCATTGAAGATTGTGCATTCCTTTGGTTTGAAACTCTGTGCCTTCCTCTATCCCGATATATCTTAGATTTGGTCTTTTCATGCTGTCCCATAATTCTTGTATGTTGTGTTAAGGGTTTGTTACCATCTTCACTGTGTGGTCAACTTTATTTTCAAGATCGTATATTTTGTCTTCATTATCTGACATTCTGTCTTCCAAGTGATCCAGTCTGCTGGTGATGCTTTGTCGAGTTTTTTATTTGGTTTATTGTTTCCTTGATTTCAAGAATTGGATTGGTTTTTTCCATAATCTCTAGCTCCTTCTTCTTCTTCTTTTTTTTAAATTTCTTTTTAGCTGTAGATGGACACAATATATTTATTTTATTTATTTATTTTTATGTGGTGCTGAGGATCGAACCCAGTGCCTCACGCATGCGAGGCAAGCGCTCTACCACTGAGCCACAGCCATAGCCCCCTAGCTCCTTCTTAAAGTAATCTTGTGTGGCCTGTATTTACTTCCTTATCTCTTTGTTGGTGTGATCAATGGTTGCCTTTATTTGCTCTCTTATTTCTTTGTTGGAGTGATCAGTTTTTGCCTGTATTTGCTCACTTAAGTCATTCATTAATTCGCAGATCATTTTAATTATATACATTCTGGATTCTTTCTCTGCCATTTCATCAACTGTGCTGTCAATGGATTCTATTATTGTAGTATCTTGGTTGGAGCACTTTCTTCCTTGTTTTTTCATGTTGATTATGTATCTTCCTCTGTTGCAGTGCCGAGCTGAGGTATTGCAGTTTCTATCCTATAATCTTGCATAGTCCGTACAGATTACCTGTATCTCACCTTGGAGTTCACTTCCAGTCCTCAGTGGGTGTCCCCAGATGGACACTATTGCCAGTAAAGATAATAGCAGCAGTAGAGAAGGTAACTCAAGATGGCAGTGGGGGTGGTCCAGGATGGATGCAAACACTTTCAGAGATGGGGCTAAAAGAGTAGAACTTACAGTGCCTTTGGGTTAATTGATCGAAGATGCAGCACTGTGGCGTGCTGAGGTATGGTGGGCTGCTGCCGCCAGGCCTTGTCTGTTGTCCCAAGATGGAGGCTACTACATGGGAAGAGCTATGGGGATGGCTGCAGTGTCTCAAGATGGATATAGGAAGGGAGCAACAGTGTGGATCTCCACTCTGTGCTGGGGCGGTCCTGGGCCTGGGCTCTCACACAGGCCTGTGAGGGTGGTCCTAGGCCTGATCTTGGCCTGGGCTCTCTTAGAGGTCCCAGGTGGTGGGTCTGGGCTCCCGCAGATCAAGAGGGGCTCTGGCTCAGAACAATGTGAACGGTCTTGGGGCTGATTCAGGCTTGGGCTCTTGCAGGTGTTCCTGAAGGCAGTACTGGGCCTGCCTCCCCTGACCCCCATCAGCGGATTGGCAGGTAGCCGTCTTGAGGGCCCCCATGGAGGTCCCTGGAGGTAGTCCTTGGTCTTGGCCTGTGCTCCCATTGGTTGGCAGGGGTTCTGGTGCAGAACCTAGAACCTCAATTTCTGAGTCACGTTGGAAAGCCCAAAACTGTCGTCTTCAAAATACACATTCATCACTGTTATGCAAGGCATATTCACAAACAAAAAGAAAAACTTGCATAACCTATTCTTTAATTCCTAAGATTAATTTTGGGAAATATTTCTAAACACTTTGTTCTTTAAAATGTTCTTGTTTTAAAAAGTGTAAAAGGTAACATTTAATTCACTTGGTTTCTAACCAGACATAATCAGTGCTCATTGAAGCCTTAGCTTCTAGAGCCCAAAACTAGGACATTGCTTTGTCTGATGTTGGTTTTAGTTGGTTTGACTTTAGTGTCTTCACAATGGATTTTTATTGCCCTGATAAATTGTTCCTTTGTTTTCAAGTGCAGATTCTTCCTGTCATTCATGTTTGTGTGAATCTTTTCTACTTAGAACTGCAGGGAACATTCATGGACATTTATTCCTTCATAAGTGTAGGCCTTTTCCCTTAATTTTCTAGAAAATATTTATATTCTTAAAGCTTGCCCTTAGTTTTTTTTTTTTTTTTAAACCTAGTGGCACTCACAGTGTGAAGGGACATAATTATGTTCCCTTGATTGATGGATAACATGACCTTTAGCTGTGATTTCATTGGGCACCTATTCCTGTGAAATTTGGCATATTCCTCAGATCAGGCTCAGACGATGAACTCTTAGGTGACTTTCATGGCATCTACAGAATTAGCTATGCTAAGTAGATGGACACTTTCCATTCTTCAGTTTTCCTTAGATGTTCTTTGGTTTTCTCTGGCCTCTTTGCTGCTTTTCATTCCCTGTGATGAATCTGAGAAGATAGTGACATCCAAGTGTGCGGAGTTCTGGTTGCAGTGTTGTTAAAAAATGATAGTGATAACTACTTTACCTAACTTGATAAATTATCTAAACACTTACTAACACTATTTGAATTTTTCATGTGTTAAAACAGAAGGCGTTATCTCAGAGTTGTAATTATTCTTACATTATAACTCATTGCCCATTGTGTGAAACTTCAAGGTATGCGAACAGCACTAGTAGTTGATGATTTCCGTGTCACAGTCCGTTGATTTTTATAATAGCATGAATTTTCCCTTAGTGTTCTTACTCTGCTTTAAAGGGACTAATCTGTGTCCTTGGAGTTGAAGGAATGACTTATTTGCTTCTTGAATAATAAAACTTACAACAAATGGCTTGATTTAGAGAAATCAAGTCATCTGTTTAGATTTAGTAAATAACTATACAAAGAAAAATAATGTCATTTGTGTTTTTTCCAAATAATCTTGTGTTGCAAAATGTCTGATCTACATGACTGTTAATTAACATAGCATATATTTAAAATTAAATCAATTTTATTTTTAATATTTATTAACACATTAATTGTACCTATTAATGGAATTCATGTGATAGTTCCATAGAGTATGCATTAACTTCATTCTTTTTTTTTTCATATTTATTTATTTGTTCTATTTAGCCTTACATGATAACAAAGTGCAAGTTGATTCACTGTACACAGATAGAGGATAACATTTCATTTCTCTGGTTGTAAGTGATATAGAATCACAACATACATGCAGTCAAACATAAAGTTAGGGATATGATGACCATCATATTCCACCACCTTTACTGTCCACATGCCCCCTCCCCCCTTACACCCCTGTGAACAGAGTTCCTCCATTGTTCCCATTTCCTTCCCCACATTATGAAACAGCATCCACTTATCAACAAGTACATTTGGCATTTGGTTTTCTGAGATTGGCTTACTTCACTTAGCATGATATTCTCCAATTCCATCCATTTACCTGCAAATGCCATAATTTTATTCTCTATATTGCCAAGTAATATTCCATTGTGTATATATGCCACAGTTTTTTTATCCATTCATCTATTGAGGGTCATCTAGGTTGGTTCCACAGTTTAGCTATTGTGAATTGTGCTGCTATAAACATTGAAGTGGCTGCATCACTGTAGTATGCTGTTTTTAAGTCTTCTGGGTATAGTTCGAGGAGTGGGATAGCAGGCTCAAATGGTGATTCCATTCCAAGTTTTCTAAGGAATCTCCACACTGCTTTCCAGATTGGTTGTACCAATTTGCAGATCCACTAGCAATGTATGAGTGTGCCTTTTTCCCCACAACCTCGTCAACACTTATTGTTGTTTGTATTCTTGATAATTGCCATTCTGACTGGCATGAGATGAAACCTTAGGGTAGTTTTGATTTGCATTTCTCTGATTGCTAGAGATGTTGAACATTTTTTTCATATGTCTATTGATCAGTTGTTTGTCTTCTGTGAAGTTTGTGTTATGTAGCGGGATATAAAATCAACACTCATAAATCAATTGCATTTCTATACATCAGTGATAAACCCTCTGAAAGAGAAATTAGGAAAACTATCCCATTCACAATAGCCTCAAAAAAAATTAAATAAAATACTTGGGAATCAATTTAACAAAAGAGGTGAAAGACCTCTACAATGCAAGCTACAAGACACTGAAGAAAGAAATTGAAGAAGACCATCTCCCATGCTCCTGGATAGGCAGAATCAATATTGTCAAAATGGCCATACTTCCCAAAGCGATATATAGATTCAATGCAATCCCAATTAAAATCCCGATGTCATTCCTTATAGAAATAGAAAAGGCAGTCATGAAATTTATTTGGGAAAATAAGAGACCCAGAATAGCGAAAACAATCCTTAGCAAGAAAAGTGAAGCAGGAGGCATCACAATACCAGACCTTAAAATATACTACAAAACCATAGTAACAAAAACAGCATGGTACTGGCACCAAAATAGACATGTAGACCAATGGTATAGACTAGAAGACACAGAGACGAACCCACTTACATACCTTATACTAGATAAAGGAGCCAAACACATACACTGGAGAAAAGATAGCCTGTTCAACATATGGTGCTGGGAAAACTGGAAATCCATATGCAGCAAAATGAAACTAAACCCCTATCTCTCACCATGCACAAAATTCAACTCAGAGTGGATCAAGGACTTGGGAATCAGACCAGAGACCCAACGCCTAATAGAAGAAAAAATAGGCCAAAATCTTCATCATGTCAGATTAGGACCTTACTTCCTGAACAAGACTCCTATAGCCCAAGAAGTAAAATCAAGAATCAACAAATGGGATGGATTCAAACTAAAAAGCTTCTTCTCAGCAAAAGAAATAATCAATGAAGTGAACAGAGAGCCGACATTCTGGGAACAAATCTTTGCCACACACACATCCGATAGAGCGCTCATCTCCAGAATATATAAAGAACTCAAAAAACTTAACACCAAAAAAACTAACAACCCAATCAATAAATGGGCCAAAGAGCTGAACACAAACTTCACAGAAGAATTAACTTTATTCTTTCAGCACATTTGAGTATTAGATTCACTTGGCTTTTTGGTTTGTTTTATTTTGTTTTTATAATATTCTTGTGGTTTTGCTTTTTTAGTTATTAAATCATTAACTTTGTTAGTATTTTTTTATTTTTTTTTAAAGAAATTACAAAGTTTGTGTATTTCCTTATAAGATTTTGGGCTTATTAGCTAAATACACATAATCGGTTCCTTGGATTTGAATTTAGTAGTAACTTTATTCTCTTAATTGTTCTGCCACTACTGGATAAATTCTGAGCAATGGAGAAACTACTACTAAATGGGTTGTCAGTGCGGTGGGACTTTAGAAGAAGGCCAGGAGTGGGGGTGGCAAGAGGGAGTGATGAAGTGATCCTGTCCTAGAGGAGGGAAATTATCTGAAGTTTGGAATGATAGAAAAGGTAGGAAGTGATTTTTCTGGTGGCCTTGAGCTGCGAGGCCCCAGAGCCTCCTGCTAGTGCTTCAGTTGATCTGCTGTAAGTGAGACCTCTTGACTGTGAAAGCATCTGTCCCAGGCTGTACTCTAAAGCCTTCCCTAACACTCCTTTTTCCCGCTTCACCTTCTCAGCCTTGAATCCTTAATTCCCATTTTGTTAAAAAGGTAACTTCTGACTGTTTATAGAACTATGACTTTTCATTGTTTTCAGAGCACTACATTTGTATAGAACTAACATGAATATTGAGTGCATTTTGATAGACTATGATTTGTACAGATTTGTTTTGTGATGTTTTTCATAGTCTAAAATTTAATAATTCTATTTAATCTGTATCTTCTCCCCTGAATACATTGATTTCTAGCCCATGGAGATACAAGCCATGAGTTTTTGAGGATTTCTTAAATTAGTTTGCAAATGTACAGCTTTTAGAGTTCATCGTTGTTTAGTTTGTTTAATAAAGCTTTATATTATTCTTTGGGAGCTCAGTTAGATTAATATTATGAATTTGTGGAAGTTTAGGAAATTAGAAATGGCTTTGACATTAGTTGGTTGTATAAACTTGAACAATTTATGTGCTGGATAATTCAGTTAATTTAATGAGCTATAAAGTAGAAAGACCAAGAGCAATAAAGAAGAAAGGAGGGGCTGGGGTTATGGCGCAGTGGTAGCGTGCTCACCTAGCATGCGAGAGGCACTGGGTTCGATTCTCAGCACCACATAAAAATAAAATAAAGATATTCTGTCCACCTACAACTAAAAAATAAATATTAAAAAAAAAATAAAGACATTGTGTCCATCAACAACTAAAAAAATATTTAAAAAAAAAAAAGAAGAAAGGAAAACCCTGTTTATTTCTAGTTTTAATGATAGTTAGGAAAGCAGGGAGCGAGAGAGAGAATGTGTGTGTACACAACATATACTATGTGGTTACATTTATAAATCTACATACATGTGTATATATGTATAATAAGTGTATGTACACATTAAAATACTTAATTTCAAGCCTAGATCAGTCTTAAGATGGAATTATGGGGCAATCTGATATGAATTTGTATCTTAATGCTGAGGAGATTCCATTTAAAGCACAATTACAGTATACTTAAGTGAATTTATAGCTTTGTGTCACCCTAGATGCAAATTTTAAATTTTGCTAGACAGCTCTATGGAAGTATGTATTTTCCTTACCGATTCAAAATATCCACAATTTAATTAGCTACTCTTATTTATGGACGAACCTTACTGAGAAAACAAATTGCTAAGTAAATGTTTTAAAATTTAAGAATCTGGTTTTTAAAATGAAACTGGGTATCTACAGATTCTTTATTGGACTGTGACTTTTTATTATTATTATTTGGGGTGGGTACCAGGGATTCAAAGGGGCACTTGACCACAGCCACATCACCAGCCCTGTTTTGTGTTTTATTTAGAGACAGAGTCTCTCACTGAGTTGCTTAGCGTCTCATTTTTTGCTGAGGCTGGCTTTGAACTAGCAATCCTCCTGTCTCAGCCTCCCGAGCCACTGGGATTACAGCTGTGCTCCACCAACTTTTTATTATTTCATGAGCACTAAATATATTTATTTCAAACTAACATGAATATTTGAGTTCATTTTGTCAGACCTGATTTGCACAGTTTTGCTGCTATTTTTATAGTAAAAAATTTAATAATTTATTTAATCGTTCTTTTCCCCTGAATATGTTGTAAGCATTTTTTTCCCACTGAGTTTAACATAATTCTTTTTTGAAATAATGTAGTTATAAATCAGAAAAGTCTGTTTTATCTTTTCTCCAGTTAAAGGGAAAAACATAGCAATTAAGAATTTGTCAACTGAGTAAACAAATAGCACATTTGAAGAAAGGGTTGGAAAAAGAGCACATGGTTATGTTCACTTTGTGTGTTCCTGACCTAAGGAGTGGGAGAGAATATTAACTTTAGGCCCATCCATGGATCTGTTTGTCTTCATAATCTTAGACAAGTTATTCAGGTAGGTAATTTATAAACCAGAATCTGAAAATGGCTTGGAAAGTCTGTGCTGTTTATCAATTCCTTCGTTTTGATTTCATTAGATTCCTCACATTGTTTTTATTTAAACCCTCAGTTTGTAGGGTGGAGCATGTCTTTTTTCTCGACTGGTGACATTTGACCTATTTTGATTAATTTATTTTTAGGGAGGAAAAAGCTTTACTTAAGTGATAACAAACATAGTGTTAATAAACAACTATGTCAGTAGAATTTTATATTATACTGATTCCCCCCCCCCCCATTTCTTAGACACATTAGACATTGTTTTGCAGTTATTTTTCTATTGGCTTTCATTAAATGTGATTTACTCAAGCATTTCATTTCACTGAGTATTTAAAAAATAATATCTATAAGCTTGTTTCAGTTAACTGTTTCATTTAAAATTTAAGATAATATAGGAACCAAGGATCATAGATTAGGACAATAGCACTTTCTTAAGGTATTGCCTTAGAAAATATTTTAGAATTTTACAATGTGATATTTAATATCCACAATAGTATCAATTAATGGTAAGGTGTAATATTTATTTTATGAATTCAAATCAATACTACAGGACTTCACTGAGCTTAACATTCTTGAATGCCAGTTTACCACTTCTGAGTTCACACGCTTTCTCATTGGTACTGTTCTTTCTCCCAGTTAATAAGCATAAACCATACCTGAATCTGCCCTGTGCAGTTAATACCTGTGTTATTCAACAGATACATGTGGTGTACCCACTCTCTCAGCCACTGTGCCAAGGGGTTCAAGAAGTAGTATGGAAATGAGTAAAGTTTCAAGATGATCAGGGAACAATAAATATACCAGTGATCTGTGAGGAGTTTGAATCTTATTCCAAAGGCAATGGAGAGCCAGTGGAGGATTCTGAGCAGTAGTGTGGAAACAGATTTTTACTAGAAAAAGATTTTCCCACAGCTATGATGTGCAGCATAGATGTGCAAGGAGAGAGGCAGGATGGGCAGGCAAGGAGATCATTTAGCTTGCATTTGCAGCATGCAACAATTTCACTCCAAGGTACAAGTGTTCAAAACAGCATTATTTGTATATAGCTCAGTCAACACTAGAATAGATAAATAAATTGTGGTACAATTATGCAATGAAAACCTCTACTGCAGTGAGAAGGAATGCACTATTGCTATGCACAGCAACATGGATGAAGCTCAGCAAATTCAATGTTAGGTCAACAAATGAGACACTGTTACATATGTTATGGTCTACTTATTCAGAATTCAAAAACAGGCAAAACTAGTCTGTGATGATAGAGATCATAGGGGTTTTTGCCTTTGGAGGAGGTTGGGACTAAGAGGTTATTTTTGATCTTGGAAGTGATTAGATGGGTGTGTACACTTTGTGAAAGTTTATGACACAAGATTTCTGAATTTTCCTATATTACCTTATACTTTAATTAAAACTTTTCTTTAAAAATTTGATTTTGTCAAATGCTAAGCATGTACACTATTCTAATACTGTTCCCATCCCCTTCCTATATAAATAGTCACTTATTACTGTGCTATTTGTCCCTCCCACTTTGCAATTCACTGAGGCATGGTGAAGATTTTAGTGGCTACTGGCATAATCCATGGTCTGATGTTTCTCCTGCAGACAGCCTTTACCAGGGTGTCTGCTGTAGCAGTTTTTGAGCTGTGTTCTTATTGAAAATGTAGGGCTTGATGTAAAGATACTATGGATATACTAGTGAAATGCAAATGTATTTATTTAAATACAGCAAAAACTAGGGGTTCCTCTATTTATATAAGCAGTTTAATTTGGAAAGTGTGCTTGGAATTTAAATCAGTTAATTGATTCAGCATTTGTACCCTGCAGTTGAGCCATTCATATTATTCCCGTGCTCTAGGTTGGGGTAGCTTTCCTCATTTAATCTGACACTGTAGTTTCAATGAAGGGCAGTGACTAGGCCAAAACTCAATTCTATAAATAGGTTATCATCAAATAGAATACCACTTTAGTCAACATCACTGATGATATTTACAGTAAACATCAGGTTCTTTGCCCTAAAATGTCACAGTGCATATCTCAAACTTAACATCTATCTTCTTCAATAATGTTGAATGCCAATAAATTAGTACAACACTTTCCAGATCATTTGAAACCCAAACACTCCCAATTAATTGCAGAGCAGCACACATTATATCTTTAAAGAGAATGGCAAGTAAAAGTAATATGAAGGATAAAGTATGAGTTTGGGGAACAATAGCATTATTTGTTTCGTTACACTGATTAGACTCTGGTAAATTTTGATGGAATGGGAAATGCCTATTACTTTAAAATATCACCAAGGATACACCTATATTTGCATGTTATCTAGAGATTTAATTATTTAATTAACCTTGAATTTCTTCAGGAAACAAATAGGAGAAGCAAAATTATTCTTGCCTCTTAAAGATTAATGGAAAACTTATCATACTTTCCAACTTGTTCAGATGGGTGCTTTTTAAAAATTCTCAATGAACTGAAATAGTTCCAGTTTAACAAATATTCTTGCATGGTTGTTTTGCCAAATGTAATTTCTGGCTTCCAGGCTCTTAAGACATTTAGTACTTTGTCAAGTAAATAAATATGATAATGAAATTTTTAGAAACATTTATACTGTTCTGCTTTGTAAACTGTTAATTCAATCTTAAAATGAAATTTAGTAGAAGTATTATTGGCAAAATCTTTAATCCAGGACTCAGAGGTTCCAATTTTCTTCAGTCATATGTATTTGTTTTGTTGCTGTTTCTTTAAAAATATTTTATTTTAAGCTAGGCGCAGTGGCGCAAGCCTGTAATCCCAGCACTTAGGGAGGCTGGGACAGGAGAATCGCGAGTTCAAAGCCAGCCTCAGCAAGGGCGAGGCGCTAAGCAACTCAGTGAGACCCTGTCTGTACATAAAACACAAAATAGGGCTGGAGGTGTGGCTCAGTGGTCAGGGGCCCCTGAGTTCAATCTCCAGTACCAAAAAAAAAAAATTTATTTTGTGTCTGAAGTAATTATATACTAATTTAGCTTCTAAATATGTACCTTCAAAGAAATATGTCTTGGCGTATGAAGTTTGGCTCTTTGAAGTCAACACTGTAGTCTTAAGAATGAACACTGTTTCTGAGCACAGTGGCACATGTCTGTAATCCCAGAGACTGTAGGCTTAGGCAGGAGAATAGCAGGTTAGTGGCTAGCCTGGACGACCTAGTGATACCTTGTCTCAAAATAAAATAAAAAGGCCTAGGGATATAGATCAGTGGCAGAGCATCCCTGCATTAAATCTCTAGTACCAAACACACACATACCAAAAAAAAGAAAGAATATTTTGTTGAAAGTTTTCACATTTGCTTTATTGGTATTATAAAAATGAGCTTGTTAGTCAGAATCGATCACTTCATACTTAGGACATCATGAGTGAAAAGTTCATTGTCATCCTCCATACTATGTCAGGTGCTGAGTTTCATTGCAGAACATTATAATTTATTTTAAATATTGAATTCAGAAACTAGATTTATTTTATCTGAATGGTGACTATAAGGTAATGAACATAATTTGCCATCACTCTGACATAAAAGTCACTAGGGAAGTGACTTGTATCAGTTCAGGTGTGGAGAAGAAAAATGATTTTGCGTTTAGCAGCTTATGTGGAAAGGACTTAGACTTTGTGGATCAGATAACATTTGCATTCAGCCTCCAGCTCTAGTTCTGCTTTGTTGAGTTGAGGGGAAATTAGGAGGAGTTTTCATCAGGAACCTCAAAGGTCATATATTTCTTACTAATTCTGATTTGATTATTGAATATGAACGCTATGCTTCTCAGTTTTATGGCAATAATGGGACAAAATCAATCATTCGGCTTTGTTGGAATTTACAGCTAATGTGGTAACATCTACTCGATTATTTTCCTGAGTCAGGAATACTGATGACTAATGTCCTTGTAAACTTTACTAAAAACTGTTCTCATAAACATAAGTAACTTTGATTATGAGCATTGGATCTACCACTTACTCACTGGTGACCATGGCTGAGCATCTGGTTTCTGTGTGCCTCAGTTTCTTCATTTGTTTAATAATGATGCATGTCACAAAAAGCTACAAATGAGTATTGAAAGGATTAAATGTGTGTATGTGTATAAAATAATAGCTAATATGGCATCTGTCACCTAGTAGGAGTTCCATGAGTGCCAGCTCTTTTTTTATCTTTTTAGTTGTAGATGGACACAATGCCTTTTTTTTTTTAATTTATTTTTATGTGGTGCTGAGGATCAAACCCAGTGCCTCACACATGCTAGGCAAGCACTCTACCACTGAGCTATAACCACAGCCCCTAAATACTTATTCTTCTTGTTAATACATACAGTAAAAACAAGGACTCATTGCCATTTGATTGGCTGGTTTACAATGAAGGTACCAAAGCATACCTGCTCAAGGAGAAATACCACAAGTCTGTTTGTACTTGAATCTTCCTTTTAAATATCTCCAAATTTGAGTAACTTTTTAAGTAGAAGTACATTGTAACATTACTGCTCACTGCTGGTTTTCTAATGAAAGAGAACCTTTTAATAGCACCTATAGAAAAAGCATGATTTAATTGATGCCAGAGTTCAGTATTTTTCACATTAAGACTTTAAGGGTTTAGTTTCTCATCCTGTTTCTGAAAGCACTAAAGGAAGCTAAACCATCACAGAATTTGAAACAACACACATGCCTCACACTATCTCTAGAGGGCCACAAAGTAGATGGGGACCTTAAAAGAAGATATAGTTGCAAAACAGATGGTTTTTAATATTCCTTTTTTAAAATACTACACCAAGAAATAGAGCCCAGTGGTATATTATGTTTATATTTCTTATTTTTTTTAAATATTTTTTAGTGTCAATGGATCTTTATTTTATTTATTTGTATGTGATGCTGAGAATCGAACCCAGTCCTCACGCATGCTAGGCAAGCACTCTACCACTGAGCCACAACCCCAGCCCTATATTTCTTATTTAAAAGCTTTTGTGCCAATAAAGTCAAATTTTAAGGTCTCTTGTTTTTTCACTTTCCATAAACAGAAAATTAGTAAGACCAGATAACCCACATAGCTTTTTCATGCTGACATTCTAATGTCAGTAATAACACTTTACAAGAACAGCTTCTTTGTCGTCTTCTGAAATAGGCACTATACATCAGTGTATGTAAAACTTAATCATTTAACTTCATCTTTCTGAATAACTAAATTAATATTATTTTAAAGATTGGCTTTGCTAACACTTGCTCATATGACCTTGCTCCAGTGATATAATCTGGCTGGGCCTCAGCCTTCCATGGCCAATGGAATGATTGGATGGCACTAGTGGATGCCAGGACATTGATAGTTGTGAAAGGCAAGATGTCTTATCCCTGTGGTTTCAGTAAACTCTCTGAAATGAGTGACTACCATGGTTTGTATACAGAGGCTTGGCTCCCAGGGTGGTGGTATCAAGAGACATTGTGGTCCTTTAAGAGATGGGTCCTGGGAGGAGATCCTTTGGTCAATGGAGGGCATGTCCTTTAAAGAAATTAAGGTATTGCTTATGAGATTCTGGTTTGTTCTGGCCAGTAGACTGATACAAAAACTGGAGCCTGGTCCACCCAGCCTCTTGCTTCCTGTTTCTGTTTAGTTCCAGATGTGATCACTTCCTCCTACTTACCCTCCCACCTAATGTGACACTATCCACAGTAAGGCCCTCACTAGAGGCCAAATCACAAAACCACCCAATATGGAAATTTGAACCTATAAAACTCTGAGTTCATAAACCTCTTTTCTTTAAAAAGTTAGCCCGCCCCCAGTGTTCCACTGTGGTAATACAACATGAACTAAAAGAGTAACTCGTAGATGCCTGAAGAAAGTAGTCTCATGTGCCCACCTATCTCTGACATCTCTAGCATGAAGAGTCCACAGCTTCTTTCGAGCCTTCCCCAGGAAGAGGCAAATAGATGTGGGGATTTTGTTGATAGATATGTGACTTGAGAAGAAAAGTATGGCAAAGCTGAAATGGTAGACAGGAAGGAAAAAAAAGAAAGATGGCATAGGCTAAGAATAGTGACATTTGTGGAATGGTAGCATTTCAGTTAGAGTTGACTCAGAGTTACCACTACTAGAGTTATTGGAATCATCAGGAATTGCTTAGTCAAAGGCCTTGGCCTAGGCCACATTGTGCCATCTCTGTGTTGTTTTTGGTTTGCTTCTGTAACTTTCATGATGTTCCTTCACCTATGAAGTGGCTGTTGCCACATACCACCCACAGCACTCTGGCTTCCGTCTGTGCTGCTTCTTCCATTCCCTTAGGTATGATATTTCAGGCTTAAAATCCCAAACCAAATACTTTATTAGTGCTCTTCTGTCAGAAGTCAAAAAATAATTCAGTGTAATAAACATGTTCTTGTATTCCCTTAGTATATTAGAATGAATTTACAAAAAGTAACTTGGGAGGAATAGGGAGTAAATAACTTTTTAATGTTGTCAGGATATTAGACTGGTATGAGGAGTTATTTTGAAGTAGAGCTAAAAATACATAAAAATCCCATATGTCTACTAAGAGACTTAGTTGGCAGGCCAATATTTACCCAAATTTTTACTATAGAAATAAATGTCATCTTTTAGTTATTCTGCAAAGTACTGTGCTGCCAAATGTCTTTTGACATGTTTTGAGAATTGTTGGTTAATATCTCTGGGTATGAAAGAAGTCTCTATTTCAAAGTTGTAGATGTGAGTTTAATGTAGTATGTGATTTAGGAAAATAGCATTATCGGTAAGCTATCTGGAGATGAGATTTGAAATAAGAACTTAACTGAAGGTAGTAACCCTAGTAATGCTAAATTTGATGCCAAGTAAAAAAGTAAAGTTATTAGTTATATTCATTTAAAAAATTTATTTTAAGGAGATGGGGCTGGGATTATAGCTCAGTGGTAGAGCGCTTGCCTTGCATGCATGAGGCACTGGGTTCGATCCTCAGCACCACATAAAAATAAATAAATAAAATAAAGATATTGTGTCCATTTACAGCTAAAAAAAAAAAATTAAAAACACTTCTAAATAAGTAAATAAATAAATTATTTTAAGGGGAAAAGATACTTAATAAAATGATCAGTATTCTCATGCCAATAACTTTATTTGGACTCATAGTATGTTTCATGCTAAATGTGATTGAAATTTTTAAAGATTGATTGCCATTTTTAATGTCTATTTAAAATTTTTGAGTTTGTTGATCTTGTTTAGGGACATGATATGTTAACCTAAAATGTCTTTATTTTCAGCTACTTTTGTTAATGTTTTTAGAATTTTGCTTTCATGTTCATTTTTCCTTCTGTATTAAGAAAGTTTATAATTTTTAAAAGTTAGAATTTTCATTTCCATACTTAAAAAAATAGCTTTTGAATTTATACTATCTGCCAAACCCTGCACTACTACAGTTTTTTTTTTATTTAGTTATTTTATTTAAATGCGTTTCAAGTCATAGTACATAACCAGAGCTCAGTTTTTCCATTTCTCTGGTTGCAAACCAGACAAAGTCACACTATTAGTGTCTTCATACATGCACCAGAGGTAGTAATGACCATCTCAAACAACCATCATTACTATGCCCATTCCCCTTTCTTTCCTCCCACCTCCCCCTGCCACGTCTAGAGTTCCTGTATTTCTCCTGTTTCTCGTTCCCACCCCCCTTATGTATCCTTATCCACTAATCAGCGAGAACATTCAGCATTTGGTTTTTTGGGATTGGCTTACTTCACTAAGCATAATGTTCTCCAGTTCCATCCATTTGCCTGCAAATGCCATAATTTCATTCTCTCTTATTGCTGAATAATATTCCATTGTGTATATGTACCACAGTTTGTTTATCCATTCATCTATTGAAGGGCATCTGAGTTACTTCCATAGTTTTGCAATTGTGAATTGTGCTGCTATAAACATTGAGGTGGCTGCTGTATTGTAGTGTGCTCTTTTTAAATCTTTAGGGTATAAGCCAAGGAGTGGGATAGCTGGATCGAATGATAGTTCTATTCCAAGTTTTTAAAGAAATCTCCAAACTGCCTTCCAGATTGGTTGCACCAATTTGCAGTCCCACCAGCAATGCTTGAGTGTACCTTTTTTACCACATCCTCACCCGCACTTATTGTTGCTGGTATTTTGGATAGCTGCCATTCTGACTGGTGTAAGATGAAATCTGAGTGTAGTTTTGATTTGCATTTCTCTAATAGTTAGAGGTGACGAACATTTCTTCATATATATATTTATTGATTGTATTTCTTCTTCTGAGAAGTTTCTATTCAGCTCCTTAGCCCATTTATTGATTGGGTTATTTGTTTTTTTGGTGTTAAGTTTTTTGAGTTCTTTATATATCCTGGAGATCAGTGCTCTATCTGATATGCGTGTGGCAAAAATTTGCTCCCAG
>CM053403.1:75504808-75949404 GCA_028644305.1 Xerus rutilus | reverse complement strand
TCTGATATCATTCTTTAAGTCACAGAACATTTTGATTATGTACATCCTGAATTCATGTTCTGTCATTACTTCTGCTGAACTGACCATGGATTCTAATATTGAAGAATCTTGGTTTGTTTGAGTCATTTTCTTCCCTTGTTTTTTCATGATGTTTGTGTGTCTTTCCTTCTAGCTCTGTTGATCCAAGTTATTACAGTTTGTGCTCCCATATGTGTATAGTTTTGCTGCAGCGTTTCAGTACCACTCTTTTAAAGGAGGGCTCAATATTAGTTGATCACAATACAAGCAGTATATAGTTTCAAACCAAGTAGTTCCTAATAGTTCCCAAATACATTTACAGTTTAGTCACAATATACAACAATTATGGGTTCCTTAACAATTTATTATGTAAACAATAAGTTCGCACAGGGGTCTATAGTTACTGTTGGTGGGCTAGGGAACCTTGGGGGTGGGGTGTAGGATAGATTGTTGGGTTAGTAGGAAGTGAAGGTATGGTTATTAGCTCTTATAATGCATGAAAAATGAATCCAAGAGGGGCTGACTAGTACTTGAGAGGGCGACAGTGAGCTGGGGAAGACTGGTAGGGAGGAAGAGATGTAGGGTACAGCAAGCAACGATAGCAAGAAAAATAAAACTTATGTAAGTGGTAGAAACAGGACTATCTAGTACCCCTCCAATATTCGGTTCAGGAGTCCCAATCTACTATATCCCACTGTAAAACAAATCTTTGGATTCACAGCTGTTGGAGATTAGAGGGTAGGAGGAGTGAGAGAGAAACGAGGGGAGGATAGAGAAAGATAGGAAAGAACAGAGAAATAAAGCAAAAAGATTAAACAATAGAAATATTAGGAGAAAAAGATAAAGGATAAAATGCAAAGTGAGAGTGGAAGAGCATAGAAGGAAAAAAGGGAGGAAGTAAAAGAGGAAAAAAATGAAAGAAAGAAAAACAAACAAGACAAAAAACAAAACAAACAAACAATCTATAAAAGAACAAAGTCTCGTCTCAATGAGAATAGACAGGTATGTTTCCTTTCACCTCCAGTAGGTGGCATTGTTCGTTGCTTGCTGGACTTACTCTGCTCGTGTTTTGCGTGTGAGATTCCCAACCTGGTTAATTTCTGGTTCGCTGGTGATGCCGTGCGTGGAAGATTATACAGAGTTGTTTTCCAATGTCCCCCTTCGATTAAGCTCCCAGAGGCTCGCAGTAGCTGTCTCCAATCTCCTGTTGTCTGGGTCCCCGTGGAAGTTCCTTTTAGCAGATCTGCTCCCTCCGCTGCTTTGTTTGTCCTGCACTCTGGAACAGAACTGATGCCGGCCCAATCTTCCTTTGCTGCCTTCGCTGGCGCATTCCCCAGTGGCTGACGGCTGGGGTCGTGGGTCCACGCGAGCTTGCTGTGGATACTGTGTGGTTGGTTGGGCTCTGGAGCCAGGTTTCTCGAGTAGACGCAGCTCCCGCCCGAGGTGAGCTCTGCTGAGTCGTGGGGGTCGCACCCCCCGCGGCCGCTTACGGCCGCTGCTGCTGGAGATGCGCTCTGGCAATGTCCGCTTGCGCTGCTTACACGCGAAAGTGAAATTTTCTGTGATGGTGGCTGTAGTTTGCTGCCGAAAAGTTGGGTGGAAAAAATTTGTGTTGCAAAATTTTGATCTTTAGTTTGGCGAGATTGGATGCTGCGTCTCTCTAAGCCACCATCTTGTCCCGCCACTAGTACAGTTTTAAAAGACATTACCTCATTCCATTTCTCCCAGTTGCTGCGGGGAAAGTCATGCATCCTGACAAATCCCACAGTAAGTACAGCCTAGGATTTGAATCTCCAAGCCTGCTATTTCCACTGATCTACACTGCCTTGAGAGAAAATAGTTTATTCTGCAACATAGTTTCTAGTTGTTCAAATCTGAAGAAAGTGCAGGAAATCTCTTAGAAGTTTTGCTTTTAAAAGGGGTTATAATAATCACATGTTCAAACATACTTTATTTAGGGCTCTGTAGAAATAAAGGTGAATAAAATTTTCAAAAACTGGAAGAATAGTTTGTTGATCCTGAAGAACAAACCTGACCATCAGATACTCATTTTGCTGGCTGGCAAGTGTATGTATCATGAATCCCTTTGAATTGAAACTGCAGTTTCTTAGCATTTATTTATTTGGTTATGTCTCTTTTTTTTTCTCCTAGAATGGCAAGTTTTTACATATATTATGATCATTATTTGTTGATAGAAATAAATGTCCAGAAAATTATAAATGAGAGTTCTTAGGATAGTTTAAGAGTCTAAAAAGAGCTATTCAAGTACATAAATCCTGGCCCTGTTGATTCTTTAATTCCTTTATTCATCTAAATAAAGAAGCATTATTTAGAAGAAATAATGGCCCTGTTGATTCTTTAATTCCTTTATTCATCTAAATTTTGAATGGGACCCTAAATTACTAGATATGTTACCTTGGAAAAAGTTATTTTTAAGTCTATGAGTCTTGTCTCATTTTTAAAATAAAGCTAATGATGTCTAACTCGATGGGCTCTATTGTTGAGGTAATGATAACTGAGATTTAGTACACAGTGCCTAGCATATGGAAAGTACTCATGCCAATTATGGCAGTTGCCATAATTACAGATCATTCATATTTTGGCATTGTTAAGTCATTGAATGTATTTGAATGCTGTCATCTGAGGAAGATGAATAGTTAAGAAAGGAACATGGATTTATTTTATTTAATAATTAGTAAACAGATTGGTTAGAATCGAGGACTTTCAAAACATACCATTAAAGAAGAAATCCTATGATTTAGACAAATCTCTAAAAGAAAATATCAAACCCATCTTTAGGAAAAATGAGTTACTGGTGACAATGAAGACTTTTCACATAGGGAAAGAGAAAAGCTAGGTTATTTTTTTCCTCTGTTCTATATTGTCCCTACAAGTAAAACTTAAATAGGGTATCCATCACCAACTCTGGGTGCTTCAGCATGCATTGGGGGCCTGGCACATGTTTCTCATTTTATATGTAGGCTTAGTTTTCAAAAGATGGTAGTGTGTATCCTATAGTTAAACAGCATATTTTATAGGCATTATCTCTCTTCACATACTGCCCCCACTCCAAATTGCTGAATAAGTTTAACAGTTTGGCTGGCTTCTTTGCTATGGATTATCAGAACCTTTGTCTTGCTGTGCTTTATTTCCCTAAGTATTAAAATCAACCATAAGCTGCTTGTGTCTTTGCTTCTAGTGTCCAGGGAATAATGGCATTTGCTCAACAGATTTATTGTTGCCGTTACAAGGAAGTTATACTCTTTAAAAATACATGGTCAAGCTGGGCATTGTGGTTCATACCTGTAATCCCAGCAACTCAGGAGGCTGAAGCAGGAGGATCACAAGTTCAAGGCCTCAACTTCAACAACTTAGCAAGGCTCTAAGCAACTTAGTGAGACCCCATTTCAAAATTTCAAAAAAATTTTTTAAAGGCCTGGAAGTGTGGTGTGTGCCCTCGTGCTCTGTCTCTGTCTTGCTTCCTCGCTCTCTCGCTCTTGCTCTCTCTCTCTGTATATATATATGTTATATAATAATAATACATAATATATATTATAATTATATAAATAACAGAGTCAGTTGTCTGTATTACATCTGTTGACTTGAATACTCAATGAGTGAGTACTGAGCTTTTTTTCCTGAAGAAGATACAGTTTGTTGTGAGCCTCTGGTCACAACATTTTTGTAAATTAATCAACACATACCCTTTTTTTAAAGTGTTTTTCTGTTTAAAGACAGCTTATTGAACATATTTTGTTGATTCATTAACATTGAACTCCCAGAGGACAGCATTATAACTAACATACTAACAAAGCTTATCTAACACATTTTTCTTCGTCACATCATACTCTTCTTGTCTCATAAACACTATACAGCACTGTAGCGCTATGCATGGGGGCCACTTTAAACAGTTAAACCACCAAAACGTACACACACGCGCGCGCACACACACACAAATATGGCACTAAATCTATTGAGAAAAGGACACCGACTGACAATATAAGAGCAAAAAAGCAGAATGGCTCCTAAGTCAGCCTCAACTGGGAATATGTCAGGCAGCTCAGATTTTTCACTACTCTACATATCCTAGAATAGCCATGGAAGCACCAGTATTGATTTTCATGGTTACAAATAAGTTTTAGCAAGTAGGCTAATTCACAAATGTAGAATCTGGAAATAAGGAGGATTTGACTATTATTCCTTAATTAAAGCATTGATCATGTGGGAAAATGTCTCCACAAATGCAGATGCTTAATTCAAGTGGGCTTTTACAATGATACATGGTTCTTAGCTAAAGAACTTTTGTTTCCTAATAACATGTTTTTGATAAAAATTATTAAGATAATGGTGATTTGACTATAGAAATCTCATGATGAAAACAATAAGTGCACTATATTAATACCCTTGCAGTAGAACCTTACTTTTAACTCTATCATTTTTTATTTCCATTTAACTACATCATTTTTCCATGGACAAATTTATTCCAAATTCTAAGTGGAATGCCAAAGTCCTTTGCTCCCCAGGTCCTCGGTTTCAGTGATGCCTGGACTACCACGTGCACCTACAGTGTAAGAGTTCATTTTCCCCTCTAGTCAAGTTCTGGGGCTGGGCATAGAGCTATAGAAACTTGAGAGGGTTGAAGAAAAGAACTATTGGACTTGAGAGGGTTGGTGGAAAGATCTGGCTACAGCTCCTTGAGAGGAGCACTACAGGCTTTTGATAGGAAGATGGAGAGGCAAGTTCTTCAGATGACTCCTGAAACAACTATGATTTTTAGGGAAGTTAGAGATCATTATTGGTACAACTTAAAACTCAACAGAAATTGTGTTCTCCTAAAAATAGTGGCCCTCCTAGAAATAAAATCTGGGGCAAGTCAGCCATTGACCTGACCCAGTAAGACCTTTCCTAACCTCTTTAAGCTTCCAAGACAAAAAACAAAAATAAGGATGCTAATCTTCCTGGTGTGATGAGCTGTAGTAGAAAGTCTGTTCAAAAACTTGAATACCCTGCAAGTTCATATTACTAAACAGTATTCGTTATGCTCAGTCTTTTCCCACAAGATTACTTACTCTGTAATATGTAACAGATGTGCATGACACTTACGTTTGTTTATATTCAAACATATATTAAAAGTTCAAAATAAAACAGATAATCCAGAAGAAAATATGTGGTAGTATGCTAAGGTCTAAATAAGAATATAGAACTTAGATAAGGTATCTAGAGTAGTCAAATTTGAAGAAACAGGAAATAGAATGGTGATTGCCAAGGGTTTGGAGCTTGGAGGTAGTTGGCAGTTGCTGTTCACTGGGTATAAAGTTTCAGCTATACAAGATGAGTGAATTCTAGAGATCTGCTGTGCAGAATTGTGCCTTCAATTAACAGTGCTGTATTGTGTGCTCAAAAATGTGCCAAGTGTTCTTTCTACCATTAAAACAAAACAAAAGCAATGAGTTTCTTTTAAATGACAGATTTCTGTGGAGGGAATAGGGCTTTCTTGGTAGTTTTCTCAAGTTCAAGATTTTTTAATAAAAAAAAAGAGATGATATTAAATAGACTTTAATTCAACTTTTTAAAAAATGAAATAAAGCCATGTATTAATGTTTGACCACTGTTTGATGCTTGAATCTTTTCCCAAGAAAGAATAATGCATGTTCTATTTTTAGTAAATAGAGAACCTAGTAAGTCAGAGCCTTAAGGGTCAGAACTGTCCTGTTCCTTTCCCTATGCGTCCTCCAGGTAAATGGAGACAGCTGTGTGTGCAGCTCCTTCTTGAAGTTTAGAGTGTTCGCAGCCTGTTGGAGGTTCGGAGAAGTCTAGCAGTAAAGAAACTTTTAACTTTGTTTATGGAATTTCTTACATTTCTTTAACTTTGGAACCTCTTTTCTCAGGACTGTTAACATCTCAGAGGACCTCATAATTAGGAAACCAGTTATGGGAATCAGCTGGTCATTGGAAAGAAGACCCTTTCTCTGTATAATGTAGGGGTGTCTGAACAGTAGAGTATAGAGGGAAGGGAACCAGGCACAGAAGGAAGGAAAGGGACCAAAGTAGAACAAATTATATCCCATGGTTTTGTAAATTACATCATAGTATATTCTGTTGTCATGTATATCTAAAACCAGTAAAAGCAAATATAGAGATTTTCAAAACTTCTTTGGCACCTCATTGTAGGCTGAGAGCTGAAGCAGCATCCTAGGAAGTTATTATTCAGTCACTCCTTTCTTGTTTTCACAAAGACAAAGTATTTTCACACCTTCTCTGGAAGAAGTAATATAAGTTTGTTCTCCTTCACATCATATGTGTTCTAACTTACCACCCAGGTGATTAGGTGGCCTATAATTGTCTTAGGTCCTTTAAGAAAATGTAAAAGGGGCAAAGCTACTGTTCATAGTAAGTACTATTTTATAAGAAAAGTTTTTAGTATTTTTCAGTAAGCTTTTTAAGTCATTAATTGTGAAACATCAATGCCATTATAAACTTTAAAACTAACCCAATGTTCTCTTAATTAAATCAATGTTTATTACATCTCATAAGCTTTAACACTGTTTTCTAAACAACAAAGAAGTACAAAGACCAAAAAACAATGGGTAAACTAAGTAAATCCTAGATTGATAAAAAAGATTTGACACAGGAAAACTTGAGATTTTAAAAACTCACAAGAAAAGAATTGTGCATAATTTATTTTTAGCAGATTAAAACTGTTCAAATCAGTACCAGTAGAAGAAATCAAGGCATTTGGTTTGATGACATGAGAATATCTAGGATATAATGCAGCCAAATAAAAATCAAGCACTGGTTTAGCATAGCAAGTACAACAAATGGTAATGGTTTATGTTTGTATCAGTCTTCTAATTAAGCAAAATTAGCAAGCCCAGCTAAATGAGAAAATGGGATCAGCTACCCTTCACACATGGGATCAGCTACCCAAGGAATGTGTTTCCTTCAACTGAGATTTTTTTTGCACACCTGTCCTCATGCAGTGCTTGGTGGTAAAGATCATTTCCTCACTCTTCTTGGTAGGTCAGGGATACACTCAACAAAGGAGTGCAACTTGAGTTAGCAGGACACCTTGACAAATGTTTTTAACAAATGTTAATATTCAGTGCTGGCAAGCCTGTAGGATTGGTTCAATCATTTATGATTGACAGAAATGACAGGAACTTTTTTTTCTTTTATTTCTTTTAACTCAGAAACTATCCTAATGAAAGTGAGGAAAAGGGACAGAAAAAGAACATATATATTGAGCAGTAGGGCTTGATCAAGTAAATAAGAATTTTTAACCCAGTGACACATAAATAAAATCATTATTATGAAAGCAGTAATAACATGAAGCACTGTCATGCTGGGTGGCTATAACTGCATTTGTGCTGCTGACTTTAGTTCTGTAAAATAAGTACATATGGACTTTTATAGTAGCAGGATTATGATATATTAAAATTTGTTTTATGTAATGTTTTATATAGTATTATGTAAGAAATATTAAAATTTACCTTATTTAAAGTGATATTTTTCTTTTTAGCTGACTACAGTCTCTGCCTTCTCTGTGTTCCTGAAGCCAGACATGACCTGACACTCTGATGACCACTGTCAGGGCCTTGGGTGACTAGCCAGTGCACCATGGAACTGAAAGTATGGGTGGATGGAGTTCAGAGGATTGTTTGTGGGGTCACCGAAGTCACAACTTGCCAGGAGGTTGTAATAGCCTTAGCTCAAGCTATAGGTAAGTGCACTTTTTGATGTCTAGGATAAAAGTCCTTTTCGCTTCCTTTTGGGGGCTGTATATGTGTGTGGTTTGAGTATAGGTCTCTAGTGGGTTTTGCTCATTTAGTTCCATAATAAATCTCACAGGCACACTTTTACTTACTACTCTTTGCCTGTGTTTGAATGAATCTGTGATGATGCTGTTCTTGGAATACCCACCCACCCATATTACTCAACTTCTCCTCTGGTATTATCCTCAACAGTGATTTCTGAAACTGAATATGTTTTCTTAAGCAAAACAGATTCCTAGTTCCCAGAATCTTTCATAAGGAAAAATTCTATTGTCAATTTCTGAATACTTTTAGAAAAGCAAATACAACAAATGAAATAACAGCATTCTTTATTAGGAAGACAATGTGCACTTTTTAAATCTTATACAGTGAAGACGAAGTTGTCAGGTACATGTTTGCTAGCCACATCTTCTGTTTTCATCTTATCCTCCTACCCTATTTCAGGTTTTCTTCTAATTTAAGCTTTTCTTTTTCATAATTTGTGCAAATTTATTAGTTGTCTTAAATCCTTTTGGAACATGATGAAGGTATAAATTCTTGCCTCAGTAAAACCAGTAATGTGGATTATAGTTTCTATTTACATCTTAAATCTGTTATTTAGCAAACATATATTAAGAGAAAACTGTGTGTCCAACATCATGCTAGGTGCACTGTGCCTCTTATCAAAAGTTTATTTTATGTCTTGCTAGTTTATATTGGAAGTATGTTCAGTTAGATAAAGGTTGAAAGGAGCCACTGTTGCCAGCATATCTGAGCATCTGATGGAGGTACTTAACTTAGCCATTATGGCAGATGCACCGTGAGAGGTTGTAGTGCCCTATCAGGGTAGAGACTTCCTTTTGATACTGACATCTTTTTATTTTTCCTTAAATGCAATTGCATTCTAATATATTAAAAGAATGGTATTGAAATGGTATTGAAATTTTTCCTGGTATTGACATTAATGCAATGCTTGTAGACTAAAGTTTAATTATTAAAAAGAGGAAGACGAAGGCATTTGATTTTATTTCATATTCTTTTATATCTACTTATTTAGTTATTTCCCCTTCTTTTTTCCTTAATGAAGACTAGGATTATCAGTGGTCCACATAAGTGTCTTTCTTATGTTTAGGAATCAAACCATAGACAATACTTTAAAAAACATTTTTATAAAAGTCAGGTAGTTGAGTGGTATTGCAGGCCACATTTATCTGTATGGTAGCCACATTTTCTGCACAGAATTTCAAGGGCAGAATGCCCACATATACTAGGTATGTGTTTGTCCGTTTGAAATAAAGTATGTTCTTACTTGTGAACATGCTAAAAAGTTTTAATTAAATCTTTTGCTGTCTCTCAGTCCAAGACCTATTTTGAAAAGTCAACAACTTAAATACAGATATGTTATGACATTCCTCCAAATTTGGCCACATATCTCTTTCTGTATTATAACTATTTCATTGAATGCAGAATTCTGAGAAGGACTCAGCTGGCAACTAACTAACAATTGTTGATCCTTGTTTCTGTTGTTGTGCCAGATTTTCTCAGCGTCAATTTGCTTTTGATATATATTTGAATATCTGTCTTAGAATGAAAGATTTTGATATTCAGAGTTTAAATACTAAGAGAAAAAATTTTAATTCTTTTTTCTTATTTCTACTTTAAGAAATAATAGGGTATTTATTAATTAGAGGAAATTGCTTCTATAACAAATAACCCCAATATTTCCGTGGCTTAAAACAATAGTTTTTATTGAAGGAACTTGTAGACTGGTTGCTTGGGTTTTCATCTACATATGTATCTTGTTGAGGCAACTATATATAGTCAACCCTCCATATCCACAAGTTCTACATCCATGGATTCAATTAACTTTGGATCAAAAGTACAGTGGTTATGCCTAGTACCGAACATGTACGTGCTTTTTTCCCCTTGTCGTAATTCTCTACACAATACAGTATATTTACATGGCATTTACATTAATTATTATAAGTAATCTGGAGGTGATTGGTAGTATATAGGACAATGTCATAGTTTATATGCAAATACTATGCCATTTTTTTATAAGGGACTTGAACATCCATAGATTTTGGTATCTGCAGGGTCCTAGAACAATCCCCCATAAATACCAAGGGATGACTCTGTGTGTGTGTGTGTGTGTAAGAGAGAGAGAGACACCTTAGAAGTCATTTTCTCCAAATAGTTAAAATTATTTTTAAGAAACTATCAAATGATTTACTATGAAAATATGTACACAAGCCAGCAATCTGAGAATCTATATGACAGATAACATCTTTGGTCTTAGTCTTCTAATCAATCAAGTCTAATTAGAAAAGAATCAAAAGGAGAGGCTGGGATTGTAGCTCAGTGGTAGAGTGCTTGCCTCGCATGCACATACAAAGCAATAAAATAAAGACATCGTGTCCATCTACAACTAAAAACAATTTAAAAAAAAAGAATCAAAAGGAGAACCTAGTTTAATTTTTTTAAAATGCTGAATGTGTCTAATACTCTAGAAATAAATCCTTTCTACCCTTATCTTTCACTACCTTGGCAGATTATAGGTAGGTGATGGATGTAGGACACATTTTCAAATTATGGCAAAGAGAAATACCTAAAAGTAAAACCATGATTAAAATACTGTCTTTGTCTGATGTGGTCAAATTGCCTTGCATCCAGAGTGCACTGTGTGTTCAGTTATTATAATACAAGGCTTTCTGAAACATTCCCAATTTAAATATTCTATTTTGTTTCCCCAGTAAACTGTGCTAGAAATGCCATTATTCTAGAGTCCAAACTGCCTCTCAGATGTATAAGTGAACAGAAAGGCTTTGACAGATAATGTATATCAAGTTATAGTAGAGAAAATGCGTTTGCTTTTGTGGTATCCCAAACCAAAAATAAGAAAAGGTTGTGTTTCTACAATGGAATATTACTCAGCAATAAAAGAGAATAAAATTATGGCATTTGCAGGTAAATGGATGGAACTGGAGAACATCATGCTAATTTAAGTAAGCCAAGCCCTAAAACCAAAGGCCGAATGTTCTCTTTAATTAGTGGATGCTGATACGTAAGCGGGGTGGGAGTGGGGAACATAGGAGAAATGGAGGAACTTTGGATGGGGGCGGGGGGAGTGGGGGAGGGGAGAGGGAATGGGAGTAGCAAAAATGGTTGAACAAGATAGACATCACTACCTAGGTGCATTTATGAAGACACAAATGGTGTGACTATCTTGTTTGCAACCAGAGAGATGGAAAATTGAGCTCTATATATGTACTATGACTTGAAATGTATTTAAATTAATTAATTATTTTTTTTAAAAGGTGGTGTTTCTGCCCTCAGGTAGCTTAAAGCTTAACATAGAAATAAAGTCCAGCTAACAAATTGGGGGAGAGGGGGTGGAGGAAAAAAATAAAGGCAATTGAAGGAAGATTTTTCTGATCCACAAAGCTTTGATACCTAATGCCATTTAAAGTATCAGTGATTCAGAATTTTTCTGTTCCCACTCATCATGATCTGTTCCCTTCTATCTTCTTCAAATGGAGTCAGAACAAGCATTGAATAAAAGCAACTGGATTGGAGCTGGGTCTAAAATGATGTGGTGGGTTCTGCTCAAGAAGTTTTTCATATATTTGCCCCAACAAAATCAATTTTCAAACACACACATTTTACATTAAACTCTGGTTTTAGTACTTAATAATTACTTTTCTTTTCTGAAAATTCCTCTGAAGTGTAGAGGATCTTGCTTTCTTGTCTTTCTTACATCATTACTTTGCCTAAAATAGGTACTCAGTTAAACTTATTTTCTAGGACAGTCCTGTTCAGTAGAACTTTCACCGAGGATAAAAATGTTCTATATCTGTGCTTTACAATATGGTAGTCCCTAGCCACATTCAGCTATTGAATACTTTAAGTGTGGCAGGAGTAACTGAGAAAATGAATTTTTAATTTTAATTACATCTAAGTAAAGCTAGTAGTAGACAACACTCTTGTAGTAGACAGTGTATTTCTAGAGCATGACTGGCATCTCGGACTTAACATGTCAAAACTCAAGCTCTGTGTCCCAGCTATTGCCCATCCCCAAATGTCTTCTTTCTACCCCTCTCAGCAAATGAGAACTCTTCTTTTAGTTGATTAGATCTAAAACCTTTGGGTTGTCTTGGTTCCTTTCATGCTTTACTACCTTAAAACTAACCTATCAACAAATCCTCTGTTCTACCTACAAAATATATTCAGAATCTTTTTTCTTCTTTCAGCAACCACTTATGGTGGTTTTCCCGAAACACTTTGTCACCTTGATGGAAGCCATGATTATTTCTCACTTAGATTTTTATAATAGCTTTCCAGCTCTTCTCCCTACTGTGTTAGTCAGCTTTCCTTTACTGTAACAAAATACTTAAGATAACGAATTTAAAAAGAGAAGAGGTTTATTTTGGCTCACAGTTTCAGAGGTTTCAGTCTATGGTTGCTTTGCCCTGTTACTTTTGGCCTATGGTGGCAAAATACATCGTGGTAAAGGAGGCCTGTTCATGGCACCCAGGAATGAAAAGAGAAAGAAAACAGAAAGTGACCTGGGTCTCAGTATCCCCTTCTAGGGCATGCCCCCAGTGGCCTAACTTTCTTCTATTAGGCCCCACCTCCTAAAGGTTCCACCATCTCCCAGTAACACCACAGGCTGGCAACCAAGTCTTTTAACACATGAGCATTTGGGGGACAATTTCAATCTAAAGCACCACTTCAGCTTTGTCCCCCTTGACCCTGTTCTCAACAGGTTTCTTTTAAAGTAATTATTTTAAAACATGTTGCATCATTTTATTCCTCTGCTTAAAACCTCTTAGTGGTTTTTTAGCTCAGAATTCCAAAGCCCATACAGTGGCCTTCAGGGGCATAAATGAATCCCTACTTACTTCCTCACTAGTCTAGCCTCATTTAAAACCATTCACTTTGGGGTGTACCCTCCCATGTAAACATGCCAAGCACAGTCCTACCTCAATCTTTGCATCTGTTTTTCTCTGTTAAGAATACTCTACAATTAGTTACCTTTGTGATTCATTCCCTTAGATCTCTGCTCAGACATAATGTTATTACAAAACCCCTCTCTGGCCACTATGTCACATGCACATACTTCCTGTCCCAAATACTCTTTCTCTGTAGCATTCTCCTGACATGTTACTTACGGGCCACCATCCCTTATCCTCAAGTTAATCATACTTTTGTTAGCAATACCTGGCATTGCTTCAACAGTGGTGAAAATTGGCTTGATGTTAGGCTGGTTTTAGTCCATCTATCCCATTTGATATAAATGTTGGTACATTTTACTTTAAAACTGGCATACGCTTGGGTTAGGTTGAAAGGTTTTATTACAAATACAAAATCATGCAGGATGACACCATGCCATCTTTCTAAAATGTAAAAAATTCTGGAGTTTCAGTACATATGACTTCAAAGCTGTTAGATAACAGACCAATAGGTCTGCATTTACTTGGGTATTGTCTATCACCTACCACTGTTTTGTTGTTTATTCCCATAGCTTAAAGCCATATCTTTAATGTAGTAAGCACTTGAGCTGTTTTTATTCACAACATTTCTGACACCAGCAGTTCAATACAATTTTGAAACCATCCTCCTGTAGTTAGCATCAGGTGAGTTAAAGGGCTCAGTTTCGCAAGACTGCCTTCCACGTTACATACCAGTCACAAGCCACCTATACTCCTGACTGACCAGCTATAAATTGGAGGTTTCCACAGCTGCTTCTTTAGGTTCACTAATGATAGAATGACTCAAAAAATACAGGAAAGGGCCAGGTGCAATGGTGTAAGCCTGTAATCCCAGCAGCTTGGGAGGCTGAGGCAGGAGGATCACAAGTCCAAAACCAGCCTCAGCAATGGCTAAGACACTAAGCAACTCAGTGAGTATTTGTATTCTAAATAAAATACAAAAAATAGGGCTGGGGATATGGCTCGGTGGCTGAGTGCCGATACCCCAAACAAAACAAATAAAAACTCAGGAAAGGGCTTATTAACTTATTATTACAAATCAGTAATAGTAAAGGATACAACTCAGGAATAATCAAATGAAAGAGATGCATAGGGCAAAGAAAGGTGTAGGAGGGGACCAAGAGAGGGTACAAAGCTTCTAGACCCTCTCCTACCCTCGTAGCACCTCAGTGTGTTCACTGACCCAGAGCTGTCTGAACTCCATTGCTGAGAGGAATTTAACAGAGGCTCCATTACAGAACCATGATTGATTAAATCATTGGCCATTGGTAATTAATTTGATCTCCAAGACCTCTTCTCTGAGCCAACTGGCACAAGCTCAGGTAAGGTTGAAAGGGTTTATTATGGATACAGCAAGTTCTCTTATATAACTCCTACTACTCAGGACATTCCAAAAGTTTCAAAGCTCTTTGTCAGAAACTGGGGACAAAACCCAAATATCTCTCTTATTATGTATCACAGTACACAGTATGTATTTGTGAATGAATAAACAAGTTTTTAATTTTTCTCTTTTTTTAATGTAAATCCTAGACTGAACAAGATAACCGTCTAATGACAATGACCCTTCCATCTCTAAGATTAATTCCTTTAGAATGTAAGAAAAGGAGTACATTTAATCACCTTTAACTCCTAACTTCACATGGAAATTATCAAACTTAGAAATCTTAAACTGATCTACTTTGCATCTATTTATGCAGTAATATTAGTTACTTTAAAATATTTTGAAATTTAGAAAAATACAGAGGCGGCAGAACAATCACTCATGACCCTATCTCCAAAAGTTAACCAATGACAAAAATACAGGATACTTAGTTTGAGAATTTTAATTAGCTTTATTTGCAATTCTAGAATTTGGCTTACTTCATCTATAAAGTAGAATTAGTGTTCTGATAAGCTAAGCAGAGAACATTAGTTTTATAGAGAAAAAGGGGCCAAAGAAGACAGAAACTTCTTTGTACAGAAGAAGTTTCTGCTAAGTACAGAAAGCAGATGGTTCATTCCAGAATTACTCTCCCAGTAGGAGTCAACACAGAGGGGACTTTTGCATCATGCTGGCTCAAACTAGCTTATTTGGGGGGTTAACTGTTACCTATTATTCTCCTGATGTTTCAGAAGGTCAGAGAAACAACTTAGTTTTTGGTTGGTGACATGCAACTTTAGCTAAGTGACCCCATTTTAGTTTGGTCTGTTGTGCCTGGTGCCAAGAGCTCAGTCCAAATCAATGACCTCCTATAAATTTCATTGAACACTAAAAGCAATGTTTTTAATGTCTCTGTGGATGAGCCTTAAAAGATTATACTCTTCATTTATATTCTTCAGGATTTTAAAATCTCATTTTTCATCTTTTGTATCATGAATTAATTTTCCATGTCATTTGATCCCCATATTGTTATACCCCATAACAATATCATGAAGAAGGCACTATTACTGTCTGTATTTTACAGATGGTCAAATTGAGATATTAATTATTATTAATGATTTTAATTATAAGTAGCAGATATTAATTATTTTTTTGTATCCAGTGGTCTGATTCAGGAACTCTCCTCTTCACTATTATTGTATTAGTTGTGCTTCCTATAATCTCCATGGACAACTGTTAGAAAACATAGTTACTGATTGAATTATACTGAAAAAAGAAATAAAAACTTAGTAGTGAAATATTACTTCTTTTTATAACCAAAGTGATCATTTATAGCTTTAATATTTATAACTTAATCTTAAGTACTTGTTTTTTGTATTTACCATATATATTAAAGATTATTTTAACAAATGTGAGTACAGATAATTCATAGAATGAATCAGTCAGAAAGGATGAGATTATGCTGCATTAACAAAGACTCCCCAAAATCTTCTTGGGTTTTAGTGATAAGTATTCCTGTTACTTTGGTTAATATTATTTAAGTAAAGTAACCAGCATAATGCCTATGAAATCATAGGTACTCGATAACTTTATTATTCTCAATAGTAGTAAGCTTATCATATCATAAGTAGACAGTAATTTTCTGATTACATAATATTCGCAACATACTGGGAAAATTTACTGGGAATGATTTAGCTGTGGGTTGAATGCATAATTAACTGATGTGTACTCAGATATAATCTTTTATTAAATTATTGCCAAGATAAATACTTTGTGGTAAGAGTTATCTCAATAGTTTCATTAAGGATTTGAATATTATACTAAATATATATGTTATATGTATATATATTATAGTTTAGTAAGCACATATATATATATATATACACAAGTAAAAACAGTAAAAAATTTACTTATAAATTTGTGTTATGTCTACATGTCATCTTCACTGATAAGATGAGGATCAGAATACCTATACTGCTTAACTCAGAGAATCAAACAAGGTAATTACATAAAAACATTAAAAGCATTTTGCAGACCATAAGATGATATGACAAGTTCTGTTACAAAGATCAATACTCATTATAAAATTCATAAGTCATAATGGAAAGGAGTAGTTATATTCAGTAGAGTTTGCAAAAGAATACAAAAATGTACACATGTATATCCACATCAAAGTGGATATAGCGCCAGGTGTTAAAAAAAAAAAAAAGAATGCTGTAGAATAGTTTATTCACCATAGATAAAAAGCATGTCAGGTGTTACTGACATTATTTCTAATATGTCCAAAAACATGAGAGTACATTAGTATTAAACTAATAAGATTAATGTTAGCTCTTTGTCATTACATTTTAAAATAATGTACAGTATTCATCTTTGGAATGGGGAGGATTTGATACTGAGGAAAAAAATCAAACATAAGTTAAAACTAAAGCTAAAACTTACAAAGAGAGTTAGCAATCTAATTAAAACTGTATCTTCAGAGTCAGGCATTAATTCTGACAAATATTTGGTGTTGTGTGTATTTGTCAAAGAAATAATAAAGTGTGGCTTTTAAGTCATGATTTTGTTTTATGATTCTAAAAGCAATCATAAAAATAGTTGTAATTTTTTAAATGGCCAAAATAAAGGCATAACATTTCTGAGTGACTCATTTGAATATTTGAGTTTTGTTATGTATCTTCAGAATTTTCATATTACTTCATAGTGATCTATTACTTTAAGTTAGGTGAAAGTAATTTGTAACCCTATTTCCTTTTATGTTAGTCTTCCAATAAAAATTCCACTGATGCATTAAAATCTTTATATGTGAGTTTCCTCATTATATAAAGTTAATGATTCTTGGGATTAGTCTCAGTTGTTTCCACTATTTAAAAGTGTAATCTGTATTTTATTTACCACCACTTAATTCAATCACACTTATTTGATGGTGGCACACAGTCCTTGATACAAAACAGCTTAACGAGTAAATGCCATAGATAGACGGACAGATAAATAAATGGACATTCATCTCTATTAATTTCAAGGCTATATCAAGATCATGTGCAAAACAGAACTAAGCATATCCATTTGGTAAAACACCCTTAAAGGAGTTGTACAGGAGGAATCTGAATCTATCTAAATGAAAGATGGGATCTGTAGGGCTTTTCTAACTATGGGCATTAGAAATAATGATTATTAATTGTTCTATAAAATATTTAAAACCCAATTTCTATAATCAAATGTGTTGATTCCTTTATCTTTTTTTGTTGTTCTAATTAGTTATGCATGACAGTAAAACACATTTTGACACATCATACATAAACAGTATAACATCTTAGTCTTCTGGTTGTACTTTATGTAGAATCACACTGGTCATGTAATCATGTATGTACATAGGGTAATAATGTCCGATTCATTTTACTATCCCTCCTACCCCTATGCTCCCTCTTTTCACTCCCTTCTGCCTAATGCAAAGTACCTCTATCTTCCCAAACCCCCTCCTCCCATTGTGTACTGGCATCTGCATATCAGAAAACATTCAACCTATGGTTTTTCTGGGATTGGTTTATTTTGCTTAGCATGATATTCTGCCGCTCCATCCATTTACCTGCAAATGCCATAATTTCATTCTTCTTTACAGCTGAGTAACATTCCATTGTGTATATATACCACATTTTCTTTATCTGTTCATCTGTTGAAGGACGTCTAGGTTGGTTTCATAGTTTGGCTATTGTGAATTGAGCTGCTGTAAAAACATTGATGTGACTGCATCACTGTAGTAAGCTAATTTTAAGTCCATTGGGTATAAACCCAGGAGTGGAATAGCTGGCTCAAATGGTGGTTCCATTCCAAGTTTTCTGAAGAATCTCCATACTACTTTCCATAATGGATGCACCAATTTGCAGTCCCACCAGCATTGTATGAGTGTATCTTTTCCCCCACATCCTCGCCAACATTTATTGTTGCTTGTATTGTTGATAATTGCCATTCTGACTGGAGTGGGAAGAAATCTTAGAGTAGTTTTGATTTCATTTCTCTAATTCCTAATGAAGTTGAACATTTTTTCATATATTTGTTGATCAATTGTATTTCTTCTGTGAAGTATCTGTTCAGTGCCTTAGCCCATTTATTGACTGGGTTATTTCTTTTTTTGGTGTTGAGTTTTTGAGTTCTTTATATATCCTGACGATTAATGCTGTAGCTGAGGTGTATGTGGTGAAGATTTTCTCCCATTCTGTAGGCTCTCTTTTCACATTATTGTTTCTTTTTCTGAGAAGAAGCTTCTTCTCATTTACCCTTCTTTTAAAAAGGCTTTTTTAGGGGCTGGAGTTGTGGCTCAGTGATAGAATGCTCACCTAGCACATGTGAGGCATTGGGTTTGATCCTCAGCACCACATAAAGACAAATAAATAAAGGTATTGACTAAAAAAGATATTTTTTAAAAGTTTTTTATATTTATAGATAGAATTTATCTTTTTGCCTAATGACACTAAATGTGCATAATGCAACGAAAGGCAACACTGGCAGTAAAAGCCGTTTTCCGTAGTCGCCTACCAAGACATTCTCAGAAGATAAGCAGTACCATCAAGCATTGGGAAATGAGTTTTATATGTAAATGTGACTAAATAAGGGTATTTAGAATGTTTAATTAAGCTTGTATAATATGATGATTCAGTTTTCTTTTTAAAGATACTTTAATGACCTGATAGAATTGGAGGGGACTCTACCAGTCTGATCTATCCCCTCAAATTGCTGATGGGTACACAGAGGTACAAAATGCCTAAAGTAGTCCTTGGGCAGCAGAGTCAAGAACACAAAGTGCTGTGACCTCTGAAGCACTTGGTACATGTAGACAGTCTTAACTCTGCAGATATATGGGGAGTTTTTTTGACACAATTACAGTGGGTTTTTAAAATATTTTCTTTTAGTTGTAGATGGACACAATATCTTTATTTATTTTTATGTGGTGCTGAGGATTGAACTCAGTGCCTCACATATGCGAGGGAAGTGCTCTACCACTGAGTTACAGCCCCAGCCTGTCCAATTACAGTGGTTTTTAACCTGAAAGTCACTAGAAACATTTTGTATTCCAGGAAGTCAATCCAATGTGCTAACGTTTTCTTTTCCATTATTTTAGTTTGCCTGAGTACTTTGATGGTAGTAACTAATGTTTGTTACCATAGTACTTTTCAGTTTTTCAACACATTTTTACATTTTACCTTCTTACTTGACTTTCAGAACAACCTTTGTGTCAGATAAGGATACTGAACCTGAAGGACATTTAATAATTCGTTCAAATAACATATGCAGATGGCAGACTTGAACACAAGCCTCCCAACCCTTAGCCTTGTCCTTTCTGTTCTCTCCAGCTTTACACATAGTTGAAAGTGCTTAAGAAGAATTTTTTTAAAGTCAAACAGCTTCCATGTACTGAATGTCTGCTATGGGCCAAGCAGTGTGGTAAATACTTTCTACATCTGACTTTCAAAATCAGTGAGATAATTTTGGAAGTGAAGTTTTTAGCCAGTGAGTACTTTCACCCAAGATTAAAGCTCAATTTCTGCCTCCTAATCCCTGGAGCTACACACAGAACTCAGGTTTCCTTAAAGAACAACATAGTCATATGCTTAGAACAGAATCATTCTTTATGTGCTACTTCTCAGTTGCATACATGGGAATTCTTATTCACACATCCAGATACCTGACACATAATTGAGGAAATACTATTGGCTCAGAAGCTCGTCACATTTAAAAAAGAAGCCAGGAAAGATAAGTCAATAGCTATATGTGCCAATATAATTGCTAGATGGCATGGTCAGGTTTTTTTCCTTTTAATAATATTAAGTAGTAATGTACACTTAAGAAAATCAAAATACTCATCTACCTTAAGTGAACATATTTAGAAGTTAATGCAGCTTATAATCTTACACTGTCTTCTAAAACGTTATCTAATTTTATAATTAATAGGTTCAACATGTATTTTGAATTTAAATGTGATTTTTTAAATTTATTTATTCTACCTAGGTGTACATGATACAAGAATGCATTTTGATTCATTGTATACAGAACGGAGTTCAACTTTTCATTTCTCTGGTTGTACATGATGTAGAATCACATTATATATGCAGTCAGACATGAAGCTAGGGCTATGATGTCCATCTTATTCCACCATCTTTACTCCCCCCATGTCCCTTCCCTCTTCTCTCCCCTTTGACCAAAGTTCTCCATTTTTCCCGTGTACCCTCCCCCATTATGGATCAGCGTCCACTTATCAGAGAAGACATTCAGCCTTTGGATTTTGGGATTTTCTTACTTCACTTAGGATGATATTCTCCAACTCCATCCATTTACCTGCAAATGCCATAATTTATTCTCTTTTAATGCTGAGTAATATTCCATTGTGTACATACACCACAGTTTCTTTATCCATTCATCTATCGAAGTGCATCTAGGTTGATTCTACAGTTTTGCTATTGTGATTCGAGCTGTTATAAACATTGAAGTGGCTGCATCTCTGTAGTATGCTGTTTTTAAGTCTTCTGGGTATAGACCGAGGAGTGGGTTAGCTGTGTCAAATGATGGTTCCATTCCAAGTTTTCTAAGGAATCTCCACACTGCTTTCGAGATTGGTTGTACCAATTTGCAGTCCTACCAGCAATGTATGAGCGTGCCTTTTCCCCCACAACCTCGCCAACGCTTATTATTGTTCGTATTCTTGATAATTACCATTCTGACTGGCGTGAGATAAAATCTTAGAGTAATTTTGACTTGCGTTTCTCTAATTACTAGAGATGTTGAACAGTTTTTCATATATCTCTTGATCAGTTGTATATCTTCTTCTGAGAACTGTCTGTTCAGCTCCTTAGCCCATTTATTGATTGGGTTGTTTGGTTTTTTGGTGTTAAGTTTTTTGAGTTCTTTATATATCCTGGAGATTAGTGCTCTATCTGATGTGTGTGTGACAAAGATTTGTTTAGGCTCCCTGTTCACTTCATTGATTGTTTCTTTTGCTGAGAAGAAGCCTTTTAGTTTGCATCCATCCCATTTATTGATTCTTGATTTTATTTCTTGCGCTTTAGAAGTCTTCTTAAGAAAGTAAGGTCCTAATCTAACATGATGAAGATTTGGGCCTATTTTTTCTTCTATTAGGCGTTGGTTCTCTGTTCTGATTCCCAGGTCCTTGATCCACTTTGAGTTGAATTTTGTGCATGGTGAGAGATAGGAGTTTCGTTTCATTTTGCTGCATATGGATTTTCAGTTTTCCCAGCATCATTTGTTGAAGAGGCTATCTTTTCTCCAATGTACGTGTTTGGCATCTTTGTCTAGTATAAAATAACTGTATGTAAGTGGGTTCATCTCTGTGTCTTCTATTCTGTACCATTGGTCTACATGTCTATTTTGGTGCCAGTACCATGCCATTTTGTTATTATAGCTTTGTAGTATAATTTAAGGTCTGGTATTGTGATGCCTCCTGCTTTGCTCTTCTTGCTAAGGATTGCTTTGGCTATTCTCTATCTTATTGTTCCAGATGAATTTCATGATTGCCTTTTCTATTTCTATAAGGAATGATGTTGGAATTTTAATTGGAATCTCATTGAATCTATATAGTGCTTTGGATAATATGCCCATTTTGACAGTATTGATTCTGCCTATCCAGGAGCATGGGAGATTATTCCATCTTCTAAGGTCTTGTTCAATTTCTTTCTTTAGTGTCCTGTAGTTTTCATTGTAGAGATCTTTCACCTCTTTTGTTAAATTGATTCTCAAGTATTTTATTTTTTTGAGGCTATTGTGAATGGGGCAGTTTTCCTAATTTCTCGTTCAGAGGGCTTATCAGTGATGTATAGAAATGCAATTGATTTATGGCTGTTGGTTTTGTATCCTGCTACTTTGCTGAATTCATTTATTAATTCTAGAAGTTTTCTGGTGGAATTTTTTGGATCTTCTAAGTACAGAATTATGTCATCAGCAAATAATGGTAGTTTGAGTTCTTTTCCTATTTTTATGCCTTTAATTTCTTTCATCTAATTACTCTGGCTAGTGTTTCAAGGACTGTGTTGAATAGTAGTGGTGAAAGAGGGCATTCCCGTCTTGTTCCCGTTTTCCAGACTCATTCTATGAGGCGAGTATCACCCTGATAGCAAAACCAGACAAAGACACATCAAAGAAAGAAAATTTCAGACAATATCCCTGATGAACATAGATGCAAAAATTCTCAATAAAATTTTGTCAAATTGCATACAAAAACATATTAAAAAGATAATGCACCATGATCAAGCGGGGTTCATTCCAGGGATGCAAGGTTGGTTCAACATATGGAAATCACCGTAATCCGTCACCTCAATAGACTTAAAGATAAGAATCATATGATTTTATCAATTGATGCAGAGAAAGCATCTGAGAAAATATAGTACCCTTCTGTGTTCAAAATAGTAGAAAAACTATGGATAGTAGGATCATACCTCAACTTTGTAAAAGCTATCTACACTATACCTAAGGCCAACATCATACTAAATGGAGAAAAATTGGAAGCATTTCCTCTAAAAATGTGATTTGTTTTTAGTAATAAAAAACAATTTAATTTTTTTGTAAAGAATCTTTGAAACTATTATTGTCAAAACTGAGCAAGGCTTTGCCTCTTCAGGCTGTTCTTTTTACCTAAAGTTATTTTGAAGAGTTGTTTTCATTAGGTAACTTGTTTATTGGCCAGAGGTATATGGAAAAGTTCCAGCTATCTGAGCTGAGTGGCAGGTGCCCCTTGGCTATGCCTTTCCCCTCAGGAGAATTGGCATCTCTAGCCTTCCCAAATCCCTGTGTGCAAGAGACTTGCACATCAAATCTAAACTTTATTCCAATTTAGCACTGCTATCTAGCTCCTGCGACTAACCCTTGGTGTCTGTTAGGCATTCTAACATCCTCCTTTGTTTTGACTAGAATATAAACTTTGTTCAGTCTTGTCCCGAATAAGAATTTCTAGGTAATTAAGCATAAGCATGTGAGTCTTAATCAAGTTAAAACTGTCAAGTTGAATTTCTAAGCAAATCTGAAGAGTACTGTGTGATTTACGTCCTGTCATTTGTGCTGTTATCTATCTTGAGAGGTTTGTTATTTTGTGATCTTCCACTGAAGGTGTTAAAGACAACATGGACTGGACTGTAATATTTGACCTTTTGATGCTAATCAAAAAACACAAGTATCAAATGTTGTTCTCTGTTGCATTATTTATCTCTTACATGTCCCACTTAGACAATTTATTCTTTCTTGCCTAGGTCGAACTGGAAGGTACACACTTATAGAAAAATGGAGAGATACTGAAAGACATTTAGCACCTCATGAAAATCCCATCATATCCTTAAACAAATGGGGGCAGTATGCTAGTGATGTACAGCTAATTCTGCGTCGAACGGGGCCATCTCTCAGTGAGCGACCCACTTCAGACAGTGTGGCTCGAATTCCTGAAAGAACTTTATACAGGCAGAGTCTCCCCCCTTTAGCCAAACTGAGGCCTCAAATTGACAAATCAATCAAAAGAAGAGAACCTAAAAGAAAATCATTGACATTTACAGGAGGTGCCAAAGGATTGATGGACATTTTTGGGAAAAGTAAAGAAACTGAATTTAAGCAAAAGGTGCTGAATAACTGCAAAACAACAGCAGATGAGTTGAAGAAACTGATTCGTTTGCAGACTGAGAAGCTTCAATCCATTGAGAAGCAGTTAGAATCTAATGAAATAGAAATACGATTTTGGGAGCAAAAATATAATTCTAACCTTGAAGAAGAAATTGTCCGCCTGGAGCAAAAGATCAAAAGAAATGATGTAGAAATTGAGGAGGAAGAATTTTGGGAAAATGAATTACAGATTGAACAGGAAAATGAAAAGCAGCTGAAGGATCAACTTCAAGAAATAAGACAGAAAATCACAGAGTGTGAAAGCAAATTAAAGGACTATTTGGCACAAATCCAGACTATGGAGAGTGGTCTTGAAGCAGAAAAATTGCAACGGGAAGTTCAGGAGGCACAAGTCAACGAGGAAGAGGTTAAAGGACAGATTGGTAAGGTCAAAGGGGAGATTGACATCCAGGGCCAACAGAGCTTGAGGTTGGAAAATGGTATTAAAGCTGTGGAAAGATCTCTTGGACAGGCCACCAAACGACTACAGGTAAGAACATTTTTATTAACAGGATGTTTCATCTATTTAAAAGAATATATTCCTGGACTCTTTTTTGAGTGTTTCCCTTGATTTTAAAGAATTTAATTTCTCTGTGTTTCAAGAATTAGAAATCTTGTTTTGTATAAAAGTCTCACAGAATGTTTGTGATGTTTGACAAAGTTCAGATATAACACCATACTAATGGGTGCTCCTTGGAAGAGGCTTTTTACTGTGGCACTTACGGCTTTAGGTAATTGGATATAGAAGAACACAACCCCAGAAGGATCAACCTCAGAGCTGGAATGGATACTGATGATGAGATAGGGAAATGCAAGCCAAATGAGATTACAAAGATTGGTTGACCAAGGGTTGTGTGGCTGTCTGACTGCTTGTCTATCACGCCTCCATTGTCAAGTCCCAGATTCTTCCTTGAGGTTTACCTTCCCCCTTCTTCTCTCCCTCGTACCCCTCTTTACTTTCCTAATTAGAGGGGCACACTCTCCAACTTCCCTCTCTCTGGTACCTGTACAAGAACATTTATATTTTACTACTTAGACCCTGATTTCTTCGATACTCATTGTTGAAAACACAGTGGTGGTCATACAGAAGTTGCAAAGATTTATGAAATGGTTGCTAACAGATGAGATGAGAAAGAAAGACGTTTGATGGCTTTTTAAATTTAAATTAATTAAACTAAATATTCAGTAAATAAGTTTAAAATATCAAATAATTTTAAAATTCTGTGTTTGGTCACAGCCACATTTCAGGTGCTTGACAGCACATGCAGCTGTTGATTGGATAGCACAGATGCAGAACTTCTCTATCATGGGAGGAAGTTCTGTCAGATGGAACTAGTTGGAAGCTCGCTACTCAAAGTGTAGTTCACAACAGGCAGTTCAGGGCACACTTACTAGAAATTCAGAATCTTTGTGTATTGAAAGCCCCAAGTAGTACTTAGGCACACTGAAGTCTGAGAAGAGCTGCGTTAATATTGATATGTAGAGTGCCTTGGGAAAGCTGGGGTTTTCAGAAGAACCAAGATGGTTTCCTTTCTCTGTCACTAAATGGTAAGACATAAAACTACCACCAAAATTTTGAAAATCAGGAACTTCTCATGCATTAGAAGGTCATCAGCCTCCAATTTGTCAATGTTTTACTATTTGGGTTTATTTTGACAGTTTAAGAAGGGTGCATAGGAAGTGATGTTGCCTTTGGTATTATTACAGTAATGACAGTTGTTCCTGGTAAGCCCTATACCCATTGAAAAGTATCTGATAGTAGGTTACTAACCCATCACCACCTACCACTGTTCACTCAGTGAACAGTGGAGAACACTGCCCCTCACTTCTAGTATCTACCAGAGCCTTCAGACCTGCCCAGCCCAGCTAAGGCCAGGCCACCTTTGCTGAAAGTTCAGTAGAGAGAGGACAGAGAGAAACAGAAAGCCATATACATAACAGGATGCCTCTCCTTATTTTTGGAGCTTTCCAGCTATCTAAACCAGATCGGATTCTATAGTTCTCAGACTGTCTTTGTCAAGAATTTAAGAACCTCAGACTGAGACTCTTAGGAAAATCTTGCTTTTCTCATGTTATAAGACACATCTTGATAATGGATATCATGAAAACTTAAACGCCTCATAAAAACCAAAAACTCCAAATCTCCTGGACCAATTTATTACTCATTTGCAGTCAGTTATGAAATGGTTAATAGGGAAATTTGTGACCAGCTCAATGAGATTGCTGTAATGCCGGGATAGACAGAAATCAGGTTTTTTAAAAATGAAACTTCATAGAATTGCCTTATTTTGTATAAATGCATAGTGATGTTCCAAAGGGAAGCGTTGCAATTAAGAGAACAGACTGAAAAAGCTGTTGTCTTCCATTTGTTTTGTTTTGGCGGGTGCCACAGAGAGCAAGTGACCTTAGTATCCATGCAAACCAAATTTGTTCATGTGCTGCCTTAGCCCCTGCCGCAGAGGGACTGTCCTTGGACATCTTGAGCTGGCCAATAGTGAATCCTCAGATGAAGAAATAACAATAATAATTTCCACTTAGGACAAAGAACAAGAACTGGAGCAGTTGACCAAAGAGCTGCGGCAAGTCAATCTCCAGCAGTTTATCCAGCAGACGGGGACAAAAGTTACTGTTTTGCCAGCTGAGCCCATTGAAATAGAGGCCTCACAGGCAGACATAGAAAGAGGTAACAGGCTAATAAATGTTTTTTTCCTTTTTTTCCACTGGTTAACTTTGAATAAACTGCTTGCATTTAGTTAAAGTATCAGCCTACCATTCATAGCTAATTTTTAAGTGGGCCACTTTTTTAAAAATTAACATGCTTCCATTTTTGTAGAGAAAAACAGTAACACTTGATTATTTGTTTACTTAGGTAACCATGTAATCACCAAATCTCATTTAACTTAGTTTTTTTTAAACAGCTTCTTTATGAAACTTTTTCCTGAGTATATATGAGCCATAGTGTATTAATTTGAATGTCAGCATCTCTCAGTTTCCCTAATGTCCCTTCTTCCCTTTCTCCCTTTCTGAAAGTCTGTAATACTAATGTGTGCTGATATTTAAGAGACAGTTCCAATCTGTACACATATGATCACCTTTTAAAAAGACCATTCACTCTTCCTACCCCCAAAACCTGGTCTGTCAGCTAGACTCCCATGTGAGATGGTCTTACCCTTCTCCTCCCACCTCAGAGCCCACAGGAGTTTGTAGTTGTTGCTATACGCAGTTCTCTTTCTCAGGTTTTTTTTTTTTTAAATATTTATTTTTTAGTTGTAGGCAGACAGAATATCTTTATTTTATTTTTACGTGGTGCTGAGGATCGAACCCAGTGCCTCACGCATGCTAGGCGAGCACACTACCACTGCGCCATAACCCCAGCCCCTCTTTCTCAGGTTTTTTAGGGCAGGAAATATTCTAATTTTTCATGTTGCTAAGTGCTCCTAGTTAACAAGTACATCAGATGACTTTCTTTATTTCTCATTTAGAGGCACCATTCCAGTCTGGGTCCCTGAAGCGACCTGGTTCATCTCGGCAGCTCCCCAGTAATCTTCGTATTCTACAGAATCCTATCTCATCTGGTTTTAATCCTGAAGGCATATATGTATAACATTATCTGTCTTTAGGGGAGAGATCAATAAAAGTACCAAGGACAGTCAAATTTCTACTTGGATTTGTGCCAATGATGAACAGAGGACATGTTTTACAAGCCACCGTATCTTTTTCTCTCCTAAATTGCATACCACTTGGAGCCATACCCTGTGCACTGATGCTAAAGAACAAAGAAACTTTTCACACATCAACAGTATTGACATTTTTGTCCAGCAGCTGTAATACAAAGCCTTCATTTTTATTTGTAGCATTTGAGAGCATTAGTAAAGTATTATACTATGTGTATACATAAATAAACCGTGAATTAAGAGTAGAGAGAAATATGTGACTGGTTTAGTTTAATTTATTCCATGTAATTGATTAATGTGTGAATGTTGATGTTTTACTATTTTTATTAATACTTATCCTGTGACTTAATTATGTTACGTATTGTGTGATGATGCCTGTGTGCATGTTGTCAGACTCCATCCATGCATTGCTAATATAGAACTACACACGTGTCATGGGTACTCCGCCATCCAGACTAACTCCTGAAGAACCACTTGCATTAATGTCATGAGCCTGTTCTAGCCATTGCTTAATTAGGTGAAATAATTCAGATTTCTTTTTAATCTGGAATTTAATCTTTCCTTCACAATATTTCCAAATATATAAATGACCACATAACAGAAATGTTTTTTGTGAGGGAAATTATACATGTAAAAAGTTTGCAGTTTTTCATATACTATTGAGCAAAATGTAAATTAAATGTATATCTATTCAAACAGGCATGAGGGTTCCTGATACATTATGTGATTTGTTTCTGCCCTGCCTTATCATTTATTCTCAAGGATTCTCAGAATTAACATAATATATTTTATAGATATCTGAGGATCGGGTTAGTCTACTTTGTGAATATTGCTTCAAATTATATATTTTAAAATGACCCATTTCTCATGTATGGTCTGTTGGTATACACACCCGCAGGTAAGTTATTGCTTGCACATAATTTACTCTGTATATTATGAACAACTGTGCTTTTCTTCAGTCACTTAGAGAGTAGATTGGAGTTAGCTTCTTTTACCAAGGAAATAAAGTTAAATTCAGAGTATATTTTTCATTTTTAAGTTTGACTTTTAGAGGACATAAATTTCCATTTGTATGTACATTATTTTATTTATAAAGCCAAAAATGAGTCCACAACTCTACCATGAGTAGTGGCTTAACAGATTCTCAAGTAATATTTAGGCAGATACTGTCAGACACTTCTTAGCCACTTTTACTTTACCTCTGATCAAATTTGGTACAATATAATTAAGATTTTAATCCAAAATTTAAGGTAGTTTTCAGTTCTGAAGAATATATATTCTGTGTATTACTTACATGCAACAAAATAAAAATGGATTAATATAGTATTGCCATGGTAACAATAAAAAGATATGTCTTATGCATGAAGGCAACTTTGGATGTTTCAACACATTTGACTTATTTGGTTTAATGAATGCTGAGAATGCTGCTTTATTTAGGTTTCCTATGAAAAATTTTAAGAATGGCTATGAAAATATATAGATGCTTCTAGAGAATTGAAAGTAACATAGTGTTGCCTTTTCTAGTCCAGCTAAGTAGTAGACCTCAACTGAACGTATTATTCTTTGGGCTCTTGGAGTTATCAAATTGGTCTTGCCATTATACTGTTTTGCAAGTAACTTAAGAAAAAATGATTCTTAACTAAGTAACCACAACATGTATGCATTTGCTCTTAGTTTATAATATGTATTTCATATCCACATATATTTAAAAATTAAAATTAAAAATCTACATAATTTGTAGCTTTTGTGACAATAACAATTTAGGTATGCCCAATATATGCCTTACTTTTAAAGAGTCCTCTACTGAGTCATTTTGTTGTTCAGAGAAATTGAGACCTTATTCACAAAGAAAAACATTTTATAAATTGTATTCTATTTAAATCAAAATGTTAAACTGTAGGTATGTTACACTTTATAATTAGAAATTAAAAAGATGCCTTGGTGTACCACAAAGAACACAAAGTCAGTATCTAATTTAGTTATTGTAAATTATTAACAGAATTAGCCTAATAACTTTAAAGAAAGATAGATAGCATCCAGCCAACTTGTTGTAGTCCTGGATTCTCCAGCCTAGTATCCCCAGTTAACCTCTGACTTCTTCAGAATTTTCAAGCTGCCAAATAATCTTCATGGACCTAGTTACACATAAATACTGTTTCCTAGATGGGAAGCGTATATAAATATGAATTAATGAACACATTGAGCAGCTGTACTTTTTAATGAGTCATTACTTCTGGAAGCACATAACTGAAGAATATTTTTTAAATCTTTTTTTAAAATACAGGAAAACTCATTTCTGTAGAAACATCTTAAATATTTTAGTCTATTTGTGATCATTTTTACCTATTGTGAATACAAATGAATTAGATTAAGTGCCACATCTTTGGATACTTTTGGAGGGGGGAGCAGTCAATGATATATAGAAATACCAAACAAAATTTTGCATCTAAGGGATAATTCAGGTTCTAAATAATAAATTAGAATACAAATTAGTGTGTTTTTGGAACCATACTATAAACTGTTTTATTGTGATTTTCTACAACTATTAAATATACTAAAATGGTTTTTTCTTACCAAGAAATCATTTGAAATAGCATTAGTCTTTTGACCTTTTGAATATCATTATCCTCAGAGAATGGTACATAATGGATCACCTCAGTTTTTTTCATTTTCTTTATAAGATAATTTGATTTGTTTATATTTGGTTTTTTGTCTTAACACACAGGGGATTTTTTGTCTGTGAGACAATTGGTTTTAGTAGAAATTTCCCACTTAATTCCCAGTTACCAATGGCAGATTGTCAGTTCCTATAGTTGAAATTAGTCAAAAACAAGACTGATTGAGTTTTTAAAAATGTGAATAATACAATAAAAATAAAAATAGTATGTGTGGTGTGAAATGTGAAGTATGACCGTGTATAAGAACAGATAAGCACTTGCTTCCACAGTAAAAATAAAATGTATCCTTGTACTAAAAGACAACTTTCTTTGTGAATAAGAGCAAAACAGCCTTTAGAGAAAAAGAATTCTTCACTGAGGGACACTTACGTGAACACCTTTCCAAGTTAGAACTGTATTGCATTGAGGAAATAATATGGAAAAAAGCAAAGTCTTGATTTCAGGCATGCAAAGGCTGTGGGCAGTTGAGCAGTTGTACATTGCCTTTGAAAATTTGGGCCTTAATTTATATGTATATAATGGCACTGTGTTCGTGTCTCTCTTCTACATAAAGTTGTCTTTATTAGTCTCTATTGTATTAAGATTTAGCTCATTAGTATTTTTTATTGTATCACTTTTTTAAGTCGCATGTTTCTACTGTTTGCTACAGTATTTTTAAGTTTTGGGTGAAGGCCACCAGCTGTATCAAAAGACACAACAATCACTATTTATTCAGTATTGCTGCTTTATGTTTGCTGAACAAGCTTTCGACGCCTGGACGGTGACTGCTTGAAAGCTGCAGGAGCTCTTTCCAATGCATTTTATATATTTTTAGAAATCAAATAAATGCAGATAACTATTTAGTATACTAATTATATTAAACCAGCAGAATATAAAGGCAATAAAATATATACATATATATGGGGGGAGGGGAAAGATTAAAAATATGGGTTCACAGCCAGACATGGTGATGGCCCTAAATGTATTTCTCAATGTCTTTCTTCACTGACCCTAGGAGGATTTGAGTTGCTGCAGCTTTAAACAGAAAATTACCACGTTCACTAGTTGTGGACCATAAATATGCTTTTAGTACTGCTTTGCTTATGTACAAATAAAAAGTCTATAATATGTATTATATGTAATTATTTTCTTTTGACTTTCATTTCAAAATGTATATTTTCTGATTATTATCATGAGTTGTAAAGCAAAGGATCAATATCTGATATTCCCCCAAATAATAAATTTTCAGGATTCATTGGGGCAGTACTGTTGTTGGTTTGTTTGTGTTTTACATTTTTAAATACAATTTTATTTCCTTTAAATGATGAAAGAATAGTTCTGTCCATATCAGTGACACCAATTACATTTTTCTACATGTGATATTATATCTGAAGATTCCTGGTGCTTAAAAGGTAGCTACTTCATCAAGTAAAGCTTAATTAAGAAACTGCCATGCCTCCCTTTTATTTCAAGAGTGAAAAGAAAAGTTACTTCTTAATTGCTGTACTCCCCAGATCTCTTGAAAGCCTAAGTGAGAGGAAGGGAGCTAGCACCTCACTGCCCACCGTGCCAGGGCAACACAAGGCACTCGTCACATGTGAACACTCAGACATCCCGGGAACTTCTGCCAAATCACAACCCAGTAAATGGCTGACACAGCACTTGAATTTAGAACTTTCAGACCCAGAGTACCTCTTTGCATTCCATGGCAAAGCTGCAAACACTCTACAAGTATCTGCATTTTAATCACCCTACAGTGAAAATGTATAAATGTTATAGGAATATTTTTATAAGTAGAAGTTAAATCTTGATCAAGAAATTATACAAAGTAATAGTACACTAGAAAATCAAAGTTAAAATGAAAAACTTTATTTCAATTATTCTTTATCCTAGCTTAGAGGACTTAGGATTCTAGTAATCCATCCTTTACCTGCTTTAAAGCCATGGGTTGTGTTCATGGTAGAACAAGAAACAGGATGTATTCACCTGACTCTTCCTGCTGCTGGCTCTGCATATTTGTACAGGATCTTAAGGAAGGTCAATGGAGTCTTTGGTGAGCCCCTGTTGTTGGCCAGACACCAGACGGAAATGAGCATGTTTGCTCTCTGCCTCAAGGAGACCACAGTCTAATGAATCAGGTGACAACCTCAGTGTAACCTGTTAAGCATGATGAAAGGGGCCAGGACAGTGTCACAGAAACACTAGAAGGGGCTTCCCCTAACCTGGGGTGTCAGAAGACCCTGGAGAAGGTGATAGGATCCAGGAAGTATTCTCTGGTCAAGCAGGAAGATGGAAAGATGAAGAGCCTGTGGAACTGTGGCTAGACAGTGAAGGGCAGGGAGGGCTAAAAGAGAAGAGAGATAGGCATCAGATCATGAAGGGCCTTGGTTGTCGTGGTAAGGAGTTTGGGTTTTATCCTGAGAGCCCCAGGGAAGTTTTAAGCATGGAAATGAATGATCAGATTAGCATATAATAAAGATGCTTCTGGATGACAGTGTGGAAACATTCCTGAAGAAGGATCATGAAAAGAAGCCGAAAGACAAAAGGGCTATAGCAGTCAAACTAGAGCTGATGGTAACCTGAACTAAGAAAGAAGATAACTATTGGAGTTTATTCATTGAACAAATTTTTGTTGAATATCTACTTTGTACCAGGAAAAAGGCAGGCAGGTTTTATACATCCTAAGTAGACAACAGCAAAAGGACTTGGCATTTAAATGGGATGGTGAATCAAAGAAAGCCCAGATATTTAATAGCTATTTACAGTCCTAAGTGGATGGTAGAAATGGTACTGTGGGTCTGTGAATAACGAGTATTTACAGATACCCTGTCTTATGTGCTGGCAGGCAAGAGACAGGCACAGGAGAGATGGAGAAGAGAACAAAAACATGGAGAATAGAATATGTACCCTGGAGTGTATTTTCAGCTGGGCTTTTCCCCTGCAGAGCCCCTGCAGTTTTCCTCGTGAGAATGACAGTGTGGAAGAATGCCCTTCTTCATATAATACTCCATCATCCAAGTCTTCATCCAGTGTATTGGGATATTGCTTTCCCAGCATTAAACTTGACTGTGTGTTCTATATCTACTGCTTCCATCCATCTGCTATGTGGATATGTCCAAGATGATATAGAAGGCTCTGACACAGACCAGAATGAAAGGACATGAAGAGGATGGACAAGACAAACTCCTCTGTGCAAAGTGAATGTTTACCAATTTCCTGCAAGTGCTGGAAATGTGAAAATCAAATAAAATTATAGTACTTAGTAATGATATTTTAAGCATAAAGAAAATCATAGATACTGAGCAAAGAACACAGAAAGCAGCAAACACCACAAAGAGAGGCTGGGGAGAGCAAGGAAGGGTGCAGAATGTACCCCAGGGAGCAATGCAGACACAGGGAGGGTTTCTCATGTCAACTGTGACAATCATTGGACGCAGTCATCAGCCTCTTATACACCATGTCACCAATGCCAGCCTCCACCTGCACCCTTAAGGACTGCACCATCCAGGCTCACCTCCACAAGATGAAAAAAGGTCTCCCTTTTACTGGGCCAAAATAGATTTCCTTATCATTTCAACTTTCCTTAAGATAGCACAGAAGAAACAATTTCTCACTAACACGTTAGCATTTCAGATATTTGAAGACATTTCTACGTCCCTGGTTTTTCTCTTTTCTTGGATAAATATTCCCATTTCTTTCAAAGTTTCCTCTCTTCTAACATACTTTAGACCACTCTTGAACATTAAAGCCAAGACTGATGACAAATTCCATCTGTGATTGGATCCAGTCACCATGGAGGATTTGATTCATTGTTACAGGACATTGTAACTCCTAAACTGGGTGGGTTGGTGGGTTGGGTTAGTTGGTGTTGGGGAGCCCCAACTTAGAATCACTGAATTGGCTGCTGTCACTGAATTCACTGCTGTCAGTGAAATCTTCCCTAACTTGAATGAATATTGCTGAATTTCAGGATGCACGTGCAGAATTTTACTTTATTAAAATACTTAACCTCTAAAGTAGTAAATTCCAAAAGGAAGAGATATGAACTTTAATGTTAGGTCAAAATGAGGTTAAAGCCGGGCGGAGTGGCTCACGTCTGTAATCCCAGCACTTAGGGAGGCTGAGACAGGAGGATCGCGAGTTCAAAGCCAGCCTCAGCAACGGCGAGGCACTAAGCAACTCAGTGAGACCCTGTCTCTACATAAAACACAAAATAGGGCTGGGGATGTGGCTCAGTGGTCGAGTGCCCCTGAGTTCAGTCCCTGGTGCCAAAAAAAAAAAAAATGAGGTTAATTTTGTTGAGAGAAGAGTTCTACAGAAAGAAGCACACAGAGAGGTTAGTAACTGGAAAAACCAGGAAGGGTCCCCTGAAGTGGGTGAGGTTCTTGAAGAGCAGAAAGGCTTCCAGTCTCCAGTACTTACTAAATTCACACCAGAGATTCAGCTGTGAACAAAACTCCGAATCCTTGCCCACATGGAACTTGTAGTGAGGAAGACAGATCTGACCATGGAAGCAATGTACATAATACCAGTGAGAAAAGAGCTAGAAGATAAAAAATAAAGCATTAAAGAGAAATATATCATAGTTGGGGGAAGGACTGCAGTTTCCCAGAGGTGGCTTGAGAAGGCCTTTCCAGAAAGATGACATAGGTGTGAAGACTTACTCAAAGTGTAGGCAGGCCATGCAGCAATGAGAGGAGGTCTGTGGCCACGAACCCCACATCAAGCTCAAGTGCCCAGGAAGCCTGTGCAGACAGCTCTGTTTCTAAGCAGCTGACTCAGAACGTAGAGGCCCTCCTGGCCAGGAGCTTGTAACACCCTTGGACCAGTTACTTATTTGATTAGTCTTCTCAAATCTCAGAGAGTGTGGAAAGAAGTTATTTTAATGATATCAAACAAATGTTTCAAATTTGAATTGAATTACCCTTAAACCTTCCTAAATTAAAATTAAATTCACAGGTAAAATGTCCTTCTGCAGCTAGACTCAAACTTGGTCTACTCTGTTTTCCAAAATAGTGGCTGAGGGATGAACCTTTAGGTTTAAAGAGGCTTTATTTTACTATCTAGCCCCTCCAAAATTAATGGCTTTTCAATCTGTAAATATATACCTTTAAATTCAAGACGATAAACAAAAACAAGCAAGCCAATGTCAGGTACTCTTATGAAGTTAAATGAATATTTCTAGAAGACTCTCAGGAAAGAGAAAAACAAAAGTTTCTCACCCAAAAGGACAGAGATCCAAACAAGACAAAACTGAGGTGAAGTTCTTAGCTCTTTGTTGTCTTAACCTCCTGTGTTATCTAGAGATCACCAGGCACTCTCTCTCATAAGCAGGAACAGGAAGATTGCTATCACTCCAAAAGCTCAGGCAACAGAAGGAACAATAAACAAGTAGGGAAAGCTCCAGCAAAGGAAATGTCATCAGAATAAAAAGGCAGGCTGTGGATTAGGAGCCAACACGTGTACACCACACATCTGAAGAGGGATTGATCTGTACTATGTAAGAGACTTACAAAACTTACTACCAAAAAACAAACATTCCAATTAACAAGTGGGCAAAGAAACTGTATAGACGATTCTCCAAAGAAGACATTAAAATGGCCAACAGGTGTATGAGGACCTACTCCACATCATTAATCATCAGCAAAACAAGTTAAATCCTCAGTGATTCCACCTCACACCTGCCATACCTGCTATTCTTGATAAGAGATGTGTTGGTTATAAAGCCCTGCGCACTGTTGATGGGAGGGTAAATTGGTACAGCTGGTATGAAAAATAATAGAGAAGTGCCTCAAAATACTTTTTGATAAAAAGACCATATGACCCAGCAATTCCTGAGCTGGACTTTTATCCCCTCAAAATGAAATCAGCCCTTCATAGAGATATCTACCCTCCCATGCTCACTGCAGCATTTTGCAGTATTATTTACAACAGCCAAGACAAAGACTCAATCCAAGTGTCCATCAGTGGAAGAATGGATAAAGAAATTATGTAACTATAATAGGTACATCATAGATATAGAGGAAATATAATTCAACCTTAAGGAGATAATGTTATTTGCAAAAACATGAACGAAGTTAGAGAACATCATGTGAAGTAGAAATTAAGCCAGACAAAGGAACAAAGTCTGTCATGATCTAGCTCGTTTATACATGAAATCTAAAACAAATGCATCAAATACATAGAAACAGAACAATGGTTAAGCAGGAAGGAGGAGGAAAAGGGAGATGTAAGTCAAAGAGTACAAACTTGCAGTGAGGTAGGTAGAATAACTCGAGATCTAATGTACTATAGGAGGATGATAGTTAATATTGCATAAGTAGATTTTAGGTGATTTTACTACACAGAGAAAAAAGAGGTACATGTGGAAGGTGACGGATATATTAATTTGTTTACTTATAAGTAATCATTTCACTATGTATGCCATAACATCATGTTACATAACATCATGTTAATTATAAACAATAAAAAATTTTAAAAAGAACCTATCAAGGCAACAAGCCACTATCATGTATTATGATGGTTAGAAATAAACAAACGAGTTCCTATAGTATGAATTTTTAAAAACTTGCCCAGACTTCCATTTGAAGCTCCACTCACCACAGTGCAGAGGGAAGCCCTCCAATGTGGATTTGCTTAGACAGGACCCTGTGAAGTGTTGATCCTCCACGTTTTCTCTAAATCTTTTAGGTTTATTGGGGCTCTTGGTAAGAGGGATATTATCAAATAGCATTAACAGTATAACAATTCTAGTGGTTTATTTGAGACTCATACTACAGAATGTGGACACAATTGTATTCAATAGCAAGAAAGGCTTTCATTTGGTTGTTGTTATACGTATTGTAACCTAAATATTATGAATATAATATATGCACATATGTATCCTATGATGGTGAATTTTATGTTGTAACTTGCCTGGGCCACCGACACTTGGTCAAATATTAGTCTGGGTGTTTTTGAATGAGATTATTTTCTGCAAAGAGTATCTACATTAATGTTTTTAGAAGAAATTATGCCTGGTATGTTTATTCTCAGTCCTTACCCATGATTTATTTTTTGGTCATTCTTCTGTACTTTTTTTTTTGGTACCATGGATTGAACTCAGGGGCACCCAGCCACTGAGCCACATCCCCAGCCCTATTTTGTATTTTATTTAGAGACAGGGCCTCACTGAGTTGTTTAGCACCTTGCTTTTGCTGAGGCTAGCTTTGAACTCACAATCCTCCTGTTTCAGCCTCTGGAGCCACTGGGATTATAGGCATGCACCACCGCGCCCAGACATTCTTCTGAAATTTTAATGCTTCTATGCTGTGTACTTTTAGACACAGATACACCATACAACCATTTAAGATTCTACAAATATTATATCAAACACTCTTTCCACTTTTTGTAGCAATTTTATTGTATATATTGAAGGTATTAAAAGTATTATGATGTGCTTATCCTGATATACATATATGTGGTGAAGTGATTACTAAAGTCAAGTCAACTAACATATCCATCACCCTTATAGTAATCTATCTTAGAAAAGATACTGGAGTTCTGCATAGGAAATCTAGTAAAGAAGTGGGGGCCGAGGGCTGTGGCACATGCCTATAATCCCAGTGGTTTGGGAGGCTGAGACAGGAGGATCGCGAGTTCAAAGCCAGCCTCAGCAAAAGCGAGATGCCAAGCAACTCAGTGAGACCCTGTCTCTACATAAAATATAAAAAATAGGGTTGGGGATGTGGCTCAGTGGTCAAGTGCCCCTCAGTTCAATCCCTGGTACTCCCTCCCACAAAAAAAAAGAAATGGGAATACAGGAGTTGAGATGAAGAGACTGGCTCAAATAATTCTAATAGTAATTCAAGAGTGGAAGGCCATGAACCAACAGGGGCAGAGAAATGGAAATTGCTAAACACACTCTAGAGATGCTTTTCAGGAAGAATGTCGATAAAGTTCCAGGTCTCATTGTATATGGGAATGAAGAGAGAGTAGTCATAGTTCATCCCATGATTTCTAAGCAAAGTAGTTTGAAAGATTAGACCTGTTCCAGTGGGAAAATGTTTGGCAAAACCTGATTGGAATCCTACTATGCCACCTTCTCACTATGTAACTTGGGAAAGCCACTTGCTCCTCTTGTTTTCAGCTTATCTGTCAATGGAGGATGCTACATGAGATAATCTCTGTCCTCACCAACCCTGAGGGGGGTAACAGTAGTGAAATTCTACCACTTTGTGACACTTCTAATGGATGCGGGAGCTACCAAGAAGGAAGATACTTAGAAGACGTTGAGTAAAGCATGGCACTTGCCTTGCTGAGCTGCTGGTAAGATGTACACTACCATATCCAGAAAGCATTTGAAAGTGTTGGTCTGAAGGTTGTTGAGGAAACAAAGATGAAGATGGACGTATTGAAAATATCTACAGAGATAGTCATTTAATATACAGGAGCCGGGAGCCGTGGCACATGCCTGTCATCCTAGCACTTTGGAAGGCTGAAACAGGAGGATCTTGAGTTCAAAGCCAGCCTCAGCAATTGTTAGGTTCTAAGCAACTCAGTGAGACCCTGTCTCTACACAAAATAGGGCTGGGATGTGGCTCAGTGGTCGAGTACCCCTGAGTTCAATCCCTGGTACCAAAAAAAAAAAAAAATTGCAGGAGCACCCTCCAAGTACCTACACACAAACATATTTTTAAATGGCATAAACTTTCTCAGAGAGAAGTATAAACATTTGTTACTCTACGGAGGGGACCAGCATCCTCGTGTCACCTGGGGACCTGATAGGAATATAGAATCTATGCTGTGATGCTCAAGAGCATAAAATATTTCTCCAAGTTCAGGTGATAAGCAGACTGAAAATAGAGGGAGAATAAGAAATAAAGACAAAATACATGAAAAATAGGTGAAGTGGGCCTGTGGGTGAGCCAGCCTTGATGAGGTCTAGCTGAACCAAGAGCGTAGTTTCACATGTTTATTATATAGGTTTTAACATCAAAAGGATTTATTGTGAGAAAACTTCTCCAAGGAAAACAAACTGAGGTTGTGAGCAGGAACAGACTAATTGGGGCTTATCGGCTTGCACAATATCTTTTCTAGCTCCAGGCAGCTGGTGCCTCAAGGCTATGGGTTCATCCCGGGGCAGCTGGCCTTTGAACCCAAAGCTATTGAACTCATAAATTCCTTGCCAGGCATGGAATCTACCCTATTAACAGTGACTACCTGCAAATGAGCAGTCCTCTTGAAGCCCTCCCACCAAAAGATTCCCAAAAGCAACATCTCACTGTCTGGGGCTACAAAGTTCAAAGCAATGATTGGTTCGCGGCTCCCAACAAGAAATCTAAGGAAGGCCCCACTTACTGAGTTAGAATTCCTATTCTAGTGAATACCTCCTAGTGCTAATCATAGGCATATTCAAGTTAGCTGGTGTAGACCAAAGAGGGCCAAGGTCAGGAGCTGGGGGAACAGCTACTATGATGAGGCCCACAGACAGAAGAGGCTGAAGAGGGAGACCATGAAGAAGTAGAAACTCAAAGCATTGAGAGAAAGGTTCATATCATAGTCCATCCATTAGGGCTGTGAAAACAAAATACCATAAACAACAAATAGTCATTTCTCACAATTCTGGAGGCTGAGGAGCCCAAGATGGTGTAAGCAAATATGATGTCTGGGACCCATTGCTCATAAACATTGCCTTCTTGCCATGTCCTCACATGGTGAAACAACAAACAAGCTCCCTGCGACCTCTTTATTTATTTATTTATTTTTAATTTTTAAATTTTTTTTTAGTTGTTGATGGACCTTTATTTATTTATTCATTTATTTATATGTGGTGCTGAGGATCAAACCCAGGGTCTCACACATGCCAGGCAAGTGCTCTACCACTGAGCCACAACCCCAGCTGCCTGGGGCCTCTTTTAGAATGTACTAATTTCATTCATGGGGGCCCTGTCCCTATGAACTAATCACTTCCCAAAAGACCCTACTGCAGAATGCCATCTCCTTGGGGTTAGGATTTTAACATGTGAATTGTGCAAGAACACTAATACTCAGACCATAGCAGTCACTGTCTAACCACAGGTAAATAGGACACTATCTATCTACAAGTATCTTGTACTTAGGCGATAGGATGACATAAACACCAATTTAACCATATATTTTTTAAAAAATTTTAACTTCTTTTGTTTTTAGCAACTCCAGATTTTTTTAGAGAATTTTGTTCACATGACCTGTTTCTGCTCTCCAGCCCCCATTCCCAGAAAGCAGAGATCATGCCAGACTCAAATACCTGAGCTCTTCTTGCCTTTTAGCAATTTAGGGCAAGGGAAAGGAATTTTGAGACAAGAGTAGACTGTCGTGCACATGGCATTCATGGTTTAAAGATAATAAGCCAACACAATGAATGACCTAGATTGGATCTAGGGAGTAAGGGTTGAAGAGGGAAGTCACATGCACCTGGAGACGGCATTGCCTAAAACACAGAGCGATGAAGGTATGAGCTGCAGAGCCTGCGCACGGTGCTTCTGAAGCATGGAAGCAGCCTAAGGGCACTTTCTCATGCTAGAGTGTGTAGGGCATGTGTGCCTGTGCCTGTGTGCGTGCGCGTGTATGCACATGTTCACTCAGGAGGAGGAAGCAGAGCTGCTGGCTCAGTCTGCTGCCTCTGAATGCTTCTCCCACAACAGAGGCTGAGTCACGGCCCACTTTTTCCCTGAATCACTGTGACCCAGGGATTCTTGTGCCATCCAAAGATAGGGAGATGGGAAGGGAGAGAAAGTGCCCAAAATTAACTGATAATGTGTTTAATTAAGAAAGAAAACAAATGTGATGTTTCTTTGAGTGCAGTGGAGAATGTATGCCTGTTTAATTTTATTATCATAAACTTAGCCAGTTCTGATGGATCATTGTGGAATGTTTTCTAATAAGTTAACTTTGTTTGTTTAAATTCTCCATTTCCTAACTATCTGGTACTTTTTGTTGTTGTTTTGGTACCAGGGATTGAACTCAGGGATACTCCACCACTGAGCCACATCCCCAGCCCTATTTTGTGTTTTATTTAGAGACAGGATCTCACTGAGTTGCTTAGCGCCTCGTGTAGCTGAGGCTGGCTTTGAACTCAGGATCTTCCTACCTCAACCTCCTGAGCTGTGGGGATTACAGGTGTATGCCACTGCACCTGCTTTTCTGACAGTTTTTAAGAGAAAAGAAATGATGAGTAAAAAGTACAAATGAATGTGGAGACCCAAGTTTTCACTATTTTTTAAAAATATTTATTTTTTAGTTGTAGGTGACAGAATATCTTTATTTTATTTTTATGTGGTACTGAGGATCGAACCCAGTGCCTCCCGCATGGTAGGCGAGCACGCTACCACTGCGCCATAATCCCATTTTCACTATTTTATAAGAGCCATATAACACTGAAAAAGTCATTGATTCTTTCTGGGCCTCAGTTTCCACTTTTGTCAAATGAAGAGGTAGGGTAAACCAATTTCTAAGTCTTTTCCAGCTCCAACACCCCATGATTCTGTTATATGTAACAAAGACAATAAATGTAGACATTTCAAAGATCATAAAGATGAAGAACAGAAATCACAAATGTGGTAGCAGTGAAATTTGTTAGTTGATTCAATCTCTTGAAAATTTTTCTCTGAACATTGTCTACAATATGGCAGCAAGGGAAACAGAACTAAGAGGTAATATGACTGAAGAAAGGTCAGTCACCTCTCTAACAGGGAGATCCACTCTGTGTGACTGGACAGAGCCTCCTGGGTGCCTGGTCGTGGTGTCTGCCCTGCACGTGGCTCTTAAAGACTGATCTGGCACCATGAAGCCGCTCTGCCTCCAATTCTCAATCCCTACTGGCTTTAGCTAACAAAAACTTTACTTAATATCCTTTCCTCCTTCCCCGGGAACCCCAGATTAGGTTCACCCTTACATGGCAATAGCATCCTTTGTTTTCTGTGACACAGTTATGGTAATTGTATGGTGATTTGTCTGGTCATTTAATATTCAGCTTCACTCTTCTGCTATTGCCACAAGGACAATGATTTCATCTGTTTTGTTCATCCCTGTATTCCAGGCCCTGGTATATAACAGGCCTTCAATAAATATGAATTGAATGAAAAGATGAGTGAATAAATCCCATCTGGCATAGGAAAGACAAAGACTTCTTGCCCAAGTCAAATCACTAATAAATGAGATAACAGCCTGTTTTCACTGGCTCCACAGCCTGCCCATCCACCACTCCCCATGGCTTTCTCTTCTCTCTCATAGGCTGCAGTTCTCTGGCAATAGCACTGGTGCTGGAGGCGACAGGCAAGAGACAATGACACATTGCGGTGACTTAGTCCTTCCGCCTTGCCCTTCTGCTGTTGTTTGCAAAGTTTGGTGCATACTCTGTGAGTAGGCACTCAGCATCTCCTTACCCAGGCCCCACTTCCTGAATTAGAATGTGTAAGGTCTTAACATCTGGCCCATGGCCTTGTCCCCAGGGGAAGCACAGGGTGCTGCTGTGTTCAAAGGTCTGACCTCTCTCCTCTCCTCCACCTTTGTGTATATCATGGACTCTATTACATGAACACTCAAGTTGGAGATGTATATTTCTGTTTCTCAGTGGACCCAATTCAGGATCATCTCCCATTCCTAATGCAGCAAGCCCATCTCTTGCCCAGATATTTGGGTGATAAAATCTAAAGTCAGCCCTTGATCCATCCATTCCAAGCACCAGGTCCATTTCCAAAGCCCAGGAGTCCTTTGCTTCAACTTCCCTTCTCTTGCCTAGAGCTACCTTTCTCTACACATTCTACCTCCCTCTCATAGTTCCCTCTTCTTTCTTTCTTCAAAAGTCCATTAGGCTTAGTATCTCTAATTTAAGATAAATAGAATGAACACAGTCTTGTCCAAATGGAAATTAGGTTAGCTCTCTTTCCTTACCTCATAATGTCACCAAAGTAAATTCTCAAACTGAACAGCTCAAAGTCATTTTTAATGATTCTATTATTTCTTTGTTCTATGTATCACAACTCAGAGAAAATGAATTCCCAATAGGCTTTCCTCAACCTCTGTCAACCATTTGTTTGATTTAGAAAAAGCCTATATTCTCCAAATAGTGCTGCAGCACAATGGGTGTAGAAAGAGCTGGGAAATTTGCCCGCCCAGAGGACACAAAGAAAGCCTGACACCCTGTCTTCCTTCTCCAGCTGCCGCTGGCTTTCTGCATTTCTCCCACAGAGAGGGATAGAAAGGGGCTCCCCGCCCTGGATCTCCCACTGCTCTGCAGCACTGCCTGTCACTGCCTGGTCACCCTCTGCCCTCTGCAGGAGGACTCTATTTTGGCTCCATTTTATCCACAGGCTGTATAGAATCAGCCCTTGATCTCATGATACTATATATCACCTGTAATTAGTCCACAAATTCCCACCTGCTTAAAGTTTAGGATTTGTATTCATGCTACTAAATTTCACTAAGAAAACTTCTATTTGCATTGACAAACTCTGCTGCTTGGAAGACTTTTAGACTGGCAGGAAGGGAGTACTGATATGGATATTCATACATTGATTTTAATTTATCAAAAAAGTAACTTTGGCATATACATCTAATAACCTTCTTATTTTCCTAAATTCTGAATCATTACTCCAAGTCTATATTCTCATTTCTTTCCCCATGCCAAAGAGAATAAAACATTTGGAACACTCTAGGTTAAAGAGTAGAAAGAGCTGTAGTGAAAAATAAACCAGGTTCTAGATTTGACTTTCTGCTGTTTCTGTGTGGCCCCAATAAGCCATTTGCCTCCTCTGATCTTTAGTATAACCTGCTGTAAACAGGGGACTGGCCATGATGATAACTAAATTTCTTCCAGCTCTGAAAATCAGTCACCTTTTTCTTACTCCTTGGTCACCCTTCTCTGTTGATATATCTTGCTCTTTCATTAAAGTGCTATGCATTTGTTTTATTTCCTACCTTGTGTTCTGTGCTTTCCAATGATCATGCTTTTGGCTTTGAAGTGTTCCCATATTCTCTTAAACACAAACCAGTGATTACATATAGATCTTCCATGAAAGACAATGACTCATTGTGCTTGTGTCTGTCAGCTTTTTCATCACTGTAATCAAAAGACCTGACAATTTGAAAAACAATTTCAAAAAGAGAAAGTTTATTTTGGGACTCAGTTTCAGAAGTCTCAGTTCATAGATGGCTGATTCTATTCCTCAGGGCTTGAGGTGAGGCCACACTTCATGGTGGAAGGGTGTGGCAGAGGAAAGCAGTTGGGAACACGGCACCAGGAAGCAGAGAGAGAGCTCCACTCTCCAAGGACAAAATACATATTAAGGCTCTCATAACCTAATCATTTCACCTATAAATTTATTTGCACTGTCTCATGCATGAACTTTTAGGGGACACCTCACATCTAAACCATAACAATGCTCATATTTTTAAATTTAAAAGATAGTGTTGCTTTTCTATCCTCATCCCAGATTCTTATTCTTCATTCCTGATCTATGCCAAAATTTACTAATGTATACTCCCTGGTATAGACAAATAATCTAATGCAAAGGAACATGATTTTTGAACATAAGATATGGCTTCTGTTAGGTATGTGTGACAAAAGGACTTAATTCTTACACAATTGCCTCTGCTTCCTCATCTATAAAATAAGAAAGTTGCACACATGGAGACAGGGCAGGGATTGGACTACATAATTCTAGGATCCTTTCCAACTGTTATAGCTTGCAGATCTGTGTTTTGGACTTATAGTTTTATTTTATAAAGCTTTCAATAATTGTTAAAAAGAAGGACTTTAGATCTTTATTAAGACCAATGGAAATGAAACAAAATCCACTGTACAAGGTTCAGACACGTGTTCAGCCATGTCTATTTTGTATCTGTGGTGGTAAATTAATTGGTCAAGGACACAAGATCAAAATACAAACTCACTGCATTAAAACAAGGCATATACATTAAAAAATGAATCTCACATCTGGATGATTTTGAAGATCATTATTGTCTTTTGAAAACCATAGTGAAATAAAGTTGAAAGAATTCATCACCAGAGACCTATACTACAAGGAATGCTAATGGAAATTCTTCAGACAGAAAGAAAATGATACCACTTGGAAATATGGATCTACACAAAGGAAAAAAGAGCTTCGGAAACAGTAACTGACCAGACACAAATGTCTTCTACACATTTCATTAACAGATCAGAGACAACGAATGAAATAATGGAGAGTAGATCTGGTAGAAATGGATATACTGATCATTCAGAGAAGGAACAAGCTGACAACCCTACACTCAGGGAAGAGAACATGTGTTGGAGGACATATTAGTGAAAGTTCTCCAGAAAAACAGAGCCAATAAGATAGATAGAAAGGTGGATGGATAGGTAGATAGATAAATAAAAAGAATTCTAAACAGTATGATAATTGATAGTAAGTTAGATAAAAAGGATATTAGATAGTATGATAGAAGATGGATATATCTATATCTACATCTCTAGAAAAAGATCTATAACAAAGAATTGACTCATGTGATCATGGATGCTAAGAAGTCCCACAATCTGCCATGAGCAATCTTGAGACAGAAAAGCTGTTGGTATGTAGTCCAGTCTAAGTCTGAAAGTCTGAGCAGTGCTAATGGTGAAAGTCCCAGTCTGAGGAGAGGAGAAGGACAAAGTCCCAGTCAAGTAGTCAAGCAGAGAGCTGGAATCCTCCTTTTCTCTAGTCTTATAGTCTACTCTGACCCTCAATGGATTGCATGATGCCCACACAGCTTGGGGAAGGCAATCCTCTTTACTCAGTCCACCAACTCAGCTAATTCCATCCAGGAATGCCCTCAAAGACCTATCCAGAAACACTATTTAGTATAATATCTGGGCACCTGTAAGCCACTTAAGCTTTCTTAGAATTAATCATCACAGAGAAGGACAAAGAAGGGAAGAGAAAGGAAATAATTTAAAAATCATAATAAGCTAATGTCAATTAGTGCTGGTCATCCAGAAAAGATCAGATCAGGTTCAGGACACTACCAGATGGCACAGGGAACTGATACAGGGCTTTAAGGCATTTTTATCTAAATCAAGTGAACAGGATTTTATTACTAGACTAATGCAAATTTTAAATTGTATCTTTTACTGTTTCCTGATTATTGAATGGATTTTGTTCTGATCTTCCAAACCAGATGCATCCAGAAGGCAGGAGCTTTGCTTTCTTCCTTTAGATTTCCTCCTCCTATGGTTCATACAGCACATCCATCCTCCCAGGATGCCACTCATTGAACAAATGCATTGTGATTGAATTGTTGATAAAATTAATCTATACATTTTGAACTAAAAACCAGTTCCCCTAGAAGGCATACTCTGTGGTCCTTTTCAAAAACGTTAAGCTGAGGGAAACCTAGAACTTGTCTATTCTTAACTTAACTAATAAATTCACTTATTCAAAGTGGACTTAATTTTGCCTCTTGCCACATATTCATAGTGAGGAATCAAACACTTTTTTTCTGGTTTCTTTATAGCAAACACCCTTCAGTTTTCTAGTCCATTAAAAGAGTACACTAGATGTAGTAAACATTTCTGCATGATTCTTGCATTGGTGATATTTAGCCCACCTCAAAATGATAGCTCTGAACTCAAACCAGAATGCAAGACAAGGTGCGACAGAGGCCAGGATACACACCTGTGTCGCCAGCAACAGAATCCCTCGACTGCCTGACTGTTGACCAGCGGCTATACTCTAAGGAAACTCCCTCCGCGTTCTTTCAAAGAGCCTGAATTATACATTCTTATTGGAAACTAACAGAAATCCAAACAAGCACAAATAGGTTTTGGTTGTACTTTTGTGGAATTGACTTAAGTCACACAGGGCCAACTTCATGGGCAGGCCACCTGTGCAGTTGTCCAAGTCCCAAACTCAGAAGTGTCTTATGGTTGGTTTAATACTCTGCTGCCACTGCTGTGAAATTCTGAATAATTTTATTTTCTAATTTGTGCTTTATAAGTGCAGTCCAATGGGATAATGGAGTAGGCCCATGAGCAAGAGAGTCCCTTGCGATCTGCATATCCACCATTCCATCTGCATACAGCATGCACAGGGAACACAGAACCCAAGAGGGCCCACAGTTGAAGGGAATTCAATAAGACTCAGATCAAACACTGGGTAGTGCATTACATCTACAGCTGAGAAAGCAGGAGCAGAGAGTCTGGAGAGGCCATTCATACCTCTCAAGCCACACTTGGCTTCTAACACAGAAGAAAATGGTGTTCTACAAAACACAAAGGAACAAGAAATCCTGCATATCCTTTCTTACTCCTGTTATTTAGCCAACCACTTGTGCTGAAAATTTTAACATGGAAGCAAACAGGGAAATGGATGGTGCAACCCTTGGCCATTTTCCTTTCAGTCCTTCTTTGCTCATCAGTAAGCCAGAGGTAGAGATATTGGCTGAATGAGCACGAATCAAGAAATGAGCTAATAACAGGTTTGTGCAGCTTTTCCACTATTCTAAAAAGAATGAAATACATATGCATAATAAGAGCCACAAAACACAAATTGTGTGATTTGATAATTCCAAAACACATGGTATTTGTATTTAATAGAAGTTACACTTGCCCTTACATTTGCCCTAACTGGCATTATGGAACATGAAGATGAATGGCAAAAACTTATGCTAATAATTAAAATTTTTAATTCTTCTTTGAAATGACACTAAATAGCAAATTTTAAAACACCATGACAAGTCAGGAGAGATTGCAGAGGAAAGGAAAAGCTATTCTTTTTACCTTTAGTGGAAACTTTTTGCTGTTTGTTGAACAAGGAATACCACATTTTCATTGAACACTGGGTCCTGCAAATTATGTGACCAGCCCAGAAGTGGAAAAAGCAGAAAACAATGAGGAAGTCAAACTTTAAGCAATGATAGAAAAACATCAAACTACTATTTCTATTTTTAAAACTCATGTTCTAAGGGGTTTATTCTGACGGAATAATATAACTTTTCTCAATTTATCATTAAAAGGAAACACCTTAATTTATTTTCCATTCTTGGTGGGGTTACCTGGCTATTTCAAACCCAATGTCTGCAGTAACAATGAATCTTACACTAGGGGGCAGCAGCTACCGTCTGTCAACCCTCCAGGGCTCCAAAGCCACAGCGTTGGAGTGAACCCTTACTTGAATACATCCTGAGAAAATGAAGACATACTCATTACCTAAGAAGATTGCTTTTAATCTTTATATTAATTTGCTTTGCTGCATTGTTTGTGAAAGAGGATGGGTTACTCCAAGGACTTAAGGTGCTTCTCTGTCAAAAAAAGAAATAGCAAACATATTTTACTGGCTCATGCCTCATTCTCTTGTGGAGTGACAATTCACATAGTTTGAAAGATCTTTTTACACTTAGTTTTTCTGTATAGCCTAGGAGTGACTGGTCATTATTTATTTATTATGGATTTGATCAAAAGGAACAAATCATTTCACTGAGACCACCACGCATCTATGCTGTAATTTATAGAGTGAAGATTTCAAAGGGAAACTACCAAGGCAAGAGATTAACAAACTGTTAGAAAATACACACCCAGTCGCTAAACTTGTCTTGGATTATTGAAGAACTAGAATGTCTTAAGTATAAACAAGAATCTAGAAGTCTAGACTCCTCAAGAGATAGTTTGCAAAGATATGGAAAGTCACTCAGTAGAAAGGTAAAAATAGCATGGCCCTGCAAATGAGTTATATTCATTTTTTCCAACAAGATTTTCCAAATAAAATTTTTTGTAAAAATTAGACTGAACATTCCATGAAACAATATGCTAAGAAACTGCCACTGTGAATTCCAGACTTTCTGCAAGAGTTTATTTTAAAAATTCCTTTTGCCCTGAACAGTGGCAAATACCTGTAGGCTCTGAGATGCAGGAGGCTGAGGCAAGAGGAGCTCAAGTTCCAGGCCAGCCACAGCAACAGCGAGACCTTGTCTCAAAATTTTAAAATGTAAAAAAGGACTAGGGAGGAGGAAAGTGCTGGGGAGTGATATTAGCCAAATTATATTGCCATATTGTGTTTATGTATGAATATGTAATAAGTCCCACAATTATATACAACTATAATGCACTAATAAAAAAATGTGGAAAAAAAGTGACTGGGAATGTAGCTCAATGTTACCACTGAATTACAGTGCCCCTGGGTTCCCCAGCCCCCTCCCCACCAAAAAAAGAACCAAACTCAACATCACTTATTAGGGATGTAAATTAAATTTGCATCAGGAGAATGCAAATTAAAATCACAGTGAGATATCACCTCAAATAGTAGAATGGCTGCTATGAAAATGATAAAAGATAAATCTTGGCAAGAATGTAGAGAAAAGACAATCCTGGCACATTGTGGATAAGACTGTAAACTGGTACAGCCACTATGGAAAATGGTGTGGAGTTTCCTCAAAAAACTAAATATAGAATCACTGTATGAATTGGCAATCTTACTTCTGGATATACATCCAAAGGAATAGAAATCAGTATTTTAAAGAAACATCTGCACTCTCATGTTCATTGCAGCAGTATTCACCATAGTTAAGATTTGGAATCAACCTAAGTGATACCAGCAGATGACTGGATAAAGAAAATGTGATATATACACACAAGGGAATACTACTCAGCCTTAACAAAGAAAGAAATTTTGTCATTTGTGACAACATGAATGAACCTGGAGGACATTATACTAAGTGAAATAATCCAGGAACAGGAAAGCAAATACCACATGATCTCATTTATGTGTAGAATTTAAGAGAAATGGAACTCATAGAAGGAAAGACTAAGAATGATGGTTACCACTGGCTGGAGGGAGGTGAGATAAGTGGAAGGGTTGAGGAGATGTTGGGCAAAGAGCACAAAGCTTCAGCTAGATCTATTGCACAGCAGGATGACCTTAGTTAATAATGATCTATTGTATTATTGTAAATTTCAAAATAGCTAAGAGTAAATCTCAAAGTTCTCACCACAATGATTGATAAGTTAGTGAGGTAATGGATAATTCATTAGCTTGATTTGATCATTCCATATGGTATTCATAAATGAAAACAATCACATTGTACCCTATAAATGTAGACAATTCTGATTTGTCAATCAAAAATAATACAAAATGTTGGGCTGGGACTGTAGCTCAGTGGTAGAGCACTTGCGTGAGGCACTGGGTTCAATCCTTCATACCACATAAAATAAATAAATAAAGGTATTGTGTCCATCCACAACTAAAAATTTAAAAATATATACAAAATGTAAAATACAGCAGGGAGGCAGAGATGTTACATAAATGAGTCCCAAACAATGAAAAATGATTATCCTATGTCTCTCACAACTTTTAATGCCCCATCCATTTTACATACAAGCACAAATTATTTCTAGCATGTTTTTAATAAAATTGAGTATTCCAGGAACACAACCTCCAGGTAAGTTGAGGAAATTTCATGCTTCATCTCATCCAGGACTTCAGCAAAAATTGTTAACTGTCTTTGAAGTTCCTGTCACCAGCAGCCTCTCAGCTTGTGAAACTGAGCCACCAATAGGCACATGGGCAACAGCATTTGTAGCTCTTGATTCATGGTGGTTTTAAGACTACATTTTAAGGGCTAGGGTTGTGGCTCAGTGGTAGAGTGCTCGCCTAGCATGCATGAGGCACTGGGTTTGATCCTCAGCACCACATAAAAATAAATAAAGATATTGTGTCCATCTTCAACTAAAAGATATACTTTAAAAAAGAGTACATTTTAATACCCCTTTTAGTCTTTATTTAAAGTGTCAAATATATAAAGAACAATCAACTTGAAGATTTCTTTTATCTCTTAAATTTCATAATATTATCAGTCTCTATGCATTGGACTTCTTTACTATATTTTACGGTATAGCTATATCTGTGAATGTCCATGTTTATATATATATATATACATATATATATATATATTTGCTTTTATTTCTCTTCTATATTTTTTTTTCGATTTGTTTGTTTGTTTTGATGATGTTGCGGGTCAAACTCATGACCTTGTAACATGTTGAAAAACCAAGCTCTCTACCACTGAGCCCTTCTTCTTTAGATTAAAATTAAGGCATTATATTGTTTTTATAATTGTGTGTATTATAGAATATATTTTCTACAAATTTTGTTTTAGGCCAATGAAATGTTTGTTCTAAAAGGGGAGCTTTGGCACTTGGGGAGGTCGAGACAGGAGAATCTCCAGTTCGAAGCCAGCCTCAGCAATGGCGAGGTGCTAAGCAACTCAGTGAGACCCTGTCTCTACATAAAACACAAAATAGGGCTGGGGATGTGGCTCAGTGGTCGAGTGCCCCTGAGGTGAATCCCCGGTACCAATAAATAAATAAATAAATATAGTTGTTTTTTTTTAAAGAGAACTTTGGGTCTTACAGGTTTAAGAATCTATACTCCAGGGGTCCCCTTCCATGTGTGGACTCCTCACCACTCCCCTCTCCCTCCCCACACACCCCTGCCACTTAAACAGAAAGAAATGGCCAGGAACAAGAAAAGTTAGTATGAAATGAAGTTTATTTTGATTAATCATTTTTTTTTTAAATATTTTTTTAGCTGTAGATGGACATAATGTCTTTATTTTATTGCTTTGTATGTGGTGCTGAGGATCGAACCCAGGGCCTCACGCATGCGAGGCAAGCGCTCTACCACTGAGCTACAATCCCAGCCCTTGATTAATCATTTTTAAAAGATAGTTGAAAGTTGAGAATTCTTATGTGATGTGGCTGTAAGTACAGTATTATCAAATGCATGTATTAATTAGTTTTTTAATTCATGAAGTATTAAGTACCTACTAAGTTTAAGGTATTTTGCTATTAAATAGATAATGACTAAATAGCACCCAAATAATTGTACACTAAAGAAAATCTCTGTGGGGCAGGGAGACGTTGGATGTTTAATAGTAACAACACAATTTGCTGAGTGAAACTGTCAACTGGATATTTTGGAAGCTTTTCATTTGTTTTCTATCCACACTGAATAGGTTAGGCTCCAATAAGCCAAATTAGAGTAGATGTGCAAGGAAAAAAGAAAACTAAAACTTTTTGTAAAAGTTCACATTAGATAAATAAAATACTGAGATTGTCATTATTTCTGACCCAAATAGACATTTTAAGAATCAGAATTACCAGGCTGTTAAATTAACACAGGCTTAAAAGGCTTTTTTTCATAACTATCTGCAATCAAATTTTTCATAGTAAATTTAGTAATAGAAAGCAATGGTCCTCTGCAGTTGTTAGAAACATTAAATGTTTCTACACAGATGCCCCACCCCCTGCCCCCTTGGTAATAGCAAAAGGCAAAATAGCTTAGGAGGGCTAGTTGCTTGACATCCAAGCACCTGCATTTCCTTGTATGGTAGCATTGACCTCATAATTAAATGAAATAGTACATGTTATGTGCTTAGAAAAAGTGCCCAGCATACAAAGCAAAAGACACAAGGCAAATAACAGTCGTTACCACGTCTCTTTCCCATACCAGAAAAATGGAAGCTGTTCACAGGAGCAATTGCCTAATGCTGGAAGGACTGCCTTGACCTGACTGCACAAAAAATTACTTGCTTAGTGTTTCCATGCTCTAAGGGTATAAGAGACACCAACCAGTCCTAGCATTATTAAGAGTGCCTGACAGCCTGGCAATCTTGAGATGTTCCTAACTAAGCTATAATTTGATTGCTCTATTTAGAAAAATTGAACATCTGTATAGACATTAGCTATTAGAGTTTGTTACCCAGGAACATATTGAAGTTCCTGAAGAAATTTTGAATGATCTCACTAGCAAAGCAACTTCCTGATAGACAGCTATTGACCCAAGAACTCATGATCCTCTGACCCAGAAAAAAAATGCAGGTGAGAACTGATTAGATGGCAAGATACCAAAAAAACTAGTTTTGCAACCTATCAGTGAAGTGAATAAAGGTTGATCACATTGTCCGGGGAGATCAGGAAGATCAAGGCTGCCGTATTTCATAGGGGGCCATTGTCATAGCAAGGGAATGCCACTCCGGATTCACTTGCAGGGCATGCTGGCCCATTACATGGAATGGAAGCTATGGGTGTCTTCTTTCCTTCTAGGCTTTCCACGGTGTTGCTTGACCCCTGAACTCACCCAGAAAGACATGCAAATACAAGGAGGTTTCACATTACACCATTTAGTCCCTGTAACTATCCACAAGGATGCTATTCTCGTTAAAATTACCCTCTTTCTAGACAAACAAATCTGGAGAAATAACTTATGGTCACAAAACTGAGGAGTGAGACTCAAATAGGCTGTGTTGTTTCAAATTCCATGCTCTTAGCCTCTGTGTTCCTCTATTTCCTAGGAACCAATTACAACAAAATGTTTGTTTAGAGCTTTAGTATTTATTCACAAAGCTTGGAGCCCCACAGCAGCAAGGACACACCTTATTTCATCACCATCCCTATTACATAGAGAAGGAAACCAATCAAAACATTTGCAAATGATTTCTCCAAGTTTATAAAATTAGTTAGTGGATCCAGGAATTGAACCTCAGGTCTTCTGAATCTAAGTAGAATTTATAGCAGGAATATTCAAATAGCATGGGGTGAGCTCTACTAGGCTCAGAGCTTAAGGGGGAGAGTTCTATGATCAGAGCTTAGCCTATTTTTGCCTTTGCTTTCTCTGCCCAAACAGCATGCAAAATCATCCTTCTATTCATGCTTTTACATGATAGAATTATCCAATGATAACTTGCATTCTGATTCCTTCATTTGTGCGTTCTACATGACATGTAGGACTTGTATAGTCTGGATTTGTCTTCTCTGTTGAAATTAAATATTGGAGATAGCACATTTGAGTCTAACAATGTCCTTAAAGCAACATGCCAGTGCTACATGGAAATTCTCCCAGGTTTGACAAGCAAATACTAAGATGCCCAGAAAGAGATCAAAAGATGAAAACCTTTCATCACCCTTTGTTAGCAGAATGTTTGTGTTCCTCACAAATTCATATGCTGAAATCTAAAACCCAGTGTGATAGCATTTTGAAATGAGGCCTTTGGAAGATAATTAGGCCATGAGGGTGGAGCCCTACAGAACAGGATTAGTGTGTTTGTAAAAGACCAAAGAAACTGGGGGTGATGTAATCCCATCAACTCAGGAGGCTGAGACAAGAAGCTCCCGAGGGCAAGTTCGAGGCCAGCCTGGGCAACTTAGAGAGACCCTATCCCAATCTCAAAATAAAAAATAAAAGGGCTCAGTTGTAGGTCAGTGGTCAAGCACCCCTTGGTTCAATCCCAAGTACCAAAAAAATCAAACAACAACAACAACAACAACAAAACCCCACCAAGCTCACTGCTCACCCTTTTCCCACCAAGTGAGAACACGATGAGAAGTTAAAGGTCTGCAACTCCAAAAAGGGTCCTCACCAAGAACCCAGCCCTGCTGACACCCGGATCTCAGATTTCCAACCTCCAGAACTGTGACAAATCAACATCTGTATGCTTAATCCACAGACACTTAAGTTTATGGTATTTTGTTAGAGCAGCCCACACTAAGACACTCCCGGAAGACAAACATGTGCATTTTAGGAAAAATGTTATTGCAGACTTACTGCATGACTTTTATCTAGTAACCTGTTACTTATTGTGCACTTCAGAAGGTCTGGAATGGCAGGGTAGCTGAACCTTTAGGCAACTGTGCAGTGTAAGAAAGGAAACGACCTCTACAGATCTCTGCCAAAGTTCACTGTTAGTCTTGACACACACATTGTCTGGCCTCACCAGTCTGGCAGGCATTCCAAGGAATCTTCCAGAGCTCAGGGCATGTCTGTAACCCGAGGCCTCAGCTACTGCAGGAAAAAGACTTTAGGGATCAGTTACTTGTACCCATTTACCACGTTTTCACAGGGCACTGAATATATCCCTCTGAAAGACTTTTTTTTTTCCCAGTCATAAAACATACTAAAATCATTTGCCAATTTATTCCTCTAAGTTCACTTTTTAAATTTAATTTTAACTAGTGGATTTATTATTAATTTTTAATAAATATAGTCTATTGGTCTCTTGAGATGAAACTTCCTCAAAAGTATTTTAAACCATGAAGTAAAAGGTAATGTAACACTTTTCTCAACTACATAATAAATTATCAACACCACCAAGAATCCAATCTTCTGTTTCCAATCTTGGAGACAAAAAATTTTAGAAGGGCCAATTATTTTGGGTGGATGAATGAGTGAATACATTTTTAAAAATATTTACTAAATTTCAGGCATGGTGCTAGGTACATGGGATACTTGGATTAATAATTAACCAGGACCATCCTGGACATCAATATAATTTCATAAACAGGAAAAATAAATGTGAGTACATCAGAAGTATTACAAGTAGAGATTTGGAAGGACAATTCCAAAGTAGAAATTAGGAGATATTCTTTTTGTCCTATTCTGGTTCCATTACTTTGTTCTCTGGGCAAGCTGGAGAGATCGAATTCTCCTACCATGAGAAGGAGAGTCATTCACTCCAAAAAAACCACACGTGCAGAAACTATCAATGTTAAGAAAAATGGCAAGTTTATGGCAGCTCCAGATTGAAAATTTGAAAGGAAAAAGTTAGTGCAATGTGATCTTTTTTTTTTTTTTTTTGGTACTGGAGATTGAACTCAGGGGCACTCGACCACTGAGCTACATCCCCAGTAGCTATTTTGTATTTTATGTAGAGACGGGGTCTCACTGAGTTGCTTAGCACCTAACCGTTGCTGAGGTTGGCTTCGAACTGGCAATTTTCCTGTCTCAGCCTCCCAAAGTGCTGGGATTACAGGTGTGAGCCACCGCCCCCAGCTGCAATGTGATCTTAAATGATTGATAAATAGTGCTTTGGAGCTTAACATATGAAAAGATAGTCAAGTCACATCCACTGAAATATATATATTCCCCAACAATCAGAAAGATAAAATGACTTAAACCCAATAACATGGGAAATTGAGACATCTTGCAGGATGATGCTAAATTCTAAAAAAAACAGCTCATCAAGGTTTTTGCCACAACCAACTTTCTAACAAAGGAATCCTAATCCAGAAGGCAGGCACCAGAAAGACTGCTGGTCATGAAGTAACGTAGCCATGCTCACCTTCAAGGTGGCCAGAGTCACGATAAGCCAACCCTACAGGTCTGATAACCAGTTCCTAGAAATTAGGCAAGCTGGGGATGTCTAGTCAGGCCAACAGTACGTTATAAAAGTGGGTCTTTCTAGTGAAGTACCAGTGAGGATGGTCCAAAATCACCCCTGCGGGGAGCAGAATTGGGTAGTGAAGAACAGTGGACTGAACACCTTATTTCTCTATCAGAAAGGTGGTTCTCTTCCTTCAAGTTTGGGTAGGAAGTACAGTCAGTCTCATTTCACAATAGAGAAGGTAAACCCTTCTGTACTGGCCTCATCTCCTCTGAATCCTTCCAGTTATATATAGTTATGTAAATAAAACATAGAGAACTCCATGTGAGGTATACCTACATGACTGTTCCTTAGACTTGGGAGGTGCTGCATATGCTCCTTGCTCAGAGTCTTTGCACATGCTGTTCTCTGTGCTGGAATACTCTTCCCCCAGATCTTGCCATAGCTCCCTTTTACCTCCTTTAATCTTTGCTAAACTTTTACCTTCTCAATGAGATTACCATATTAATTTTCAATGGCAGCTATAACAAATTACCATGAACTTAAGGGCTTACTGTATGTAGGATAAAATCCCATATACACATAATATGGCATAAAACAACTCAAATCCATTATCTTATAATTCACATTAAACTAACATCAAGGTGACAGCAGTCTGTGTTCCTTTGCAAGGCTCTAGGGGACCATCTGTTTCCTACTCATTCCTATAGTTGGCAGGATCCCAGCCCTCTGGTTCTAAGAGTGAGGTCCTGTCCTATTGCTATATTTCAGTTGAAGGCTATTCCAACTTTCAGAGGACCCCAGCCTTTCTGAGCATTGGCCCCCTTCTGCCATCTTCAGAGCAAGCACTGAGAGGTCAGGTTCTATTCACACTTGGAGGCTTTCCTCCCCTCTCCTTGAGCCAGGGAAGAGTCTCCACTTTAAGGATTCAAGTGATTACATTGGGCACACCTATATATCCAAGATAATCTTCCCATTCCACATCTACAGTACTTTTGCCATGTTAGGTAATGTTTTCCCAGGATTCATGGACATCTTTGGTTGGGGGAGGGTATTAAACGTATTTAAAATAATGAGAATTTATTAGAGTTACCCAGGAAAAAAACAAGCAACTTTAAAAAAAAAAAATCCAATTCAGAATCACCCAGCCTCTTCAATGGTCAGCGTCTCTCTCGAATGCAACACAGCACGAATCCAAGGCGTTCGACGTGCAGTGTGATCCTTCCTGTACCCAGGCCTCTCCTCATAAAAGTTCCCGATGGCCACAACTATGGAGTGAGCAGCCATGCTGTGCACTTGCAACCCTTTCAGTTGATTGGAGGAGGGAAAGCACTCTAGCCAAGGACCATGAATTCAGTAATTCTTTGATTTGAGCAAATAAGATATGAAAGTAATGGTCAGATGATAGAATAATAACTAATATTTTTCAGAATCTGTTGTCATGTCAGGCCTGTGATAGCTCCTTCCTCTACTCTGTGGGCAGTTCTCCCCAGATTGAGTGCCTCCCTTTGTGTCAATACTCATAATATCCTGTGATAAAGGCTCTCCTGCTAAACCCAATAGATGAACTTGGCAATCAATCTCTCGGGCCCACACTCCTACCACTGCCTTCTTAATGGCATGGAACAATTCTAGAGGAGCCAGATGTATTTTTTAATGAAAAATGTCTTCTTACTTCCTTTCTTAAAGACAAAAAGTATACAAGGGTATGTATAAAAATATGTATAAATGCAATAAATATTAAATAGAAATTCCCTAAATGTCATTTGAATGCTGTCAATGGCATTCATTCAGTAACCTTGGAATTTCTATTAAAACAGGACTACACAGAAAAATAAATGCCACCATATTATAAAAATGTCATAAATTTCTCTGACTACAAAATTCAAGTAAATCTATAAACTCATGTCATCCTCACTTCTCTAGAGGTAAATGTCACTTATCGAGGTAGGAACAAAGTGATGTGGCTAATACCCACTTTGGAAGGGTATTTAAGGAAAGGTTTACTAAGGACACCCATTAGTTCTTAATTTGGGTTACACATTTTGGATGATAAAACTGCAGAGGTGAAGCACCTCGTTGCACAATACCTCGGGTACATGATACCCACATGACACATCACTGGTGATGCCAGCCTTGAACACTCGGTTAAGGTAGTGCCTGCCAGGTTTCTCCACTGTAAAGTTACTATTTTTTTCTTTCTATAATCTAATTGGAAGTGAATCAGTAAGTCCAGTCTATACTCAAAGGGATGTTTTATTTTCTCTTTATTTTGAGAAAATTCCAAACTTATAGAAAAGTCACAAAATAGTATGATAGGTCATAAGTATACCCATATAAATTTCATCTAGATTCACCATTAATAATAACATTTTCCATATTTGCTTTACCAATATCTCTTGTTCCCATAAAAATATTCATTTTTGTATTATTAGTATTTGTATTAATATTTTGACTGAACCATTTAAGAGTGAGTTGTGGACTCATAACCCTTTATCCCAAATATTCCATATAGAGTTCTTTTGTAACCATAGTGCAATGATCAGTTTCAGGAAATTTAACATTAATATAATACCATTTTCAAACAGGTAGTCCAGCACTTCCGCTTTTGTCTGTAGCGGAATATCTGGAACTTGAGGCCTACCTAACTTCTTATAGACTAGTGCCCTTTTGCCTTAACCGTAAAACTGAGCAAAATATCTAAGGCGAGTGTCATCAGACATTGGAGAATAAGCAGCACAAGGCAGAGCAGGCGACACAAGACTGAAATCTATCCCTGAAGGAGGGGAAACCTAAGAGGTGAGCCTCATGACAACCCTGGCTCTCTGCCTGAGGAACTTTCCTGACTACAGTGTAGCAATCCAGAATCCAAGTAGAGCACAGCAGTTGGTGCTTTGGAGCTGAGAAGGAAGAGATCAGGGTTGAGGCAGCTGAAGCGCTATAATCTGCAAGGCAGGGCCCTAGGGAGACGGGAGATGTGCAGATATGTAACTATGACGAGTCTGCATTGATCTCTTGAATTCCATCCAATAGCACGGCTTTCCCTGGTCATCTCCTTACCCATATTTCTGACTCCCTTTCCGAAACCCTGTTTGAGAGTAGACTGGCAAGGTCATTTCCATTGTCAAGTCTTCTGTCTGTTGGAAAGCTTCCCAGTGGTGAGATGAGCAAAAGAAGGGACACAGAACAAGATCAGGCTTTTGAAATCTGGAGAATGCATGGTATAAACACCTCCAAAACGATTGATTTGGTAAGACAATACATCAACAGTTAACAGAAATGTAGGGGAAGACAACAGCATATTTTTTTTAAGGCCCCAATCCTTGTATTATTAACCAAAATCCCCAGTTACTGCGTTATTTTTAAATGGTTTCAATAATTTCATTTTACCACAGTTTTTTTTTTCATTCCCAAGTTCTTTATTTTGACTCATTTCTTTGTTGTCTGGTGTCCACCTTTTTTGTAATTTTTGAAGAAGTGTTCATGGATGTGGTTTCCCTTGGCTCAGTGATTCTCGTCCTTGGCTGCAGACTTCAATGACATCTGGGCATCGTTCCAGACCAATTCAATCAGATTCTTTGAAGGTGAAACCCATGCAACAGTATTAAAGAAAAATTTCTTCAAGTAATTCTAATGTGCAAACAAATATCTCTAAACTCAAAGACATTACCCAAACAGGTTCTCTTGAGGGATGAGGGGAAGCAAAAAAATAAATTAAAAAAAAAAATAAAGTTGTAAGCAAAGCTCAAATAAACTGCCTGGGTTGAGAAGCACTGCTTTAGTTCCTTCAAATTTGAGAATGCTAATTGGTTGTTTTGTCCTAGAGTAACTCCTTGTTTGAATTTTCAAAAAGTACATCACATTTTTCTTTTCCTCAGAACTGTATAGATTGATGCTTAAATTTTAATATGCAGAAGAATCATCTATACACCTGGTCACGATGCAGAATCTGATTCAGTAAGTCTGGAGTAGTCACTGAGACACTGCATTTCTAATCCCAGGTGTTACTAGCGCTGCTGATCTGTGGACCACACTTTTGAGTAGCAACAGTTTAAATCTTCTGTAACAGACATTGCTATGAAGGAATATGAGGCTACTGTACATGACCATTGCTTCCTTTTGGCATGGCTTGCTTATTATTCCCGGACATTCATAAGGTTCTCTTATCTTTGGAATGCAGATTTAGTTAAATTACATATATTAACAAGCTATAGAGCAGTGGTGCATGCCTGTAATCCTAGTGGTTCCGGAAGCTGATTGCAAGAGAACTGTAAGTTTGAGGCTAGCCTCAGCAACATAGCATGGCCTAAGGTACTTAGCAAGACCTTGTCTCAAAATAAATAAAAAAATGAAAAAACAGGCTGGGGATGTGGCTCAGTAGTTAAGTGCCCCTGCATTCAATCCCTGGTACCAAACAAACTACAGAATAGATTCACATATTGATAATAATGCATTTACCTGTGTTTGCCTTTGAACCTTAATTTTTTTTGGTTCTAGTGCCTGTGAGATCTAATTCTACAAGAGTTCCAGCTATTTCTGTGAACTTCTCACAGAATTACAGGATGCCTGACCTACATAGTGGCTGAGATTCTGATTTCCTTATTTGTACATTTATTGCAATAAAATGCCTAGCACTTGAGATCATTGGAATGAGTATATTCCTTGCAATCAAAGAAAATAATTAAAACAATTGGAGTCTATAGATTTTCAACCATATGGTATGAAAATAAAGATTGCATGGAATGCTATATCAAAAAGCAATGTTAACAAGAAAAGATGGAGTTACATTGGTGGCTGGTGGAAAGTGGGGCAGGGGCAAAGAAGACTTGCCAATTTCAATGTGCTTTCTTACAAGTCAGTATCAGAACTAGACTGACAGGTTAATAAAAAAGAGAAAGGATTAAAAAAGTGATGGTGCCAAACAGGAAGGGTAGAGAAAACAAGAGATTAATATGTGGTACCAGGAGATTATAGGTGTCTTCTGAGATCAACCCTGATCTCAGAAGCAGAAGCTGTAAATTAAGAAATAAGAGATCCTTAAGAAATAGTAAGGCAGGGGGCTGAGATTGTAGCTCAGTGGTAGAGTGCTTGCCTTGCATGCGTGAGGCACTGGGTTCGATCCTCAGCACCACGTAAAAATAAATAAAGACATTTGTGTCCATCTACAACTAAAAAAAATTAAAAAAAAAAAGAAATAGTAAGGCAGGCTGGGGATATAGCTCAGTTGATAGAGTGCTTGCCTCACATGCCCTGGGTTCAATCCCCAGCACCACAATAAATAAATAAGTAAACAAATAAATAAATAAAAAATAGTAAGGCGAAGTTTAAAACCAGGAGAATAAGGAAAGCTCATAAAACAGAAGTATAATATGGGCTATAAAATAAACTAAATAAAGATTAGCACAAGAAGATAAATCTTAAATCTGGAAGGTTAGAGTAATTAATATTAACATTAAAATAAAAGTCAGCTATAATTTAAAACAGGCAAAATTCCAAATAAGTGAAGACTGAAAGCCAAGAAGGAAATAAAGCAAGACACAAAAGAGGGATATGAGATACTTGTTTAAAACACAAGAGTGGGATTAAAGATGAATACAATGTGATGGTTATATGGATTGTAAAATATCATTGAAATAAATGTTTTTAAAAACCTTTAAAAGAGAAAAAAAGAAAAGAAAAAATATCTTGAAACACAGAAGGAGTTAAAGACCTTGGTGCTTATTTGTCTTTCACCAAAAGACAATCTTCTAAGGGAATAGTGGTGTCCCATGGCTCCTGATGGGCAGAGGGCAATGTGATGCCTTGGCCATAGAGGCTTCCTCTTGCTCCCCTCAGCAAGTACCCAAAGGCCAGCCTTGCCATCAGTAATCAGAGAACACAGAGAGAAGGTATTAATACAGCAAACAGCTGGATGGCACCAGCCTGCCCAGGAGAAACTCCCTGGCCCTCCAGCTGCATTCCCTCCTGGATTAACTCCTCTGAATTTAGCCCACACTCAGAGTCAGGGGAAACTACTTTCTCCAGATCAATCACCTATGAAGCATCAGGTTTCAACAGTTGTGTTGGGGCTCTAGAAAAGGTTCAGAGTCTGGCAAAGTCTTCAGGTTTTTTGAAAAGGTATTTATTTAATAAATGTTTATCGGGCATCTTCCTTGTCCCAGCAGCAGACTAGACCCCAGGAATGCAATGACAAATGAACAGCTGAGCTCCTTTAACAAAACCCGTGTTACCTGGAGGCCTGAGCATTGGCAAAGACTCTTACCCGGAAAATGGCAGGCGAAGTTTCATCAGGTAGTCTTAAAAGATCAATGGCACAAATGACAGGGTTGGCTTGGAACAAGAGGAGGACCACTTTTCCCTCCACATGAGTAGGAAGGGAGGTGAGGATATGAGTGGAGGGAGGAAGGACAGGTTGAGGGTTAAGGAGATTGTGCTCATGGCCAAACAATCTGGAGGAAGTGGAGGTTTTCCTGATGGTGAGGAGTCTGGAGCTGGACCTAGGTCTTGAGTTAAGTGAGAGAGAAGTCCAGGAGGGTCATAAAGGAAACTTGAGCAAGAGGTAAGAACAAGTAAACGGTCTGACAGCAGCAAAGGCCACGTGGGGAGTGGCGGAGGTGACAATTTGTGTGACAGCAGCATGCTGGAGACATACACAATTAATGACAATACAACGTGAATTATCCTAACATGACAGGATAATTAATTGAGACATTAATCTGTGTCTGTTCTTGCTGCATTTCCCCCTCTACCTATTTTTCAAGAATGGCTTCGGGGCTACTTGCATCAGGGGAATTTTGATTAAACTCTTGAAGAAAATCTCCAAGCCTCTTTTTTTCCCTCCTTTAAAGCAGAGATCTCAATGTAGCCTTCTCCAGACTGAATAATACTTTTACAGATGTTTCATTTGTGAAGAATAGTGTTTAGACGTTTTTAAACATAGTTACATTTTTGAAGTGGATTTCACACTGTGGATTTCAATTTAGATTTCAGCTTCTCCTACAAAAATAAGACGATCTTGCAATACTAAGCCCACACATTCAATTCTCGCCACAGTCAGCTGGAGCTCAGTTCACTGTGGTCCCTATCATTTTTTAAAAAATTTTTTCTTAGTAGTAGATGAACACAAATATCTTTATTTTTATGTGGTGCTGAGGATCGAACCCAATGCCTCTCGCATGCATGCAAGGCAAGTGCTCTACCACTGAGATACAATCCCAGCCCAGGTACCTACCATTCTTTATGCCAATATCACTCATTTAGGTTAAATGAGTGCCTAGTCCTGGTATCCCTCTCTAATGTTGGAGGTTATGCTAAGGGGAAGGAGCAGGAGAAGGGGAATAGGGACTTGATACACCTAAGGCCTGGAGCTCCTGGCAGTGGCAAAGTTTCCTACCCAGAAAATGGTAGAGATGGCAGGGACAATTACCTAGGACAGCCTGAGAGTGAAAGGGTGCTTTCCATGCTATCTTGGAATCCCAAGTCCTTGTGAAAATCCTGAAGAGGTGGGAGAAAGAAGAGTCTTCAATGAGTCTGTGATGACACAAGAGTATTTTCTGCCAGCACTTGGGAGGTGGCTTGAAGTTAGACATAATGAGACAAAAAAATATGCTTCACTTCTCAAACATGCACATCTGTGGAATGTTAATCACAAAAATGGAGATTTAAAGAAAGGGCTAAGAGCAAAGGAGTGGGTGACTTTAAGTTTTGAGAGGTCACAATTTGAGCTGAATTTTGAAGGATGAGTAGGAAGCCTCCAAGTGGGGTTACTATACTGAAGAAACAACATTTGAGAGTGCAAAGCATCCAGGTGTATGAACTTGAAGCAGTGAAATGTGACCAGGACATTGTATGCCCATCTTCTAGTTGGAGGAAAGAAGAAAGAGAAGAAAACAAAACAGGGTAGAACCAGAAGGAAAGGTTTAGGCCTTCTTGCATTCTCCATGTAACAGGGAGCCTTGGGTTATTATTTTAGTTTTTGTTTAGAAATTAATTGTGCTGTCTGTGTGGCCAATGCTTGGGGGAAGGAAAATTGGACAAAGACCACTAGGAAGATTCTTTCAAGAATCCAGGTGAGGACGTGATCAAGGTTTTAACTGGGGCAACAACTGTAAGAATGGAAAGGAGGGTTTGGATTTCAATAATCATTTACTGAGGACTTAGTGTGTACCAGACAGTATAAAATTGTGGTAGATGCTGAGGATAAATTGGTACTAATTCTTAACTTGAAGAAGCCCATTGATAAAGGGAAAAATTACCACTCTGCAAGGCCAGCCAAGAGCCGAAGCTGGGATCCTCAAGTCTTGGTTATATATGGTACATTCCATCATGAGTCACATTCAGAGGGTCCCTCTCAGTTCAACACAGGGGTCAGGAGTCGTATGAACAAGGTACAACTTGTTTTGATATTTATTCTTGCTGTACAGGGCTATTACAGTTATCATTATTGACTAAAGGAACACAGAAATGAGCAGAATCTTTAATTTTCAACTTCACAGAAAAAATTTTGTTCAATGAACAATTTTTAACAATATGTTCAATCATTTTGACGAATTGGTATTAACTCAGTAGTTAAGGCAACTTTCTTAGTCTTTCAGTATTATATTTAAAACTCTATGAAAAAAATAATGCAATTAGCTTCTAAATCAAGCTGAATCTTTTTCATTTGCAGGTAGGAAATGTTAACTGTTTTTGCCTCCTTACCACTGGTGACTTCTCTGTGTACTTTATTATTTGATTTAGTCAGTGCCTGGAATATAACAAGAGCTCACTAAAGGGTTGAGAAACTAGACTAATAGCATGGAGTGTGTAGCTTTGAGATGTTGTGTGTTGTTGTCTTTGGAAGTGATAAAGCTGAAGTGGTGGCCAGAGGTGTTTATTCATTTACTTAGAAAGTACTAATGAGGATCAATACTTATTTATTTCCATAAGGCATTTATTTACTGATTGTTAGTTAGCATTCTTGCATTACAGAGAGAGAAAATAACAAAGTCCCTGGTCATCATTCTAGTAGGGGAGATGAACAATAAATTATATGTGCGTATACATACATTATGTAAGGGGTGGTACCTGCCATGAAGAGAAACAAAACAATAAAATAAAGAATGATAAAGAGCGGGGGGGCTGGAGTTGTGGCTCAGTGGTAGAGTGCTTGCCAGGCACATGTAGGGCATTGGGTTCCATCCTCAGCACCACACAAAAATTAGTAAATAAAATAAAGTTATTGTGCCCATATACCACTAAAAAAACTTTTTTTAATTTAAAAATTAAAAAAAAGAATGATGGAGAGATATTTTATATATTGCCTATGGGCTGCTTAGGGAAGGCCTCGCTTGAGAAATAGCATTTGAATAGAGACAAATAAAAAGTCTGGGGATATGGGGTGTTGGATTTAGCTATCCAGGTATCTTGATGCCTAGTGTTGCAGGTAGAAAAACGAACCAGTAAAATATTCTGGGAAAGAATTAAGCCTGTTCTTTTGGCTTACAACAAGTGGAAGAAGGGGAAAAGAGACAAGGGAAAGAATTGATGGGACTAGAGCTTCAGTTCTTTCTTCCTAAGAGCCAAGTGAAAAAAAAAAAATCCCAAAGGGATCACTTATTGTCATAAGCAATATAGGCGCGCAAAGGCCTGGGAACTTAAAAGGCTTTTTTTAAAAAAAAAAAAAAAAAAAAAAAAAACAAGCTGTGAGCACCACAATAGATGAAGAATCATAAAGGGTCAGGACTGTAACCCCCCAACCACCTATGGTAGGAGCTCAACATATATATGTTGAGTGAATATCTGAAGTTTATCTTTGCTTTTTCAGCTTTCAGAATATTGTAAATAAAATTTCATGCAGATTAAGAGGGGGGTGTTATTCCAACTTAACCTATAGGACAGGAAACATACATATCATTAGATGACAAACAACAATGGAAGCCTTGTGTTTTGCTAATGTCTATTAGCTTGTAACAGTCTGTCTCCAGGGTGCCACTCAGAGCGCCCTTTAGACTGCAGAGTTTACAACCATTCTTTGATGTCTTAGCAAATATGGGCGCCTGACCTGTTCAAATATTGCTAGCAACGCCTGAGATCCCTTTCCATCACACGACCAAAATCATATTTTCAGGGGGTAGTGGTGCTTCTCTACTTGTGTCAATACCCCTGGGAATTCTTTTTTTTTTAATATTGATTTTAGTTGTTGAGGGACCTTTATTTATTCATATATGTGCTGAGAATCGAACCCAGTGCCTCACACATGCTAAGCAAGTGCTCTACCACTGAGCTACAACTCCAGCCCCACCCCCGGAATTATTATTTTTTTCTTTTTTAGTTGTAGATGAACGCAGTATCTTTATTTTTATGTGGTGCTGAGGATCGAACTCAGTGCCTCACGCATGCGAGGCAAGCGCTCTACTACTGAGCCACAATCCCAGCCCCGGAATTCTTAATTATCTAACAGACATTAGGAATTCCAAATTCCTCTAAACTATTCATTTAGACCGTTTATAAATGTTTTGAGAAGTGTTGTGAACTCAAATAACACAGTCACTTCAAAAAGTGAAAATCTGAAACTTGATCATTTTTCCTAAGGGGTTTGTAAATAATTTTTCAAAACACGTAACTTTAAAATGCATCTTCGGTCCCTAGCTACATTAGTTTCCTTCATTCTACTATACTATGCAATATCCACTGCTGCCATAAAATCATTTATCTTGAACGGAAAGCCTCAATGTATTTTATCACAATTAAACAAATCTCCTAGAGCCTGGGAATTTCAATTTGCAATTTGCAAAACTGCACGTGAGACCAATGATGGAGTACCTCCATCAGCCGGTACTCCAACGCTTCATTGGCCCAGAGCCCAGCTCCACCATTTTCCCCCTACCCCACACCCCCACCGCCGCCCGGGGCTTCCCCGAGTCCTCGCGCAGGGTCAAGACCCGTCCAGGTCCCGCCCGGCCGCAGCCGGCCCAGGCTTGGCGTTCCGCCTCCAGGCTCTCCCGAGGCCGCTGTCGACCTTCCTCTAACCGGCGAGCCGCTCGGAAACTGCTGCGTCAGAACGGTTCGAGGAGTCCCGAGTGAAAGCGCCAGCTTTAATTCGGGAGAGATGACTACCCAAAGCCGACCCGCTGAGACGCAGCAGGGAAGGGAGTGGCGCAGCTGTCGGGAGAGCTCCTCCTGCGTCCCCCCTCCTCCCCAATGTTCCCGCACCCTAGCCTGCTGGCTACCGCCTGCCCGCGTCTGGAGAGCGGAGGGCGCAGAGCGGCAGCGCGCAAGCGCAGAGGGACGCCAGCTAGCGCCTCCCCGCCCCCCTCCTTGCCTCCTCTCACGTGCTGCTCAGCGTGCGCCCCGACATGTGCGGGCGCACGTGACGGCGCCGCGTCCGGCTCTGGCTGGCTCGCCTGCTCACCCCGCGCGGCTGTACTTTGAACCCAGGCGTGGGAGACGGAGAGGGGAGGGAGGCAGGAAAGCCGGGCGAGGAGCGCAGGGAAGCGGGAGGCCTACCTCCGGGAGAATGATATCATCGGCGGCTTTATCGCTAGGCAACCTAAGAATGCTTTTCTCTTTCCAATCCTAGAGCTCCGTGAAGCTTTCAAGATAGATGACATTATCTCCCACCCCTTTGGTTCCCCAACCACGCAGTGCTTAAGCGGCGGTTTAAGGAGCGAGGTTGGTTTATCAGTTTTTGAAACAAGCGCATTACGAACGCAGAGCTCAGCAGTCGATGCATTGTGACACCCCCACTGGGGAAGGTCTGCAGAGACCTTCAGGGGTATGTATGGATGTGCACAGGGGTATCTCTCATCTGTTCAGTTATACGCAGATTACACAGCTACGTTATAGCTAGGTAGGTAAGCCTTGCTCAAGATGATATATGCTTGAAAAAACTGAGTTTCACTTAAGTATCAGAAAGAGAATCTCGTGTCTTTATCGTCATGTTAGAGGGGGTGTTTTGGCTGCTGTAAGTAACTGAGGTCTCCAGGAGTTGTATCTAGGCTTTAGTCCTGTGAAAGCCAATTTTCGAATCACAGTAAGGAAGCTGCAAAGCCGCATATGGAAGCAAAGTTTATTACAGAGCTATCTGGCGGATACTCAGCATCTCTGTTCAGCACATCATATTCTCTGTGCACACCCATATGGAAAAGGTTCCAAAATTGAAACCCTAGCTAAAGTTCACAACGCCCTAAAAATATCCTATATAAAAACTGTAGCACATGGCCCTTCTTTCCTACTTGCTCAATTCTACAGGTTTCCTCTTTCCAGCTTCCTATGTTATTTTGGTCCAGGGTTCCTTCTTTCATGAAGAAACGCTAGAGCTTAAGGAGGACCACACATTTACAGAGGGGTGGAACAGGAATGGACAGTCCACCAGATCATGTGGGGACTTCCAGAACAGTAAGGAAGTCTCATTCATGGAGGCATCCAAAGTGAGCAGACAGCAGAATAGTGGTGTTCTTTGTAGAGGACTGAAAATTATTTTCCATGGAATTTAATCTCTATTATTATTATTGCATTGCTCTGTGCCATAATTTAGAAAGACTATTACCATGATAATCTTTCTGCCTCCACCAATAACTATGTTTTGGCTCTCAGGATTTCACATGGACTAGCTCAACTCATTTCAAGAGAAAACAGCCTGTTTGCTCCACCAAAGCTCTTGTAATAGTATAAAAAGCAGTAGGCTCCAAACTAACAAATCTAACACCAACCCTGGTTCTGTCATTTATTGGGCTTTGTGACCTTGGATAAGTTCCTTGCCTTAGCTTCCTCTCAGAGATTTTCCCAAAAATAAGCCTTAGGATACCATGCCTCCCTGGGGGGCTGCTCTCTTTCTCATTTCTCCTTTGGGTACCAAGTGAAGAGTATGATCATCATTCCCTGTTGTCTTTTCTCTGCATGAGATGATACCATGTGATGGATGGTACCCTATCTCCCATTACAGTAGGAAATGCAATGACTCCTTAGTCCCAGTTCATGATTCAGATCCTCAGGAGGAGATGCTGGTGAGAGCCATGAGGGCAGTTAAGTTCTAAAGAGACCAAAATGTCAGGAAATCTTTGCTCAGACCTCAATACAGGTATGTTAAATTGTTCCCTTAGCTTAGCTTAGCATTGGATGGGTCTATGCCACAGCTACCTTCTTGGACATGATCTCATGAACTTCCTATCTGTTCCTTCTGTAAAACCTAGCTACTTCCCCAGGCCACCTCTGATCTATCTAGAGGAAGTTAGCAACCTCTCTTCCCACCCGTCCTTTGTGTCCACCCCTTCCAACAGTACCTGGCAATATAATTTATTTTAGAATGGTTGTTACTCCCAACAAGAGCTTGAGATTTTGAGATTATCTTTGATTCTCCAGCATGTACTATAGCACCTTGCATACAACCAGAGCAAAACAAATGTTTGCAGCTACAGGTGTAGGCCAGTGGTACAATGCTTGCCTGGCATGCCAGAGGTCAGGGGTTGGATCTCTGGTACATCCTTACTCCCACACTGGCAAAAATCAGAATCCCTATACCTACTATTTATTAGGTCCAAAAGAAAAGGAGTGTGCCACAATCAATGAGTCTGAAACCTCTCCCCAGAGGCTCTGTGATAGGTGTATCTAAATAGAGAGGCAGCATCCAGGCCTACACACCCATCCTGCCAGTTTGCCAGAATGCTTTAGCTGGATCAGCACCCCAAACATCTAAAGCCCAGGGTCAGGGAGAGGTTACACTGGAGAAGCAGGGGTCAGGGTCAACTATGAGTGAAAATGCTGGATCAGTTTTCATAAATGTCCCTTGGTCCTCTGTTCTAATCAACATGAGAGAAAGAAGTCAGTGTTAAATCAAATAATTTATTTCTGACATGAAGATTTTTTTGTTAGCTGTGGACTAAAACTGTTAGCAAGTTGCTTTTATTTTTATGTAATAAAATGAGAGAGAAATACAGGAAGTATATGAAGGTTTTTTTGAATAAAGAATCTGATATGGAACATTGCTGAGAATCTGAAAGTTAAAGGACACAATATAAAGAGAAGACTCAGGGGAGACTCTACAAGCTCACACAATTTATGTACAGAAGAGCCCCTCAGGTCCTCTGTTTGAACCTACTTACTCTAATTTTAGTCACATTTCAGATGGGTGTGGTTTTGTTTAAAACGTCTCCTAGCCCACAGTCAGAGGTGGTAAATTAGATAAGGGATGGAGGTAGCACTCTGACCATCAAGAAGTGACAGCTGACAGCCTGGCTTTGTAAATAAAGAGACTGACAACTCTGTAAAAGCAGATAGAAGAACCCTATAAGAATCAGTACAGGCGAAAATACTCTTAGAGATAAAGTGATATTTATAATGGCGGCTCTGAATTATTGAGAAAGGTTTAATATGTTCAGGGTATTTTTTCCAACGACATGTAAGAGGATATGTGTAAAACTTTTTAGTATGTTTTCCAGTAAAATTTTAAAAAGAAAAATGGCATTGGTACCTGAACATAGAAATCTCAGTTTGCTGAACTATTGTTTTATGAGATATCACTGAATTTAGAATTTAAAATATCAGTTTGTAAAAAAGGATCTTATATTTGATAGGAATTTTCACTGAACAAGTACAAGAAATTTTAGGATAAATATACAATTCCTAGAATAGTATGTTTTTAAAGTACATGCATTGCAAATGTGTTTTCGTATAAATCCCATCTTAATCACAGAAAATATGTGATAATTTTCCATGTCAATCCCCTAAATTCTCCCCTGAAAAGCTGGGATTTACATTGGATTTTAGCATGCACTGCAAATCCACTTTGAACTTATTTAAAATAATGTAGTGAGAACAATGGGTAGGCCTAAATAAATTCACCTGAAAGTCCAAAAGATTTAGAATTTTTTTAAAATATAAAGTATCAGGCTGCTATCTGAAGTAAAATACCTTTATCACAATAGCACAGCCAGCTCTTGGCATTATACTTGTCTTAATTCATTCACGAGAGCTCTTTTCATTTTTAGTTAAAGTAAAAGGTTTTAGTCTGTTTGCCCAGCCATATCTTTGCAAGGTCTCCACTGGCAATCACCTCCCATGGAGAGGTCAATAATTGACTTGTGACATAGACAAGAACAAGCTGAGCCACCTTCTATATAAGTTTTGAACAAATCCCAGGTGACAGGCAATAACCAAAGTTATGGCCTATATGGTAAATTACTGAGAACTAAATGAAAAGTAGTTTCATAATGATAGGAACTAAAACTCCAGTCATGTTTACATAGCTATAGATTCTAGTGCCTTGAAAGTATGCTTAAGTATAGCTTCTTGGGGAAAAGAGGCATTTATCAATTCAGTATAATGTCTGATGAAAAATATATGTATTTAAAGTTCATCAGAAGAATACCATACTCACAAAAGCATTCTTGATTCAACATTCTTATTTGTCTTAAAATTGGAAATTCCCATGATCTACAAAGCAATGTAGGTGAAATTTTCACCACTGAACACATAGAAGCCTCCTTAGTGAATTATAATTCAGATTTCAATTCTTTAAAATTAATAAATGAACAAAAATAATATTCTTAGATGCAACAGACAATATTACTTTGCATTTGCATTTCTGTCCCAATTTTATTATCCTGATACTACAGAGGCATTTGGATAAACTGATCTATAAAATCTGGCCCAATCCTAAATTTTTCTATTTACTGTATTTCTATCACACAAAAATTATACAAATGCTAAAACATTTTATTACCTTCTGATTTACTTTGAATCTTTTTTGAAAATTATGAAACTAATATTGTAATAATGGCATTCAAATGTAGCTCAAAATATTTAAAATGCTGCTTTCTCCATGACTCTGGTTTAGACTATCCTTGGAAACTCTGGAAAGACTATCCTTCTAAAGTTTAATAAATCAGCAATGCTCAAAAATCTTAGAAGAGTTTTCTAAGCTTCATTTTTATTTCCTATGGTTTACTCATTTAGTTTCAGGAATGCCGCCCAATCGAATTCATCTTACCTCAACCAAGATGCTGCAGTGGAAAGTAGTTCACTGGCTGAGGACTACAACAGGCCTGGCCTCTAGTGCTGGCTGTAGGTAGCTATGTGACCTTGGGAAGATACCAATAACTCTAGACTTCATTTTCTTTCTTATAAAATTCAGGGAACTGGATGAGCTATTCCTTACAGCTCCATATTCAGTGACTTGCAGTTTGAGTTCTATAACGTCAGCAGAGGGAGCACGTTTTCTATTTCTTGTAAATATAGGCTATCATTTTCACTCTCTTCAGAAATTAAGGGTCTTGAGGACACTATTGAAACTAAATACTGACAATCCTTCACTCCATCTGTATCAAATCACAGGTTTCATAATAAATTTGGTATAAAACCTAGAAATTATTTCTTGAATTCTATGATGAAGTTATTTCATCCATGACAGAGTTATTTTATGAAAGTTAATAAGTTAAAATACTTGGAAAGATTAAGCATCCCGAGGTGGTAGTATACTTAATCAGGACCCCAGTAGAAGAGGAAAATACCAGACTGTGTAGAAGAGGCTGTTTGATGTCACAGAAAGTGAAAACTTTGACAATTATAAAAACATGAGCAAATTGGGTTGAACATAAACAAACCATACAAGTGACTGGTAGGTTTTTCTTTTGAGCTTTTCATTAGGACACATTGGGATAAGCAGGTAGACACAGCCAGAGCCTGGAGGCTTGCAAGATATTGGAAACATGTGATATCAGGCCAATGACAAAAACGTTGTATATCTGAGAACCTTAATGACTGTTGTCTTCATACTTATAAATACTTTAAAACTAATTGAGCATCCATTATGTCTTGTTTAATTATTAGACAATTTCATATCATATATAAAGTTTTTATTCCTTAGTAAGAATTTTTAAATCACAAAATAGTGTGGCAATATTTAGGTAATAGAATTTATGGAGTGCTGAAAATACTAGAATATAAAGATAATTTCTAGTTTATCTTCATATACTAAACTTTTCTAAACCAGCTGGTTTCTTGCAGACAGTATTTATTTGCTTTTTTAAATAATTTAAGACAGCATAAGCTTGTACCAAGCATAAGCATTGTAACAAAAGTGCAATGTTTCAGCAAATCCTTCCCAAAAGATATTTTAACTCAAAATATCATTAGCACATATTTTCTCCCTACAAAAATAGCATGTCAGACATCATTAATTGGATGTATTAACAACTATGTACATAAGAGCCACCTTGTAGGCTAAGAGTTTAACGTTGTTTAAACACAGCGTTTGAGGCAAACAGTAGCAACAGCAGCAGCAAATGCACCAAACTGACTAAAAGACCCAGATATTTTCTTCACTCACAGTCAGACTGTTGTGTCTCACCCCTTACATAACATTCAAGTGAGATTTCTCACAGTGCTACCTTGGCAACAAACTAAAAATATCTAGACAAGGTCCTGGTTTAAGCCTTATTTAAAAAGCTTTCTTTGTGATTATCTCGTATCTGGTTTGGTCTCCAGAAAATACATAGAGTTGGAGATAGGAGGCCTTATAGGGCTTCATTCCTCATTTTTACAGCATTTCCAACCACAATGACCAGTTGCATGCTTTCCTCCACTTTCATGACCTAACAAGAATATAGAATAAATCAGTTTGGACTTGTTTTCTTTTTTAAATTCAGTGCACTTTTTTTTTTTTTACAGTTAGATTACAAAAATTTAGAAACAAGATGGATTAAATGAGAATAGATGCACTTCAGATATATATATATGTAACATATATGTAACATATGTAACATATATTTGTATGTGTGACAGGATTAAGAATAATTAAGATGAACTGACTGATTCATGGTCAATTTCTCAATAAAGTGCGAGCACACGATAGTAAGAGTGGTTCCGGGCTTCCTCACCCATCTTCCCTGACTTGGTGCTGATGATGGCCCAACTCCGCATCTCTTAAAACAAGTGCAAGTTAGTAAGATACTATTTTAACTACTTCAGAATAGGTCGCGATGTGGGCAACTGCATCCTCACTTCTTTGAAAAATATATGCCTTTCAAAAAGCTGAACTTAAAAAGATCCTCAATGTGTTTATGGACAGCATCCTAAAACAGGCAAGGCAGCTCCCAAACAAGGCTGTATGCAACAACTACCTGCTATCCCCTATCAACTCCAGTCAGGGAACTTGGCACCTTCTCCCCTCCCTGGTTCAATGAGCTCACCCACAGAGAAGACCCTTCTTTCTTCCTCTAGAATTAGATTCCACATTTTAAAAGATACTGGAACATGGCCTAAAAGGAGACAAAACTTATCAAGGGGACTATTTAAAGAAAAAAGAGAACCAATAGCTATCGCAGAGGATCTTTTACAGCTGGTGTGTGTGTGTGTGGGGGGGGGGTTATTATTGTGCGGAAGGTGGGGTGGTGAGAAATGAGCAAAACGGGAATTCCAAATGTACACAAAACACCTGTTTTCCCCCTTAAGCCTGTCCTGCATCCATTACGCTTCCACCCTTAAAAACGTTAAGGGTGTTTTAACTTGTATTATTATTCTGCTTAAACCTCCATCCTTTCTAAGGAAGGGCGCAAGGACTCAGGGGGCTTCCTTTCCTGGCTGCGAGGGATCTTCCTGAGCAGAGCTCTCCGGATTCCCCGGCTCGCGGGGGCCGGGGAAGGACAGGTGGGTGCGGCCGTGCGGATGCGGGGGATGCAGCGCCCCAGGGGGCGCCACCTCGTGTGGCAGGAGGGTCGCGGCGGCTGCGGCCGCCGCGCCCGCCTTCTCAGGAGGGGGCGACAACACCGAGGACAGGCAGGGGAAGGCGGCGGCTGCTGCGGCCGCGGCGGCAGCGGCCGCGGCGGCAGCTGGGGCGGGGATGCCGGGGTACAATAGTGGGAACGGGGCGGCGGCCGCCGCGGGGTACAGATACTTCTCCAGGCCGCTCTTGTCCAGGAACGGCTGCACGTAGGCGGCGGCCGCGGAAGGCGAGAGGAAGTAGAAAGGCAGGCAGAAGGGGGCCGCTGCGGCGGGCTGCGCGAAGGGCGCACCCCCGCCTCCGCCGAACGCCACCAGCGAACTGAGCAGGGCGGCGTCAGGTCTAAGCAGCGCGGCCGCGGCGGCCGGGTCCGGCCCCAGGAGTGCGGCCGCCGCCGCCGCCGCGCCGCCCCCCGGGCCGCCGCCGCCTCGGGAATCCAGCTTCATTTTCTTGGGCGCCGGCGACTCTTCCCCGGGAGGCTCTTGCTTGATGGTGACGCGGCTCACCCCTGCGCCTTTGCCTTTCTCGCGGTCTGGCCGGGCCTCTGCCTCTCCGCCGTAGCCGCTGTCAGTGTCCGTGTCGTTTTCTGCGGCGAGCTCGGCGCTGGGCTGAGTCCGCTGTATGACCGGCACGCAGTGGGCGAGGGGCTCGAGCTTCTGCCCTGCGCGCTCCAGGCAGGCGGCGGCCGCAGACCCGGTGGGGGCGGGGGCGGAGGGAGCGCCAGTGCCTTTGCTCAGAGGGACCTGTTGAGTCAACAGCTGGGGGGTGGGCAAAAACTGGGTGGCCACGGCGTGCAAGTGGTTGATTAGCTGGACACACCGCGGCTCCCTGGGTGTCCAGCTCTCAAACCGGGAGAGGTATTGTAAGACTTCTTTGGCGCATGTTTGAAATCCCGAGTGGAACGCATCCAAGTCGGACTGAATGGGCGATTTCAGAGATCGCTCCCCTAGGATGAACAGAGGGTGGGGGTTGGGGACAGGAATGGAGGCAAGAAGAAAAATACCGACGTTAAAACATCTGCTTATCACGTGGGCCCTACATTGACTAAAGTGATCTCGGTTTTTCCTCAGTATTCGAGTGATATAATCCACCGGTTGCCGAAAGAAGGGGGGCGGCGGGGGCTGGAGGAGGGGAGCGCTCTCCTCCCAGCTGAAAAACCAAAGTGGAGAGGGCGCAACCGCCACTTTAAATAAAAATCTGATTCCGAGTTCTCCTGAAAGCCTCTAGGATGCTTCGGGAAATGGGCACTTGCCAATGAAGGGAAAGTATAAGCAATTTTCACAAGTGAGAGTGAGTCCACCGAAGGGGTGGGGGTGGGGTGGGGGTGCCCTCTACGGGCTGCCCGGCTTCAGCAGGCTAACGGGCCTCCCTGAACGGACTTACCATTCTGTAAAGCAATTATCTTCTGATGCTGCTGCTCGGTTAAGGCTGTTAAAGCTTTTAAGTGTTTCAAAGTTAATTCCAAGACTACCGCTTTCTCCAGATGCCCTAGTGTCTGCAGTGGTGCAAAAGAGAAGGGGGCACTTGGTTACTTAAAAGCACACATTTGGCCTGATGGCTCTCCATTCAGCACAGCAACTTAGGCAAGCACTTTGAAAGAAGTACTATTCTTACACTTCTTGAGCTTTCCTTACGGTAGTTTATAAATGCTTTCTTGCCTTCAGTTTGGAACACCCATTCTGAGACTGGGAAACTGTACACTGTAGCACAAGTTTTAAGTCAGGCCTCTAATATTTACATTTATTCTTACATCTCTGTGAGTCGTACCAGGCTATTAAAACGCCCTTGGAGAGCAGCAAAGAATGAAAATGTGCATCTTACTGTCAATTTCAGATGTTCAGGCAGTAAATCTTTCAGCTGAGCAATGCATTCATTAATTCGGTCTCTTCTTTTCTTTTCTATTAATCTGTGCGGTAATTTGTAGGTATCCTTAATATATGTGTCGTGGAAGAGAGAAAACAATAAGCTAAACATTCACTTACTGGACGCAGCAACCCTCCCACTCCCACCCCCCACCACATACTATGTGATAAAACTATGCCCAAGAAACCTTTCCTCTGGACTCTTCTTGAAATGCAATTTAAATTCAGGTATGATGTTTAATATCCCCCTGGGAGTAACCAGAAAGCCACTTAAAATTCACAGTTGGGAAAGCTCACAGGCTGGAATATATTTGCGGGCAGAGCTTCTGTGTGAAATCAATGGCCCTAATTAACTATCCAGGCAGGTTATGGGAAACATCGGAAACTTACACTTACCTTGCTGTCGTCTCGCTTCATGCTCCTTTTGGGTTTACACATATACAAAGAAGAATAGTCCAGTCTGCAAAACAGAAATCAGCATCAGGCACCCATTCCGGGAGGGGCTCTGCCCTCGTCCGCTCCATACCACTTTCTGGAGGAGAAAAAAAAAATCAAAGCGAAGCCCAGACATATTCGCAAAGGTGCGTGCACCTTACCCTATAAAATCTCTATGTTCCAGTAACTGTCTCTCTTGCAAATGAGGAATTCCTTCGTCCATGTTCAATCGCTGTTTCTTCTGTTTCGATTTTGGGGGCTCTGTTCTATAATCTGTGGGACCGTAGCCTTGGGAGATCTTGGGGGGATCGGTGCGTCTCCAGTCTCTCTCTCTCGCTCTCCCTCTTCAGTGCAGTGTCGAAAGTGTGAAGCAGTTGGTCCCCCCACCCCCCCGCGCTCGCTTGCTCTCTGGCACACACGCACACACACACTCGCGCCGGCCCCACTGCGATGGTAGTTTGCTCTCACTCCGGGCAGTGTTTGGCCACAGGGCACGCGCGTCGCGGGCCAGACCAGCACCCAGCTCACGTGCGGAACGTACCATCCGCGGTCCAGCCCGGAGGGGGGCGGGGGAGGAGGGGCCGGGCCGGGAGGGGGCGTCAGGAGAAGGCGAGCGGCGGCGGGAGGGGGCGGGGACACCTGATCAGGGCCACCGGAAAGGAAAAACAACTTTGGCCAAGCAATTCATCTTCCCAAAGGCGATGCAGTCTGAGGGGGGAGGGGGGGAGGAGAGAGGGGAACGGGGTGCGGGGCAGCCGGGGCTTCCTTGGCTTGGAAACGCGACTCCCGCGGTTCGGTCGTCATTACGGTGCAGAAACGTGAACGTGACTTTTTGTTTTTCTACCGATTGTGCTGTTGGTTTGGACTAGAGAATGGCAAGAGAGAATTCCCGGTGGGTAAACTTCAGTTCCGAAGGAAATTTTGGAGACTTGTTTGCTCTCCTCTCAGTGGCCCGGGGGAACCCTTGGCACTGGTTGGAGGTTGCCCCGAAAAGGGGCAACTTGAAATCTGCTCCCCGAAGGATTTAAGATAAATGAAAATGTTATTGGGTGAGAATGTCGCAATCCTACAGTCTTTTGGAGACTCACTGTCCCTGGGCCACCTAAACTTCCCGCAGCAGCCGGAATTGCGGTGCCACTAATCACAGCAGCAGATGACGACGTTTGGGGCCTCTTCTGCTTGCGGAGGAACGCGGCGGGGAGAGAGCGGGGGTGGGGAGGGCGGAGAGGGTGGCACGAGAGGGGCTGCCATAGAAAAGCAATGCAGCATTTATCACTCTCTGGCTAAACTCCGCCGCCCCTCTGCGCCTCTGGTGACGCTAACGTTTTCTTCGAGCCCCCTATCCCCGTGCGATAAGCCACGCCAGGAGTGTGCCAAGCCCACGTTTACTACCGCTGGCACCTCCAAAGCCTCCCTCCTTAATCTTCTCTCAAACGGGTACCAGCACAGGGCCAGCAACGTGATCCGACCTGCCGCTGCTGCCACATCACTGCGCGGGGAAACCGTGCGCGCGCGCGCGCTCGCCCTGCAGCCGCGGGAGCACAGGCTAGCACGAGCCGGACTACCTTTCTCCAGAGCCACACCAGGAGCATGACTCACTCACTTCTAGTGAGAGTTACCCGGAGGTGCCCGGGGATGAGCACTGCCCACGCCGCCCTGAGCAGCGGGCTACAAGGGTCCTGGGAGGTCAGGGGAAAGTGTGTCTTGCGGGACCCCCAGATCTCTGGTCCCGTGCTGCCGCAACTTGGTCTGCGGGGGGTGAGATGGAGGAAATATATATTAATTTCACGAACATACAGACATATAAAGCTAAGCTTTAATAATTACATTCTCCTCGGGTAATTTCCGAAGCATTCATGATTGTCAGTGGCACGTGAACCAACGGTAGAAGAACACCAAATGTACATGCACTGGAGCGCAGCAGGGATTGGGGCGGTCGCTACGTGTCCTCCCTGTTCCCCCTCCCGCCCCCCCGCCCCAGGCCCGTCGGGCGCGGGTTCCGGGGACGGATCTGGGTCGCGGGAAGCGGCGGCTGGAAGGAGGTCACGTGGCTGCGGGAGTCGCGTCTGTTCCCCGCCTCCAAGAGCCGCCGGGCCACGGCCTCGGCCGCTAGCGCTGCTGCAGTCTCCCGAGTCCTGGACCGAGACGCGCAGAGCGTCTGGCTTCGTGACTTGGGCGGCGGCGGCGGCGACCCGGGATCACCCTGGCGAGATGAACCGCTTGCAGCCGATTCAATTCCTGGAGTCCTTACGAGGACCCTGAAGGTCTCTGGACTTCCTCAAATAGGGGGACGTACTTTGCACCAAAGAGGCAATTTAATAAAGATAATATTGAAAAAGTGTTTTTCAATGCTGTTGTATTTAAACCTTTATCCGAACGCCTCTCCTGTTCCCAAGTAGTTGAATGAGTAATTCCCTTTGATGGAGAGGGCAAGTTAGAACCCTAAAGCTGCATATTCCTGCACTACTGTATCATTTTTCCCCCTCTTGTTCTCAAGTGTCCAAAAAATAGGGATGGGAGGATGCCATTAAGGTTAACAAAAAAATTAAAATATCAGCTCCCTTTACAGGATCTGAATATTGGGAGTAGGAAGAGAGTGTACGTATGTATACGGAAGCTACATTTGAAAAATGATCACTAAAGTAGGGAAAATGAAAAGAAGACCGGATCCTTGCATCTTGGCCTTGTCAGTAGAGGAGAGGAGACACAAGTCAGACATGTGACCAAAGCAAACCTTAGGGACAAAGTCTGGGGCAGTTTCTACTGCAAATTAAAATAGGAGGAACCAAGACCTGCGCCTTGAGGATCAACTGTGGGTTAAGTTAGCACATAGACTTTCTATAATCTAAAGACAACAGAAGGCTGTGTCTGAGTATGAAATCTTTTTATTACCACTTTTCTCTCCTCTCTGTTCTTTTTGTTTTGTTTTGTTTTTTATAATATTTATATATTCTACTTAGGTATACATGATAGCAGAATGCATTTTGATTCATTGTAGCACAACTTTTCCTTTCTCTGGTTGTGTGTGATGTAGAATCACAACATACATGCAGTCATACATAAAGCTAGGGCTATGATGTCCATCATATTTCCTCTCTGTTCTAATCCCTTCTGTACCAAGCTACCATATTCCTGTAGTCAACAGTATGGTTTTTCTCTTCCACTCTTTCCTTTCCTGGTACCCAGCTCAAACTGTAAATGGACTTGTTTTTCAGTTTTTGATCTCCTTTGTTATTCCCGGTTCTCACTTTCCTCTTCTTGTCTTTCCCTTTCACGCCCCTTTACTCTTCTTGTTTTCCTTCTCTTCTTTTCCCTTCTGTTCTCTTCTATCGTTTCCCTGTTTAACATCTGCTTTTGCCCTGTCCCTGTAGATTTTGTTCTAGGTCCTGTTTTTCTTTACTTTTCTTCTGTTTTTCTTTTTTCTTTTTTTTCACCCTGGTGACACTTCTTGCTTATCCACTTCCTTAAACTTGAGTCCTACCCCTTTTCTTTCTCAAACTCTTCTTCTGGACACCAGGCATAGTTTGATGTCTCCAAGTGTCTCTTTTCTGCAAGGAGGGCAATAACAACAGCTGACAACTACATAGCACTTTGGGTTAGTGTACCAGATTCCATTCTAAGGGCTTTTCATGTATCAACTCATTAATCCTTATAGTACTAACCCTACATATGGTAGATATTATTATTGTCTGCATTCCGCAGATGAGAAAATGTTTACATAGTGAGATTACAAAATCTGTCAAAGGTCCCAGAGCAGGATTAAGCCCAGTGTATGTCAGAGTCTATACCCTTAACTGTTACCCCTTGATGTGAATGGTGAGGACTAAAGTGTGAATGTTCACCTGCTTCAGGGGTGTGCTTATGCACATTTGTTGTAGAGTATGTGTGTGAAGGTGGAGATGTGAAGAGAGACGAGTGAAGGGAGAGATGTTAGCATTGAAGCTGATGGCAGAGAACCAAGAAAGTCTAACAAAAAGATAGGTAGCAGTCTTTTGGCTGTCAGTAGTCATTCATTTGGCATCTAGCTCCATATTTATTGATTTAAGTCCAAACATCCTAATTAACTGTTATTTCATACAGATGTACAGATGGAAGGGCAGTTTAGATAAGGCTAATGGTGACTGATTGTTCACCATCTTACTGAGCAAACCAAGCCAAACTCTAACGCGAAGGCTGCAGATTTGTAGTAGGAAGAATTTACCTGTGGTGAGGTTAGCAAGGAAAAAATTCCCCTGACAGAGGAACAGAAACTGGACTGCCTGCTTTGGACATGTTTAAAATAGAGTCTTACCTTTTTAGGACGACTTAATGCCATTCTGCTGAAAGCCAAAAAGGTACAAAATGAGCTCCAAGCCCCTTTGAGCTTATAATTAAATGATTTTGTGATGCCTGCCTCCAATGAAAGATACCCATCTTTCCCCTTTTTGTAAGTAGTGGAGAAAGCTCCTTCCATTGTTTTTCTTATTTAAATAGGGAAATCACTACTACAGAGACTAACACTTTGGACCAGGTGTTTTCCTCCTAAGTATTCTAGGCCTTATACTCATTATATTCACCTTATGGCTTTGGAAGGTCTTGTCCTACTTGCTTGCAATGTCTTGGATTTCCAACAAAAACAATTCTTCTGAGAGGATTAAAGTTCCATTGAGAATATAGGTTTTCTATCTCTTTAGTGCTCTACAAGTCCTGCTGCTCTTCTGAAGAGATGACTCATGGAGAGGTGTTTGGGGATCCCAGGTCTGATCTAAATGAACTGTGCACCTCTGATGGCCTGAAAAGTTCCAAGCTCTGGGCTGGGATTGTGGCTCAGTGGTAGAGCGCTTGCCTGGTATGCGTGAGGTGCTGGGTTAGATCCTTAGCACCATGTAAAAATGAATAAATAAAGATGTTGTGTCCATCTTCAACTAAAAATATATATATATATATATATTTTTAAAAAAGTTCCAAGCTCTTCCAAAGGTGAGGAGCCTCCTGCCTGTGATGCTGTGAAAACAGCCCATGGGGGGGGCTAGGATTGTAGCTCAGTGGTAGAGCGCTTGCCTCGCATGCGTGAGGCCCTGGGTTCAGTTCTCAGCACCACATACACAGCAATAAAATAAAGACATTGTGTCCATCTACAACTAAAAAAAATTAAAAAAAAAAAAAAGAAAAAGAAAACAGCCCATAGGGGCAGATGGGCGGAGTGTGTGTGTATGTTTGTGTATGTGTTTTGCTGGGGATGGAATCCAAGGCCTCCCACATATTAGGCAAGCCCTCTACCACTGAGCTGCACCCCAAGTCCCAGATGCCTTGATGCTTCTGTTTTGGATAGAATTTATAGCTGTTCTATGTCATTTTACTCAAATAGAAGATGTAACCTATTCATCAAAGAACATAAGAATCTAAAAGTTTTGAGTTGATGCTTAAATCAAAGCCAGGGGGCACGGTGGTAGGAATCTTCTTTTGGATTGTGGACAAGGGTTAATGCTGTCACACACACTGCAGAAAGAAAGATAGCACCAAGAAGGATCTTAGGAGGGAGGGAAACCCCACTGCTACTCACCAGAAGCCAAATATGACTTTGAAATATTGATGATGTTATTTGCTGAAGGTACCAGATTTAGAATCCTAGAATAGGTTAGGTTTCCCAGTTGCATACTCAGCACTTTAGCCGCAGCAACAAAAGTGTCCCCTTTTAATTTGTAAAAGAACTTAAGTCTGGGCTGGGATTGTGGCTCAGTGGTATAGCACTTGCCTCGCATGCGTGAGGCACTGGGTTCGATACTCAGCACCACATAAAAATAAGTAAATAAAGATATTGTACCATCTACAACTAAAAAAAATTAAAAAAAAAAAGAACTTAAGTCTTTCTGTAGCCTACCAATTATGTGTCGTTGTGGTTGTAAATATGTACATGAATCATGTTTTATACTTATGTAACATTCTTTGGAATATTTATCCATTTATTAGTCTTTGCATAGTACCAAGGAGCAGATAATATTAAGGATAGGAAATACATTCTATTCCTGCTGAAACCACTTATATATTTGTATTTATGTGATGATCACAAATTCTCATGAAGGCTATCCCAAATTTAATGTGTTCGCAATGTTCCTGGAGTTTCTAATATGCAAAATACAGGTCTTAGGTGAGGGAGTTCCCCTGGCATTTTTGCCACCAATGTGCCTGGTCCCTCCTGGTATCCATGTGCTTCTTATACTGATGGAGGCTGGTCCATAATGATGACAGAAAAGAAGATGACACACCCATAAGGATCTCCATAAAGTGATTCTTACCCTTCCTCTGGATTCCTTGGAGTAGCTGGATTATAGAACCCAGAAAGGCTGCAGGTAGAAGGCACTTTTTAACCTCTGTGTTTTCCTTGTTACTTCTGATGAAAATTCTCGGAAAAATCTTCAAAGAGAAGCATGTTATATAATGTGAAGCATACTAAAATATGATAAGATGTCCCAAACAGCCACTCTTCTCACCCACCTGTCGTGGGCTTTGTAAGGTCTTTGAATCTCATACATGCTAGGCAAGTGCTTTCCCACTGAGCTTCATCCTCAGTCCTGGAGTTACCCATTACAGAGTGCCACTTTGTGTCAGTAACAGAGAGTCTAGTTAAGGAGGACTTAATCTGCACTTAAAACTAGAATTAATGGTTGAAATTTTATTCAGTAGTTAAAGCAAGAATTCATATGCATTAATTACCCAAAAGTAAAGTTATGATTTTAACTTAAAATTCTCGCTCATAAGGAAATTGATGGAAATCTAGACTATCTGTATTAAGAGCTGAATTTGAGCCAAAATAACAGCAGCTTAATCAAAGTAGGCTTTTTTTTTTTTTTTTGCTAGCATAAAAGAAGTCAGAAGGTAGGGAGTTCAGAGGTAACTTGAGATAGTAATAATGTCATCAATGTCCCAAATTTCTGCTTTTCTGCTGTGTTCCCATTCTCAAGATTGTCTCATGGTTATAAGATGGCTGCTAGAACTCCTGCAGGAAGGATAAAAGGGGGATTGCCAGCTGAACAAGGTCTCTTTAAGCTTTTCTTACAAGCTCCAGTCTTTGACCTCTGCTTATATATTATTGTTCAATCCTATTGCAAGGAGACTAGAAAAACAGTTTTCTAGCTGAAGCTCCCCAATGCGTAGGGCTTCTTTTATTAAAATCAGAACAGAGAAGCCGGGCGCGGTGGCGCAAGCCTGTAATCCTAGCACTTAGGGAGGCTGAGACAGGAGAATTGTGAGTTCAAAGCCAGCCTCAGCAACGGTGAGGCACTAAGCAACTCAGTGAGACCCTGTCTCTACATAAAACACAAAATTGGGCTGGAGATGTGGCTCAGTGGTTGAGTGCCCCTGAGTTCAATCTCCAGTACCAAAAAAAAAAATGAGAACAGAGAATAGATATTAGGTTGGTACCAGTCATTCTGTGGTGGTGTGACTAAAGTAGTGGCTTGTTTAGGTCCTCTTCTTCTTCTTCTTTTTTTTTTTGGTACCAGGGATTGCCAGCTGAACAAGGCAAACTCAGGGGTACTCGACCACTGAGCCACATCCCAAACCCTGTGTAGAGCCAAGGTCTCACTGAATTGCTTAGAGTCTCACTGTTGCTAAGGCTGGTTTTGAACTCGCGATTCTTCAGTCTCAGCCTCCCAAAGTGCTGGGATTACAGGTGTGTGCCACTGCACCTGGCTTTTTTTTAAATTAGTGACTCTTTTTTTTCTCTACCACGCCATAGGTATTGACAGTTTTCCTTAAGTATACTGGGGTATTTAATTCCAATTTCAGAAACTTTTCATTCTTTCCATCTTTAGTTGTGTAGTTGCACAAACTTAACCAACTCCTTTAAGCACAGGGTCTTTATCATCTGTATCTTCAAGTTGATAGTTGCAGAAATCTGCTTAGGGAGGAAACGCACCAGGGTTTGCTCTTCTTGTAGAATGCAAATTGCAGCTGCATGTTTTCTGGGAAATGACTGTTTTCCTTTTTAGGTAGCACACCTGTCCTCTGGCTGTTCTGTCTCTAAAGCAATGCCTTCTGCATTTGGGTCGGAGAGAGAAATTTCTAGTATAAAGTCTCCTTCTGATAGTTCCCACATGAATGCAGCTAAGATTTTGTTCTTCATTTATTTATAGCCACAGCTATCTATATAGGGTACAGTTTCTTTAGAGTCAGAAGATAAGGAGGAAAACTGTGATGGAGTTGGGTTCTGAAGTAGAAGGAGGAAAGAGGAGGTCAGGTCAGTGGAGCGGAAAGGGAGCAGAAGAACCAGTCTCTAGGGTGGGGGTTAGAAAGTGAACACTGGAAGAGTGTACCTTGGGGCACTTTACTATGGACAGATCTGAAGGCAGTTATCTTACAACCATTATTTAGTTAAAATTCTTGACACTAGGCACTGTAAACTCCGCTTTATAGATGTACAAGTTCAAGTTTTCATTATTGCTGTGGAGTGGTAGTCCTGATGTTAGAGTTGGAATACTAGGCATATTCCCCCACAGATGACACATGGATAAAGGCTATAGTTTAGCCTATGGGATAAAGTTGTCAAGTGTCTTGGAATCTGCTATTCAGTCTTATCCAGTAAATGAATATGTGCTATGCTTATAAGTGCTGGGCATTAGGGATTTAGCATTGAACCTTGTTTTCAACAAGCTTACAATCTATGGATGGAATTTCTCAAAGAGATCACTAAGAACATGAATATTTAGCCTAAAGCCATCGTATGTTCCTCAAAGCCTCCTCTTTGGTGCATTTGGAGATATACTTACAGCTATGCTTCTCTAGTAATGCACCTTAGAAATCATTCCAGAGAGTGTAGTTAAGTGTCTCATTCTGTGGGTGAGCCACGTTTTCCTGTTATCAAAAGACCACTGGACAGAAAGACTGGCAAGGAAAGTACTTTCTGCCTTGCTCTCTTGAGCTGTCTAGACCTTCATCACACCTACCATCCAACTTGCCCCCATCCCTGATGTTGCTGAGAATGTTGGTTCAACACCCAGAACCTCTAAGCACATACAGTTTCACTTCATATGAGCCTAATCTTCTCTGTCTCTGATTTTGCCACCTCTGCTGATGAGTAGTGTGGTCTTATCTTCTCAAGGCTCAGTGTTGGAACTTCCTCTTTGATGTTTGAATCTAACTTTGTCCTGTGGATTGTAACTTGGTTTGCCTTCTTGGTGTTCCACACCCTCTGTAGTCTCTGGCCAGTCCTTCCTGATCATCCCCAGCACCTTGGCCCTCACCTTGATTCCAGCTGCTTGTTTATTGCCCTTGCAGTTCCTTTTAGGAAATTCGTACAGGGCTGGGCTTGACTTATTTCCTCTTCTCCAGAGCAGGGTGGAGTGGTTTCCAAAAAGAAGAGAACTCATTGAATGGTCCATAACCTCTAGAAAATAGATTTTCACAGCCTGCAAAGAATACCACATCCTCACCTTCATATACTTGACTCCTTTGGTTCTTCTTCATCCTTGTCAGTTTCACCAGGAAAGGGGCCTGGAAGGGCTGGCAACTTGGGACAGCCTGATGTCCACAACTCTTCCAGCAGCATGGACTAGATGGCAAGTTTAGCAAGACTGTCTGACCTTTATTTTATTTTATGGATGCAATGTCTTTATTTATTTATTTATTTGTGTGGTGCTGAAGATCGAACCCAGTGCCTCACATGTGCGAGGCAAGCTCTCTACCACTGAGCCACAACCCCAGCCCAACTGTCTGACGTTTAACCCAAAAATTCAGCAGTAATTCTTAACCGCTTTATCCCCCTTATTCTCCTCATCCAATTAACAACCATGTCCTATAGATTCCATTCATAATGACATATTAAATCCAGCTTCTTCATCCTTGCTTCATCCTTGCTATACTCCAGACCAATTCCCATAATATTTCACCCCAAATACTGTGAGAATGTCTTCACTGATTTTAACAGTTGAGGTTTACTAAGGAAAGCAGAAACCACTTTAGATATTTCAAGTAGGAAGAATTTAATAGAGGAGATTAAAGGCACATATGACTTTTGGAAAGGCTGGGATCATCAAGGTTGGGAAAAACTGCTGCTGACTTTCAGGAAATCTTGAGATTCCGAAACCCAAGTGCCACTGAGTTCAACTCTCTAACTTGCAGAAGCTTGCCTGGAGGCCACTGTGAACCTTGCATCTACACCCATCCACACTAGGAAAATGTTTTGTCCCTTCTACTTGCTGCATCTTGCATAAGGGCCTGTCACTGGAAGTATCTAAGCCCTGTGAGCAAGGATTTCTGGAAAATGAGGTTCCAGGCTTATACCCTCTGATAGGGATAGATGTGAAGACAGTGGACTGGTACTAAATTAATAGCAGATTTCTCAAACCCCATGCTCATTGGATATGCCTGTTTTCTCTACCATACCTACTTCAATCACTACCCTCTATCTAGAACAATTTTTTCCTTTTCATGCTATTTTCTGGTCAAAACCCTATAATAGCTTCCTGTTATTCTTAAGTTAAAAATAAAAACTCTTCAGTGGCCTGAAAGATGCCGATGTGATTTAGCTCCTGCCTACAGCTTCAGCCTCATCTCTCATGTATCATACCTTGTTTATTTAATTTTCTTTTTCAAAAAACAAGAAAGGTCTGAGGAAGTACCTCAGTAGTAGAGTATCCATGGGTTCAATCCCCCATCCTCCTCCCTCTCGGAAAAAAACCCATGTTTCATCCTTGTCCAGTACCATTTCTAATACAAGTTACACCTCTAATTCACTTGTTCCACATTATAAGCTAATGTTGTACCATACTTTTAACTATTTGGGGCCAATACTTCATACTACCCACAATTTGACTTTAAGATAGTAAAAGATGCCCTTCATGTTGCAAAAGACCACTGCACCCAAAGGACCACTGATGAAAATAATATGCATGTATGAATATGCTACAATGAAACCCACTCTTCTGTACAATTATTATGTACCAAAAAAGGGACCACTGATGGGAAAATTATGCACCTCAAAATGTAGCCATCTGAGAACCGTGGACTCCAACCACTGTCCTTCCCTTAGATCAAGCAGCTGGAGGCTTGGGGCACTGTCATTAACAAAGGACTATTCTGGTGACTCTGCACACACCACCATCAGAGCCACTGGCATTCATCAGCACTTTCAGATGTCCCTACCAACACAGGCTTCATCACAGGCATCTTCCTCTGTTTCTATACTCCAGCTTACATCTTTATTTCCAATTTTATTTAATTTGTACCCTGTTCTTTCTATCTCAAGCCCTTCACTCTTGCTGTTTCAACTAACAAATACTTTTCGTCCCTTCCCAACTCCCTTAACTCTCTTCCTCCTACTCCTGCATCATCTGAAGCACCACTTTCTCCAAGAATCCTACTCTGGGTCCTATACCAGGTTCTCCTCCTTCTAGAAGCTCCCTCTGTAGCCATAATTCTCTTGCATAACATTTGTACTGTTTGAATGACTCATAAGACTTTTCAATGTCTGTCTTCCCCCATTAGTTTGTAAACTCCATAAAGATGGACACTGCTGTGTTCCCCATGTCAGCTCAAAACAGACACATTGCTATTTGTCCAGGGACTCCCAAAGGTGCTCTGTCAAATTATCTATGAATTGAAGGTGTGTTTGTTTCAGGAAAACACTTGAGTGGCAAGTCATGGGCAAACCATGTAATATCTGAAGGGTCCTTGTACCTGTTGGAGGGGGGAATATAATGTTGGCTTTCATCCTGCATGCCCCTTGTATATATTGGTGTGGGCAGAACTACCCTCACTGTGCTTGGGGTGTTGCATATTTATTTTTCTGCCTTACCACATTTGTGAAAATTAGGAATTAGATAGGATGAAGGATCAGAAAGTGCTCCTGATAAGCAGGGAACCTTAGCAGAGTCTTTGGTGGAGTGGTTGGAAGTGCCTTTGGGTAGGAGGAGCAGGTAGGGCCTGTGCCTCTAGAACTGCTGTTGGTCCCTGTACTAGGATAGATATGTTTTATTCCCAAAAGGCAGTCAACTCTGCCAGCATGCTCCCTAACATTAGCCTTGGTAAGTTGGTATTACTCATTCTCAGAACTTTTACCCCCTTTCACAGCGTACATTAGCAAGGCAGAGAGATTTCAGGGGCTGGAGCTGATCCAGTTGAATTCCACAGGTACTCAGGAGACCAGGGATTGGTGAAGTAACATCCAGGGCATGGCCTGCAGAGGCCAGGAGTGGGGAGGGGGCGCAGAGCTTGGCATGACAAGAGCTGTGTTTCCAAGTCTGCTGGGCTGAGTGGCTCACAGGAGGGGGTCCTGGGGCAGAGCCAAAGATCTTGGTTACCAGGAGTGCAGAAAGAAACAAGCACTGTGCCAGGATGTAGGAGTCAAGCCTGGGACTCAGGAACAAAGTGGGAGGGTTGAGAGCCAGTGGAGCCAATCCATCAGAATGCCAAGCTGGTAGGCATGAAGGAAGCAAGGAGTAAGGGATCAGTACAGACAAAGGAGAGCCAGGGCAGGACGTGGGAGGCCAGGCCAAGGTCTGGATGATGCATGACTGCTGTGAAACAATTCTCCTTGGGGAGGTCATGATGCTTCCAACAGGTTGGAAACAGGGTCAGGAGCACTTCAACTCTCATCCTCAAACCAACTTGGTTTTTACTGCAGGCACTTAAACTCACACAAACTCAGAATTTCCATTTTTCTAATTATGCATTCAGAAGGGAAGCATTGCTTTTCCTGATGAAGGGGCCACAAAATCAGACTACACTTCCTAAACGCAGCCCTGGTGATAGCAAACCACCAGCAGGCCGGGGTCTGAGTTCACACCTACTCAACAATTCTGCATCAAAGGTGGTTATCTGGCAGATACAATTCTGGGTCTATCTTGTTACTGCATAATGACACTAATGACTTTTCTGGAAGCTATTTTTTGTTGTTGTTGTTGTATTTTAGCAATTCTGCTTCAGATGTACTGAAGGTAATGAAATAGACACATCACACATTTTTGTCCTTGTTTCATATTATTTCATATTGCTGCTAATGGTGGCCACTTCATGTGAACTTGGGTTTTATGATCAAGAGGACCTGGGTTTAAATGCTGTTTTCCCCTGAGTAGCTGAGTGACCTTGGACAAATTATTAATGAGTCTGCTTTCTCAAATGTGACAGAGATAGCACATCCTCAGACTGCTTGTTGTGCAGGTCTGTGACAATGTGAGAACATCTACAGCATGGTAGGTGAGCAATAAATGGTAGGTAGCTATTGTTTTCTCCATTTGATATGCCTGATTAAAAGTGTGGGCAGCATAGAAAATACTGATGAAATACTGGTAAAAATAACTGATGAATTAAATATATTTTAGGTTCAAGAGATGAACCTATTGTTTTCAAATATCCGTTTCTTTCTAACAAGTGAATAATAATAAAACAGTAGGCCAGACCTGTCAACGTGGTTTTCTGTTAATGAGATACAGTTGAGAGTCCACTTTATTTCATGTTGTAGTTGGAAATAGGCAATACTGGTCACAACTTCGTGGGTTTTTTTTGTTTGTTTGTTTGTTTGTTTTTTTGGTACTGGGGATTGAACTCAGGGGCCACACCCCCACATGACCACTGAGCCACATCCCCAGCCCTATTTTGTGTTTTATGTGGAGACAGGGTCTCACTGAGTTGCTTAGCACCTCGCCATTGCTGAAGCTGGCTTTGAACTCATGATTCTCCTGTCTCAGCCTCCCTAAGTGCTGGGATTACAGTCTTGAGCCACCGCGCCCAGCTACAACTTTATGCTTTTAAATCATGCTATTCAGACAGCTCCACTGAGGTCACATGGTTCCACATTTGTGCACCAATTGGGGGAAGTCCTGTCAGTCTTTCCTTGGTCATGAGTTAATGTCTGAGTCTTAAAGAAATGCTATGGTGGAATTAAGTTTGTTAGCTGGCCATGGAAGACATTTGACTTATTTCTTTTTTATGCCAGCTGTTCTAAAATCACTTTTAGAGCAGTTATTCTGTGCCATGTATTCCTTTAGTGCTACATAAATATTGACTCTTAAATAGCGCCACAACCCTTTGAAATAGATACTATGATAATACCATTCGGAAACCAAGGAAACCAAGGCACAGGTTAAGTAAATAGTTCATGTTGCATAGCTAGTAAGTGGCAGAACCAGGATTTGGAGCAGGCATTGAGACTATAGAGTCAATTCCTTGATCTCTGCTGGCACAATGACCTACAAAATATCCAGGCAAAAAATTGAACCGTTCATTCATCACCCATGATTTTTGTTTCGAGAAGAGAAGATTCATGGTACCAGAAGGAACACAGGCTTTGGAGTCTGAAACTCTGAGGCCAAGGTGAAGCTTTACTGCTGCCTGTTGGCTGGACTATGAAAAATGAGGCACTGAACTTTTCTACACCTCAGCTCTCTCCCTTGTGAAGTTGGAAGTGTAGCTGGTGTAATGGCTGATACATAGGAGATGCCCTATGAATAGTGTCCCTATCTTGAATGCTAAATATCTAACTATATCCAAGTATGCAATTATTTTGGTGACTTATTTACTTCTGAAGAAAATTTCTTGATTTTTTAAAACTTTTCATCTTAAGAAAATAGAGTAAAATTTGATCACTGAGTGAACAATTGCGGGGGTGTCCTCTATCTTGTGAGGCATTTTCTGCATTGGTGCTATCCAACAGAACTATCTGCCATGATGAAAATATTCTATTATCTTTCTTGTTCAACAAGGTAGCCACTGGCCATGTATGAATATTGAGCACTTGAAATGTGGTTAGTTTAATTAAGGTACTGAACTTTTAATTTTATTTAATTTTAAATAATTTAAATTTAAATTGCCATATGTGGCTAGTGGCTTTAATCAGATTCAAATGCTAATAGATCAGCAGGCAACTCTTTTAAGAAAACCAAGACAGTTTCTTAGTCTGTTCTTTTTCTGAGTTGCCCATGATGCTTGGCATTTGTGTAAGAAGAAAAAAAATATCAATTATGAAACATGCATTCAAGCAGATAAAGAGAAACTGCAGCCATCAGCTTCTCTAGGTTTTATGTTATTTGACAGATCCATTTTAATTTTACTGGAACCCAAATGATATAACTTATCAACATTTTAAAATACAGATCATGAATTTGCTATGAATATTTTAGTCACTTCCCATAAGTAGATAGTAACATAATAATTTTGATACTGCATATAATACCATATGTATATCAGTTAGGTTTAGAGGTAAGCAGTGGTGTGCCAGTAAATGTTTAAATGATCCTCTGGGAAAAATGTGTGTGATGGGAGGGTGGTTATTATATATTTATATATTTTACTATTACAAAGGATGTGGAGCAAAGTACACATTTATATGTAATAATAAAATATGCATCACTCTTCTAAATTCCACATAAACAATTGATTCTTACTGAATATTTTCACTGATTTTTTGCTAAACCCTTTAATCCCTTGCCAACCAATGGTTGCAATTAATTCTCAAGTGTAATTCCAACATAAATGTTAGTTGATATTTTTGTTTATATTAGTGATCAAGTTACAAATAAGACAATGAAGTCATCCATTATAACCTTACATATTTGTCAATGATATAAGCAACTTCTTCATTAAATCATATAATAATATTCACATATTGGAAAAATATTTCCTCAATTTTTTGTGTTATTCACAATGCAGTGACTACAGACATGACACATTTTAAAGTATAATCTTCATGATTAACACTTTATCTTTTGCTTTCTTGAGTCTAAGAATCAACAAAACAATACATCATAATCTAATTTGTAGAACTTCCAATTTCCCATGGTATAAATACTTTCACCATGACCACTTTCAAGCTACCAATGCAATATCACTCACAGTGGAGAGGACAATGGGTATACTAACCTCAAGAACATAGATAATAGTAACATGCAGTAAAATAAATGAGGATGTCATGAGTGTTGAGTACTTATTACCTTTGTGTTAATAAAATTTATTTACTTGTAAGTTTATATAACTTAGTTTCTAATCACGGCTAGTTCCAGAATTGATACTGTCGGTTCATCAACAATTTATGGAAGGACCATTCTTTGCCAGGATTAAGTGCTTGGTCTGTAAACATGAATGAGCCCTGTCAATATTTGAGTGTTCCAGAATGTGCTCTGGCCACCTTCTGTATCTGTTTTTCCTCCCTGAATAATCTCATCTACGCTCATTACTTTACATCTATCTTCATGCTGTTGACTCCCCAATTTATGTTTCCACCCCTATTTTTTGCTTTAAGCTCTAGACTCATAAACCTGAATTCCTACTTATTAACTTCTCTTTGATGTCATATAGTTACCTTAAACTTACAATGGACATCCCACTACATCTTTATGTCCACCTTCTGCCTCAAACCCATCCACTGGTCCTTCAGTCCTTGCCATTCTCAGGAAGTAACAGTTGGCTGAGCCCCAGTCAGATCCTTCTATTTCATCAACTTTCTACATCCAATCCAGCAGCAAGTTCTATTTTCTTTATTCCCAGTACTCCCTGAATCTGGACAGTCCTCACCATCTTCACTGCTTGCTATCATACTTCTCAAAGCCACTATCCCTTCCTGTGACTACTGAGAGAGGAAGCTTCCCTGCCTCCAGTTTCTCCCACATAGACCTTTCACAGGGCATGAAGGAACTCTTAACAAATATAAGCCACCTTATATCACTCTTTTTTCTTTCAAATCTGCCCTTTAATTATTTATTATAGTTAGAATAAAGTCCACATTTCTTTCTTTATCTGTAGTTGGTGGAATGGTGTATTCATGTTCTAATCTCTGGAACTTGAATAGATTACCTTACATGGCAAAAAAACTTTGCAGATGGGACTAAATTAAGGACTTCAGATGATGAGATTATCCAAGTGGGTACAACAGAAGCATAAGCATCTTTAAAAGTGGAATGAAGAGATAGAGAAGAGTTAGAGGGAGATGTAATTATTGCATCCTCAGGGAGCTACATTGCTGGGCTTGAAGAAGGAAGAAGGAGACACAAATCTAGGACTTTGGTGCCTCCAGGAGCTGGAAAGGCAAGGAAATGGATCTTCCCAGAGCCTACAAAAAGGAATGCTGTTTCGCAGCACCTTGACTTTTAGTTCAATGAGAGCCACATAAGACTTACAGAACAGTAAGAAAATAAATTTGTGTTGTTTAAGCTGCTACATTTGTGGTGATGTGTTAGGGCTGCAGCAAAAAACTAATATATTCTAACAGAGTGAAATGAAATCTTAGTATAGTTTTGATTTGCATTTTCTTGATTGCTAGGGATGTTAAACAATTTTTTTCATATATTTGTAATTTGCATTTATTCTTTTGAGAAATGTCTGTTTAGTTCATTTGGTTGGGTTATTTGTTGTTGTTGTTTGAATCTTGGTTTTATTTCTTGTACTGTGGGAGTCTTATTAAGGAAGTTGCTGGCTATATGTTGGAACATTGACCCTATGTTTTCTTCTAGCAGTTACAAAGTTTCTGATCTAATTGCCAGGTCTTTGATCTATTTTGAGTTGACTTTTATGCAGGTTGAGAGACAAAGAGGTAGTATCATTTTTACACATATGGATATTTCATCTCACCCTGGTTAGAATGGAAAGCATCAAAATATAAATAATAATAAATGTTGGTGAGGATGTAGGGAGAAAGGAACACTTATACATTGTTGGTGGGACTATAAATTAATACAATGGTTTTGGAAAACAGTATTGAGATTCCTCAAGGGATTAGGACTGGAACCACCATATGATCCAGCTATCCCAATCCTTAGTATTTATTCTAAAGAGCTGAAATCATCATACTACAGTGATACCTGCACATCAGTGTTTATAGCATCAAGTTCACAATAGCCACATTATGGAACTAGCCTTGGTGTCTATCAATAGATGAATGGATGGATAAAGAAAATGGAGTATATATACTCCATGGAATTTGACTCAGCCACAAGGAAGAATGCAGTTATGTCATTTGCAGGAAAATGGATGGAACTTATGGAATTTGAGGACATTATGTTAAGTGAAATAAGCCTGACTCAGAAAGTCAAAGGTCAAATGTTTTCTCTCATATATGGAAGCTAGAGAGAAATAAAAAATAAAAATGGGGATCTCATGAAAATAAGAGAGAATATTAGAGGAAGGAAATCAAGAGGGAGGGAGAAGAGAGGGAAACTCTGGAATGAAATTGATCAAATTATGCCATGTGCATGCATCAATATGTCACAATGAATTTTATTTTTACATGTAATTATAATGCACCAATTAAAAAAACATCTAAATAGAAGGAAGACCAGTAGAGTAGAAGAAGGGATTAGGGGAGAGGAAGGAGGAGAGGAGAAGGGGAAATATTAGGGATTGAAATGAAGCAAATTATGTTATATGCATTTATGAATATATCAGAATGAACTCCTTATTATGTATGAGTATGAAGAACTAATAAAAACATATAAAGAAAACTAATGCTAGCATGTATGTCCCTCTGGAATCTACTTCTTTTTTTAAATTTTTTTTTTTAGTTGTTGATGGACTTTTATTTATTCATTTTTTTAATATGTGGTGCTAAGGATCGAACCCAGTGCCTCACACATACCAGGTGAGCACTCTACCACAGAGCCACAATCCCAGCCCCCTGAGATCTACTTCTCGTCAGTCTCTATCATCTTGTTTTCTGTCACTCTATCCCCTTGTTCACTATGCTCCTTCCATCTGTGCTTTTGTTTTGTCTGGGCAACAAACAGAATCATTTCTTGGGATTGTGCCAGCTAGCTCTTGGCTGCAACTTTCTTCCTCAGATCTTCACATAAGTGACTATGCATCATTTAGATTTTCAAAATCTCCTCAAAGAGGCACCACTATCTGGTCACTTTTTATTCTGTTTTATTTTCTGAATAGCTTATATCAGACTCTAAAATTGTCTTAATAATTTATTCATTGTCCTCTACCTTCCTACCAGACACACTCCATTAAAATAGGAACTTTATGACATCAGGGACCTTGGTCTATCACGTTCACCCAGTGAGCACTCAGTGAATCTGCTGAAAATATGAGTGGAAAACGCCCAAGTGCCTTCCCTCAGGATACGCACAGTCCATGGGAGGGAGGATGAGTTAAGCAGTGATTACAGCCCAGTGCAATGAGTGGCATAAAGAAATCCATGTGGGGTGTCACAGGCACCCATGGGAAAAGCACCATGGCAGAATTTCCAGAGGAATATGACTATGGGGCAGAATCTTGAAGAGAAAATGGAAAGCAGAATCCAGATAAAAATGTTCAGGCAGAGGATTTGGATGGGCAAGGGCACAAAGATGTGACATAGAATATAGAAGCATTAGGTGAGCTGCAGATAGTTGAGTTACTAGAATCTAGAATGAAAGAAGGTGCCTCATTGCAGGGACTTTGTATGATTTACCAAGAGGTTTTTTAACTTGTCTAGGTGACATTGAGGGGCCATTGAAGGATTTTAAGAGAGTCAGCTTTGCATTGTAGAAATTTAATTCCCATGACACTATTGGGACTAGTCTAAATAGTCACTGTTGAGACTAGAGTGCTGCTGGAGGCAGGACACCAGTCAGAAAGATATGACATTGTCAAGATAAAAGACCCCGGGGCAGTAACAAGGAAGATGGAGAGTGATGGGCAGATCAAGGTAGATTCTATGGGATTGTGTGAAATGAAAACGAAGGACTAGGAGTGACCTTCAAGATGTGGCTCAAGTGGCTGGGCAGAGAGTGGTACCACCAATAAGACTAGTGAACACTGAAGAGGAACATAGACTTCATTGGGTGCCATGGATGGGGGCAACATCTCAGAGGTGCTTGGATGACTGAGTCTGCAACCTGGTGAAAAATAGCCTAGTGATTTAGATTCAGGACTTAGTGGCAGATCTAATGCAAGTGGTTGAACTAACTTACAATTAGAAGAGACGTGGGTTGAGGGTGGAATCCTGGAGAACACCAGTTTCAAATTCATTTGATGGAAGAAGACAAACCTAAGAATGGGACCAATAAGAAATGGTCAGAGAGGAAGAAAAAAATCAGGAATGTGCACTCACCCACAGAAATACCAGCTCCTTCATCAGCTCCTGTGATGTTGCAGTTATTGTAAAATGTTATCTCCTCCAAGTCCTCTCAAATGGAGTCATTTACTTTAATTGAATCACTACTGCACATTATTTGTACCTCTTTTGTGGAAATTGTCACATGATACATGGATCTATATCTATTTATCTATCTGTCTGTTGGTCTCTTCTGGCCTCATTGTCCCACTCCTAGTGTATTTCTTGAAAGCAAGAACTATGACTTCATTTTCACTTTTTTGTAGTTCTCAGTAGAATATCGTGCATATATCACCTTTATGACAAACATGATCACTGAACATAGCTGATATTTTGGAAAGTATCATTTATTCATAATTTAAAGGAAGCAATAATCATTTGAATAAGTATGAGAAGGACCGAATAGCTAAGAAAATAATTTCTTCAAGATGACAATTGGATCTCATCTTCATACACTTGATCATTATGAGTTCCTATGTAATTATAATAGAGAATTATTTTTGTGTTCTAAGCATTCTCTCAAACACTTGGCAAACATGATTTTATTGAATTTTCACAATAACCTATGGGTTTGGCATTATTCCCATTTCATGGATGAAGAATCAGAATCTCAGAGAATTTGAAAAACTTATCCAAGATCACAACAGTCAGTAAAAGGCTAATATTTAAAGCCAGTCAGCCTACCTATAGAGTGGTGTTCTAACTGTTTCTTTCTCTAGCTGCTTATGTGACATGATCAAATAGGATGCAGGAGGGACATTTCAGCGGCCTGCCAATGGATTTTGCTTACTTAATTGCCCATAATGAGGCATGGATTTTGAATGGTTAGAAATACCTGACATACTGGTATGTGAAACTGATCGTTGTGTTTTTGCAATATATCTTAAAGATTTGCAGATTTAAGCAAACACTAGAGTAAGATTCATTCCTTCAGCTAGCAATTTAGAACACAGAACTTCACCACAGTTTATAAAAAATAACACAAAAATCAAATATTGGCCTTCATGCTCAAGGGCAGGAACAAGTGAATTTAATGGAACAAAAGACCCAAAAGGGCTCTTGGTGCCCAAACTAGAAGAGCTTTAAGAGATATTGTTGTTGTTGGGGCTGGGATTGTGGCTCAGTGGTAGAGCACTTGCCTTGCATGCGTGAGGCACTGGGTTCAATCCTCAGCACCACATAAAAATAAATAAAATAAAAATATTGTGTCCATCTACAACTAAAAAAAATTAAAAAAAAAAAAAAAAAGAGATATTGTTGTTGCAACATAGTAGTAATATCCAGCCTTCCTGGTTCTTTATTGTTTAGCAACAAGGTGGGGAATGGTCTTTATTATCAATGGCCTGTTAAAATGGTAACATGTAACATATAAATTGTCTCTTCCTCTTAGACTGTGAGTCCCTCAAGAGCAGGGCTCAGTTTTTCCATTATTTTGTATCAAATACAAAACAAATGCAGGTGATGAATGGGATAGAGCTTGTAGCAGGTATTGCCGTAGCAGGTATTGCCATATCAGGCAGATAGAAGCTCTAGGAAGATAGGAACTTTGCCTTTTTGTTTACCACTGATTCTTTTTTTTTTTCTTCTTCTTCTTTTTTTGTTGTTGATGGACCTTTTTTCCCATTTATTTATATGTGGTGCTGAGAATCAAACCCAGTGCTTCACGCATGATAGGCAAGCACTCTACCACTGAGCCATGACCCCAGCCCCTTACCACTGATTCTTTAAAACAGACCCTGAGCTCAGTAAACACTTATTGAAAGAAGAGATGGTTTTATAGCGTGCAGCAATTGTTTGGTAGGTCGAATGGCTTATCTACTACATATTTTTTATTTCTCAATGTCTGTGATTATTAGTAGTCTAAATTCCTATTAAAAATTATGAATTGGTCATTTTATTCTCAGCTGGTACAGCACAAACTCTGTCCATTTGTAAGTTCACCTTTGTAGATTATTCAACGTAATAATTAATTTGCTAATATATAATCATTTCTATAGCACCGTATAGGAATGTTCTCAACTATTATTCAATTAATTTAATGCTAGAGTTAATTTAAATGATTGGCTATTTACTATATGATTGGAGAAAAGAGGATTATAATACGTGATACCACTCACATCCATATTCCATGTATTGTATATATTTCATTTTCTAGTTTATGAAGAAAACTAGCATTGTCACATCCATCCAACTCTTGCTACATCTATGTTTGTGTGATCTCACTAGCCAGATAGTGCCATTGTGTTTTTCAGGACTCACCCCACTGCAAGCAAAAGAGACCAAATTCAAGGTAACGGAAGCAGTAAAGATGACTGGCCTGTGTAACCACATGAGGTGTGGGACAAGGTGACAGGAACTACAGATGTACATGTTGTTAGATCTCCCTCTCCAATTCTTATCTCAGGTTCCTTCTGCAAAGGAGCTTTATTCTTTCAAGCCAGTGTCTTCCTCAAGGGTAGGGGCTGAGGGAGGGGCATGAGGCTACAGTCTGAAGCAGATATTCACTGCTTAGTAACTGGAGACAAGGATTGAGCCTTCCAGTTTTGGTTGAAGCAAGTCTGAGAAAGGACACTGGGCAGGCCCCCTTGGGGCACTTGATAAACCACTGTGCCCTAGGAAGGCTGACAGGAAGTTCTGACTTATAAAGAGCCTCTGTCCAAAATACTTCTGGAAGTCCTCAGGGTACCTACAAGTATCTAAGACTTGGTCCTGGTTTTCCCACTTTACTGTGGTTACCACAGTCTTAGACATGTTCATAAAACTTCTCTTGTGAGCCAGGAATGGCGGCAGTACCATAGCCTCAGATTGGGCACTAGTGGAAACAAGCACCCACACCATTGGACTGACGAGAACGCTTCCCTGCCTCTGCCAGGAGCCTGCAGTTCCCTTGTCATGAGTTAGCTCCTTCTGACAATGCTTCTCTTAGGAGTTGTGGGGAACACAGCACGATTCCTTTTGCCCACGAACTCATGGCATGGGTCACTGGCTTGATACTGCAGTAGGCTGAGTCAGGACTTTTTATCCCCATGTGCATATGTTCACCCACTCAGAGACTGAAACTCTGCTCTTGTCATTGTATCTGTTGCCACTCTTTCCCCTGACAGACATGGGCGTTTGGCTGCCATGTAGCTGGCAGTCGGCTTCTCCTGATGTTGGCTAAATCAGAGTGGCAGTGCCACGCCCCTTCCCCCCAAGTGAGAAGTGAGGAGATTTTGACTTTGTTGGACAAAATGCTGCAGGTTTTGCAAGTCATTCCTACAAACTTCTCCAGAGCACACAAGCTAACAGAGTAGATGGATGGGGTTGGGATAGATTCCCTAACACTTTGCTAGTTATATGCAGATGCATGACTCCAAAAGTTACCTTTGTTCTAAGAGGTGAGTTCTTGGAACACCCTCAGTCTCACTCCAGTTCTGGCCTCTATTAGCACCATTTCAATTTAAGAGGCATAGAGACACTTATGCTGTTGGACTGGACCACTCAGGAGGGATTCTTTGGTATCTATTGATGCAGACATTTGCATAATTCCTTGAAATGCATTCATGGAAACTTAGTAAGTATAAGAACCACACCCTTTCCACACAGGACTCTTGTTCTCTTAAGCCACACAGAGTGAGTTCAGGCAAACTTAATTGTTGGTAAGGCTTTTAAATAACAGTTTTATGGAGATATAATTCACATATGATAAATCACCCACTTAAAGTATACAGTTAGCTTTTAATATATTCCAGAGTTATGCAACCATCACCACAATCAATTTTAGAATGTTTTCCTCACCTGGAAAAGAAACCCTGTGGCCAATGGCCACTCTGTTTCCTGGTCCTCTTCTCTCTCCAGCTCCAGGCAACCACCCTTCTATTTTCTGTCTTTTTAGAGTTGCCAATTCTGGACATTTCATGTGAGTAGAATCATACACTATGTTGCCCATTATAACTGGCTACTTTCATTTAATATTTGATGTATCAGTAGTTCATTTCTTTTTATACAATATTCAATTGTATGGATATACCACATTTTATTCATCCATTTGTCAGATGATGGGCATTTGGGTTGTTCCCTTTGGCTATTTTGAATAATGTACCTGTGAATATTCATGTATAAGGTTTTGTGGAGACATGTGCGCTCAGTCCTCACAGGTCTGTACCTAGGAGTTGAATTGCTGGGTCATTTGGTAACAGAACTGCCAGACTGCTTTGCAAAGTGGCGACAGCCTTTTGCATTCTCCCAAGAAGTGTGTGAAGGTTCCCATATCTCCACATCATAGAGGTGAAGGCATGGTAAGTGTTGAAGTGAGGCGTGAGAAGTCATGATTTGTCTTCAATTTACTGACAATAAATTTAATAAATGTTAAACTTCTGAAATTTGATTGATTCAAACTATAAATAGATATTCAAAATAACATGTTTTTATTCACAAACACAATTTTATCCTATAGGTTATAAAATGTGACCAAGAAAAAGAATTTGGGTATCTGAACAAACATTTGGCAGGGTTTAATTCTGTTTCCCAAGATACTCTTCAAAATGTAAGTAAATTAGTAAATACAAGTACTAATGAGAATACAGTACTAAGATAGGAATAGAGGTCTTGCTTAATTCTACCCTCTTGGAATTTCCATAGCTGAGCATTAGCTCAGTCAAGACATCCTATAACGTAATAAAGCATCATATAATGTAGCTAGGCTAAGAAGAGAGAAGCACAGTAAGATTCACACATGACAAAAAGGCCTGGATCACCACTCCAGATCCTACTTAATGCAGCATCATAAATCTGCATGACCAGAAACAATCATAAAAGGTGCAGTGTTTCTTCTCTCCCTCCACTGTTCCTCTATGAGCCTGACAATGAAGGCTGTTAAGGGAGCAGCCACTTGCTTTTCAATGATCCGCCCCTTTCTGTTGTTGAGTGAATTTTTGCAGCACGATAGACCATAGGTAGGTGCTTAGGTTGGTGTCACTTTGATGGTGACCACAAGGCTTTTACAATATATGGGGTTAGTGGGGTACATGTTCATACTTCCATCTTTGCACTGATGGAAATTTCCTTTTAGAAACATCACCTCAAAGATGATTTTTTGGAATCCACCTTAATATGTATTTAACAAAGTAAATACTTTATTTTATGAAATGGATGTGGTCAGGGAATTTTTAGGTAATTGGTGTATTTATTCTGTATTTGCGATTCTATTATGTGACTTTCTGTTGATGTGGGGACTCAAAAGTCTTATCTGTGATAATAGACCATAAATCAGCACAGTAGACTTTCTTAGGATCTCTGTGGTCAGGCCCCCATACTTTGCCATTTTTCTCGTTCCTCTTGCTCAATTATCTCCATGGCCACGTGTATTTCAGTCTCACCTTGAGGTGATTTTGGAGTGACCTGGCTTCTTCCTCAGGTTCTTATTAGGTAGATTGGCCTAGGATTATGCTCCTAAGAATAAAGTAAAATGCTGTATCATTTGTAATTTTGTTGTGGGGACTAGTAGGGAGGAGACTATAACTTGATTTGAATAAAACCTAGACATGAATTAGCCTGTTGAAGGCTTTAGAACTAACTTTTTGAGATAAAGATGAACCCTGTGTGATGATTAAAAAAAAGGACTGACACCACGTGTTGCCTTGTAGAGTGGATGTAAGTGAAAAAGTTAGGGGTTGAAGAAAGCTCTAGTTTCTCTACTCACAGGTTTTATGATTTTGGCATCTTGCATTCTATCATATTTCAACTCAATATCACCTTGTTTCAAGCATGGTTTTCTAAAATTATATATTGGGTGGAAACATGAACTCAATGGACTGTAACTTTTTTTTTTTTTTTAGAAAAGAAGTCTTCCTTCATCATTGTGTCTCTCAGTTGTGTTTCTATGTGGCATTTCCATTCAGAAATGTCCTGAAAATAAATGAAGACTTTACAGGAATCACAAATCTGCCATCATTACTGGCTAATCGAGTGCAATTACAGTTCTCTGTATTGTCAAACACTCAGACTTGCTGAGTACCCCACACAAAGGTCTGGTTTTGGGTTTTTTGTTTTTTTTTTTAAGTCAGAAACTCTTTGTTCCTGATCAAGCATTACTCTTATTTAAGGTTCGTAATTTGAAAAACCTCAAGCCATCTTGGATTTCTTGGATTTTAAAGTAATGGTGGATTTTTTCCCCCCTAGTAACACTTATCTTACATGGAGAAGCATTACTATAAACGGTTGAATACAGGGCTTACTCTCTGTAAGATGATGTGTACAGATTATTTTTAAATTGGCTCCAGATTTGATGTAGTCTTTACATCCCACCTCAAATGCACTGTGTCTCTTTGCTTGTGTTGGTGCATTTGTAACATTCAACAAGTTTGTTTCCTAATTCTCCTGATCAGAAATCTCCATGTCTTTATTTTTTACTTATGTACCTACCATTATAGTTAGGAACCATAATGGTGATTCAGGGGCACTGGGAGAACAAGACTTATTTTTAAAATCATTTAAGGAACATCAAATTGTGTCTAGCAATTTCAACATTTAGCTCATTTTATTTGTGTCAGTGACAGGCTTCAGAGCTACCAGACACCAAACTTGACACCTGGCTTCATCTTTTTCTAGCTCTGACCTTGGGCAAGTTATTTAGCCTCTCTTAGCCTCATTTTCCTCATTTCTGTCTTATTGATAACTATACCTAGTGCATACAGTTTTCATGAGACTAGAACAAACCAATAAATGTCCATGTCTGGCACATACTTTGTACTCAGTACATGTTACTTATTGTTATTGCCACCAACAGTTCCAACATTAATAACACTTTGGAAATTTTATTCTATATGGAACTTATGTTGTAGTCTTTATTAGTCAAATGATGCAATACCCCATTACTCAATTCATATACATTTTTATATAGTTAAAACATGCAGATGAGCACATGCACACACACCTCCATACATACTGCATCTGAAGCTTTTAAGAGAAGGTTCAAGAATTTAAATCCCTCTATATTTGGGTACATATGTTCGTAAGGTCAGTACTTACTCATAGGAAGAAACATGAGGACATAACTATGCTATATGGTGTTCTGTCTCAAACTTGAAGACAATTTCGGCCAAGCATGTGCTGTCCTAACCTAGGACACCTGTGGTTTATGGCTCCCTCTTGATTGTGTCAGTAAGAGCTCAAGGCCAAGCTCATATCAGCCATCTGAAAGAAAGCACTTGGAAGAAAGCAGAAATGGCTTTGACTCTGGGGCAGCACAGGGGTGCTTTGTTTTGCCCACCCAACTTACACATATTACACTTCATACAAAGCCCAGAGCAACATCACCTGACTGTTTTGAGGCTGGGTGGCATATTTTAGTAAAAGTTTCTGGTAATGCCTATATGGTACTCTCCAAAATATGGCACCCTCACATTTTAGTTTCTTAACCAGTTATAATTTTATGTACTGTTGCTATCATACCAGTTTGATTTTTTTCATATAAGCTTATTATTTTATTTTCCCAGGAGTGATTATTTTGTTTCTTTCTCCTAAAGTTTAAATGTCTTTCAAAAGCAGCTTGTTCATAAGTATCCATTTGAAAACGAAGTCAAATGAAGATTTAATTTTTTGTACAAGTCCTTGTACCTTTTTAATTTGGAGAGTCATCTGTATCATTATGATCTCTTTTCCTAGGAAAATGTGTTAAAGGAGACCCTTGAGATCTCATAGCTGACGATACTTTGTTAGAAATGAGCATAAAGCCCAATGTTGTGAGTACTAGTGAATTCTGGAACGAAACAAGGCTTTTGATTTTTTAAATTCTTCTTAGAGTCTGGAAAGGGACAGTCATCTCTGGGATTTGTGATGCGTTCTGCATGAGGATAATTTTGCCTCTGGGAAAGTCAGATTCAGGCCAAAATCACTCCTGGGATTTTGAAGTCTGAAGTCACTTCTTTGGCTCTGCTCACTAGAAAATTCAAGAATGCTAATCATTGGGCAGTGTGAACAGTGGTTGAGAAATGAATTATTGTAATGATCATTTTCAGAATTTTTTTTTAAGATATAGAAATTCTTCCACATTGTATTTCAGGCACCATAATGGCAAATCTTAGTGGGGTTTTCAGGTGGGACTTAGAAGTAAAGAGGCAAATGTACCTTTTAAGTAACCCCATGAGTGTTCTTTCTTTTAAGTTCCCTGTTAGTTTTTTGAACAGGTCTTATTTATTTATTTGAGAGCTAATCATACTATAATGCCAGCATGAGATGAGCTTTTGTTAACGTACCCAAGCAAAACCTTTATATTATTAAATCCTTTGGCGATGATAGAGAGAACAGGAAAATGTGGGAGATATAGTTCAGTCTAAGATATTTAAATTAGTACTAGGATCATTTTCCTCCTTAGATTTTTTCTCAGCCTGTTACAAAATTAGCCACATGTTTATTTTCCCCTTGCTGTTTCTCAGCACAACCAATTCTTAAAATACTCAATTGGGGTTCTAAGCTTCTGTTCAGGGAAACTCTTTCATATAAAGTTTCCACTGTGGCCAACACCTCATTCATTCAGTACATATTTATTAAATACTTTGTGTGTTAGGAACTGTTCAAAGTTCTTGTGATACATCAGTGAACAAGCAAACAAGTCTCCTTCCTTCACGGGGCTTTTATTTTAGCTTCCACAGAGGGCCTAACCAGCCTATGCTTAAGACCTAGGCACTCTCCAAGGGTCTCTGTGGTCCAAGAGGGGATCTATTAATTTCTTGAAACATGGCCACACATATCAGTAGTACACTGAACTCAAATGTATAGAACATAAATATATTTTTAAATTTTGTTTATATCTGATCTAATCCCCCTCATCTGTCCCCTTGTGGTAGCAATTTTTAAATTTTTTTAAAAAATTTTTTAAAAATTTAAAAAAATTTCATCCAAGGCAATAATCTACCATTGCTTTTGGCAATGCTGGTATTTTAGATTGAAAATGAGAAGGGGCGAGAGAGGTGCCACATGAATGAAATTTTTGAATGTACAAGCATGTTTTCTTAATTTTTTGTGCTATTCATAATTTGGTGACTATGAGCATAATACACTCTCCAGGCTAACTAGCTTCATTAACATTTCCCTCATCATTTTCTTAACTCTAGACAATCAATAAAACCATAACTGAAGCCCTGATTTGCAGCATCTGCCTATTTCCATGTTGTAAATACTGTCACCACGGCTGAGTTCAAACTTCCCACGTGATGTCACTGAATATAGAAAAGATGTGCAACAGTGTGCCATTATGTGATATTTCCACTCAACAGACATGTAGCCACAAATAACCTTGGGATCACAGATAACAGTAAAAATGTAGTAAAAATGAAATGATGAGGAAGGGATAAGTTTTGAGCATGTATTACTTTTGATTTTAATGTAATTTCTTTGCCAGGGCTGTAGCTCGGTTGTGGAGTGCTTGCCAAGCATGTGTGAGACACCAGGTTCAATCCCTAGCACTGCAAGGAAAAAAAACTAATATAATTTATTTAATTGTGAATTTAAATAATTTAATTATAGATTGTGGTTGTGTTTAGCAACTGGCTTGCAAAATACTTGGCAATTTAACAATTGGCTCTCAAGTCACTATGTCAGGCTAAAACCATAGTAACCATAAATGATCTGTTTTCTTTATTTCTCTCCTTCAACCTAACAGCAAATGTGCTAACTCCATCTCTAAAGCTCTTTTCAAACCCCTCTTTTCCCTATGCTCATCAGTTCTCATCACACTCACCTCCCACCTGTATCCCAGTGATAGTCTCCCATCTGCCCTCTCTGCTGCCTCCACTCCAAATGTGTCTACACTCCATTCTGCACATGGGAGCCAGTCATATGTTTTAAATGTGTATCACACCATTTTCCATATTAAACCCTTCTACATTTTCCTATTGTCCTTAGAAGAAAGTCCAAGCTCTTATCATGACCAACAAGGCTCTGCAGCCTCTGGCTGTGGCCTCCCTTACACTTCATCTTGGTCATCATCATCCTGGCCAAGCACTACATGCCAGTCACACTGGCTTCTTTCTTTTCTTGAAACACACCTATATCATAGCTACTGCAGGACCTTAGCATTTATTTCCTTGGCCAGGATGCTCTTCCCTCATACCATTCCAGGGCTGGCTCATTCTCATCATTCAGATTCCATCTGGAATATCATCTCCTAAGAGAAGTCATCCCTGGCCATTTTATCTATGGTAGCCTCCACCCTCCATAGTGCCGTTATCTGTCACCTTCCTCTGTTCCCACGAATTCAGGCAAATTACTCAGCCTTTCCATGCCTCAACTTTTTCATTTGCTCAATGGAAATAACTATAGTATTTCCTCCTAGGGTTGTGAAGATATAATGAGTTAATACATGGAAAGTAATTTGCATATTGCCTGGATCATATGAAGTACTGCATAAGTTTAGGTGCTAATATCATCATCATCATCATTATTTTGAAGTATTATCATCACTGTTATTATTGAAGTATTCAAAGTATTTTATCTATGTTTTTGCTTGTTTGTTTTCTATCTCTTCTACTGGATTTGAGCTACATGGGAACAGTGATCTTGAATGACTCAGGCATTGCTGTGTCCTAACCCCTAGAACAGTGCCTGCCACACACTAAGTACTTCAATATTTTTTGAATGAATGTGCGTATACAGGAATAAACATAAGAAGTAGGGGTGACTCCATTCTGAACCTTGGTTTATTGGAAAATATTATCCCAGAAGCTCATAATCAACATGATCACAAAGACATAGCCTTTTCTATAGGCAGTGGGACTCCTGGACTCTTGCCACAGGGCAGCAAGGGCTTCCATGAATTCTGGGTACGATTTTCCTGGAGTTCAGGTAGCTGATGCTACAGTGATCTGACTCATTAGGAATACTATGGCTAAACTGAGCTCCAAAGGTGAAATCAATTGTGAGAACTAATAGTTTGTATCCCAGTTATGGACTAGCCTAGATGAAGAACTGTATGCTTGGGATTCCTGCAGCAGCCAGACAACAGGGAGTCCAACACTGGAATACACCTTTGTTGTCCTTGATGAGGAGACTCAACAATCTGTATCTTTTGTGGAAGAACTTGGGGGCAGCCTTAGGAAGGCTTCTAGCCTTTGTGATTCTGGTGGTTGTTTTGAGCCCACCTGTCTTGACCTAAGTGGTCATTCAAGGAGGTTATATGAAAAGGCCCATTTCCACGGTTTTTGGGTTTTGTTTTTCATTTTTCGTTTAGATCCCTGACGTGTCCTGATGGTAGGTTCATGAAGATTTTCTGCAGCTTTCCCTGTGTTGATCAGGAAAGACAAGCTTCTTGGCTCTGGGGAGCTTTCTGAGGATGCACCATTTGTTCTTCACCATTGCACACGGAATACCTCACATGTGCCTGCCACTGAATAATAACATATAATAACCTATGGGTGAAAGACAGGATCTGCATGTCCAGAACAGCATCAAGTTAGAGTGTGGTGCCTGGCATCTGAGAAAGCTGGGTTCTCAGGACACTCTGAGGAGCACCAAGGAGCCCTCCCTGCCTCTTCCACTAATCCCTCTGAGGGAGGCACTGAGCAGGGAGAAGGCAGGCTTTGGGATCAGACAAACTTTGTACCAGGCTATAGTTAAATGATCTTGAGGAATGACTCGTTAAATTGCCTTGAAGACATCAGTGGCTTAACATCTTTCAGTTTTCTAATGTGTAAAATTAGAATAAAAATGGTACCTATGATAATTAATCATAGAGTATATAAACATTTTTGCCCAGAACCTGGTACCTGCTGTGTGATCAGCGACAGGAGCTGTTGATATGAATTAGTGGAGTGTTTTCTGTTTGCATATGATTAGCAAGAACATTAAGGGGCTAGGGTTTGTCTAGAGCATAGTAGAATTTGATCCAATAACACAAGGCCATAGCAGATTCTGGGCCAGAACTATATAGGAAAAAGTAGGGTTTGGGCCCAGAGGTTAGGCCAGTGATGACAGTGTGTGGTGAGGACATGGGCATGACAGTATAGTGACAGAAGACAATGTGTAGAACACAGAAGTAGATCAATTTTTATAGATGAGAAACTATACTGAGATTGATACCTGAATCTCTACCAATCTACTGGAGAATCTCTATTCCTCATAAAAAATCTACTTTTTAGAGAGAGAAAAAAAATCCAAACTGTGTTTTATGAACACTAGATTAGAACAACTTGGAAGCTGACTTTTTAAAATTCATGACTAGTGTACTCATGGTATGTAGTAAGGCCATTGGGTAATATCTATTTGTCCTCCTCTTCCTCGTCGTCCTCCTCCTCCTTTTAAAAAATGTTTTTATTAGTGCATTATAGTTATACATAATTGTGAGATTTGTTTTTGTTTCTTCTTATATTGGGTAAATCATACCATAGAGAGTAACTCATGAGTTGAAGTTACTGGTCCATATTCATCAGGGAAAGATGAATTAGCAGATGAGGGAGTGACAATTAGAGAAGAAACAGTTACGAACATGGAAGGGAAGGCCATGGCCCAGATGAAAGGGATGGGAGCATGGGTCTCAGAGAGGGGCTGATGTTGTATTGTGGGCATAGGAAAGACACCAGGAGATAATCAATGCTTCAACAATCTAAAAGTGACTCTAGCTTTGTCCTTCAATGGCTATAGCACACAACCTTAAGACTTTAAAAAGATTAAAAAACATTAACATTTAAGAAGGTGTCCTCTGGCAAATCTGCAATAGACTGATGACCCTTGAATGGTTTTGTAATAAGTGCATAGACGAAGGAGAAATTTGGCAGATAGGGGAAAAGTTAATCTGAAAGAGGAAATTTGAGGTTAGAAGAACATGAAGGCAAATCATTTGTGATGAATGTGAAGGAAAGATCAAGATTTAATAATGAACCAGAGAGACAAAGGATAGAGCCAATGTTAATGACAAGAGGGCACCAAGAAGCCACTGCACTAAGCTTTTTACTGGCACCATTTCACTGGCCATCAGGACTAGCTCTGAGGTGAGCCCGGTTGCAGCCCCACTTAGCAGGGCAGGTCAAGGCTTGTCTGTGGGCAGAGCTGGGGCAGGAAGACCTGAGGTGTGTACCTGTGCTCTCTGAGACAAGAGCTCCTATGTATCACCATTCAGCTGAGGTGCCCAAGGGGCTGAGAGAAGATGATGAAGGTAGGGAAAGAAATGGGAAGAAGAGGCGCAAGGGACTTCACGGTTCAAGTATCTTAGAATGAAAGTAAGACATTGTTAGACTAAAAAGAAGAAAGCATCCATAAAGGAGTAAGGAAATCAGTATTTATTGACCAAGTTGTATGACTCAAGTTTATGTATATAATCTCCTTGTATCACAAGAACCCCATGAAGCAGATAGGACTTCCCTTTACGCAGATGAGATACGAGTTCAGAGAAGTCACCGTTAATCATGTAGCACATAAATACCAGAGCCAGGATTAGAACCGCTGCCTGCTGCCTTAGAAAGCCCACAGTATTTCCATTCGAGCAGCTGCCTGGGGAAAGGAAGTGCTGAGGCTGGGGGTGAGAGAGCAGAAATGGCATCTCCTTCGAATGGTAGGGTAAAAATGCAAATAAAGCATGACTAGAAAGACAAAAAAGGGAAATGAGAAAGGGAGGACCTCACAGTGATAATTAGGTTCACACCACCTGTTTTTCCTTTGGCCAGAGAGGTCCCTTGTCAAGGCTCTGAGTGAAAAACAAAGCGACCGACTGGCTCAGAGAGGCCAATAAAGTTTTCCATTGGTCATCCAGGGCTGTGCAGCAACACAGGAGCAGATGATTTGGAGGAGCCCCAAAAGGCCACAGGAGATTCCAGACAATTGACGCTGCTGACTGCCATGGACAGTTCATGGAAAACAGTAACTTTAAAAAGACACAAAATGGAGAGGCACTCAGGGGAATGCACTCTACAAGGGCGGCTGGCAGGAAGTATGGTTACAATGCAGGACACTGAGACACATAGCTGGGCGTGAAAAGCAACTCTGTGCAGCTTGCAGGGTCAATTTTATTATTACCGCTTTGCATATGAGGAAACTGTGGCCCATAGAGTTTGAGGCCTCTGGTCCTGAGCTTTAGAATCCAGGTGTCTGACTCTAAATCTAGTGTGTGAAATATATTTCTAATGGTAACCTTGGGGTATCAGACAATGGACATATTTTTGAGTAGGGCTCTTTGCTTTGTTCTATACAGGTAATTTTTAAACACTTTTTGTTTGTTCGTTTTCAATAAAAGCAGCTCTACTTTTCAGAAGAAAATGCCATTCAGCCTCTTGGGTTACGGCGGTGTGGTCTAGGTGCAGATTCATGTAGAACCTTAACCAGGAATTGTCTAATAATTAGCAAAGGTGACTGCTGACTTCACTGCATGATCACAGATTCTACTACAAATCTTTTTGTTTGCTGCTGTCCAGGATACAATGACTAGTGGAAGGCAATTCCTTGATGGCCAACTCGGTAGCTTTCATAAAGTAAACTAACTGCTGGGAAAGGAGAGATACAGTCTCACTCCCAGACTCTGGAGTTTTGTTTCATATTTAATCATTTCTAAGTAAAACTAAGTGAATTATCTTTGGCTCACTCAGAACCTTCCTCCTTCCCACAGAGATTCACACTTAATATACTCAAAACTACCAAGACCATGCTGATACTCTCAACCTGCTCAGATTACTAATTTCGCTTCACTTTTCATGACATCTTAGAGAATGCCTTCCCCACACACCCAGATTTCCACATTAGGATGAATAGTATTTACTAGAAATCATGGTCAAGGTGACTTTGAAATATCTCTATATATTTCATGGTTATAGTCCACACCCCTGTTTCATCTGCTGGGATAAAATAACTATTTCCCAACTACTGTTAAGATTTAAGGGCTGAGATTGTAGCTCAGCGGTAGAGCGCTTGCCTCGCATGCGTGAGGCCCTGGGTTCGATCCGCAGCACCACATACAAAGCAATAAAATAAAGACATTGTGTCCATCTACAACTAAAAAAAAAAATCAAAAAAAAAAAAAAAGATTTAAGTGGCTTAGTGACAGGGTGGCAACCTCAAACCATGGGACAAAAATTCAATGCCTTGATCACTACCAGTCTTTTCATATAGCCATCAGCTAGCTCCTGAATCCAGATGGGCAATATGCTCATTTTTCCTTTTAACATATTTTAGTCAGAATTTAAAGTTTGTTTTTTTTTTTTAAGATCAAAACCTCATGAAACTCATTATCTTCTTTCTGATCTATGGCAGAGTCTTCTTTAAAAGGCAATTATTTTGTCTCTCTCTCTCTTTTTTCTTTTGCTTAACATCTGAAATCCAAGGCCACCATCATGGAGGATACACTTTGTCTTAGAGGACAGAAAAGATGTTCATTCTAATACAATATTACACACACACACACAAAGGATATTAATTAGTGTAGCTCGTGTGAGAGAAGAGCTCCGTCGTGTTGAATGCTCACCCTGTGCTTCGTTCAGCTCTTCCCTGTCTCTTCATCCTTCCTTACTTCCATACGTACTTCCCCTCCTTTCTTTTTTAATTCTTTTGTATTTGTAATCCATACTTCCTACTCTGAGCCTTCTCCTCTCCATGATTTACCTTTGCAGGAGTCTAACCTGCCCAAGCTGTGTCTGTAAACAGATTGTGATCTTCCTGGCCACATCTGACATTTCTACAGACAGCCTGGTCATCATTAGGAACACTTAACAGTTTAGTCAGAGCACTTTCAAGCTCTGAAAGACAGGGGTTTCTGATTGCCTGCAGCACAGGACCTGTAGGAAGTCTCTCTGATGGTGCCAATCAACTGGGACCAGCCTGCAGCAGTTCCTTTTATAACCAGAAGAGGCAGATAGGGTTCCGACTGAGGCAGCTGCGCAAACAAGCAAGCAGCTGCCCCTACAGCTGACCACCAGCATCGCTTTTGGTTTTTATGTCTGGGATTCTCTGGCTTGCCCACTGCCCACAGTGGCCCCTTTAAGAACCAGGTGTTGTCAATTGAATCTGTTGCAAGTTTGGCACGACACTGGTCACCATCCTATGACCAGCAAAGTGCATCATGCAGTCAAGCTCAGAAGCACAGAGGAAGATATCTGGGGACAGGATATCTTCCATGTCAACTAACAGAAGCAAGGACAGCCTGTTAGGAACTAGGAAGGGGCACACCCTCCTTTGCTGTATTACCTTTAATCAAGACTCCTCCTCAAAGTACAAAGTCATGTGACCAGCTCTAGGACCAGAAAAGGCACCTCTGCCCCATGGCTAGAGATAGGGTTCACTCATCGCTGGACATATTAGATGGGGAAGGGAGGAGAAGCTGTCTGGAAAGCAGAGCCATGTCATAGGGTGTGACAGAGATTGACAGTATGGTGCGGCTGAGAGGTCTGACTTTCTGGGATGTGCCTTGAGGTCGGAGGGGGTCTTTAAATGCAACAGAGAGGCCTCAAGGCTAACTCTCTTCCCAATGAACTAACATAGTTCTACAGGGAGGAGTTTTGCTAATGCCTCAGAAACAATGGGTGGTAAAAATGAGTAAACTGGATTAGAGAGGGCAGAAGCCCAGACAGCATACCAGGCTCAAGCTTGGCCACCAGAGGAATATCAGGGAACCCCGGTGTCCCAGAGGTCTGGAAAGGGGCAGGGATCCTGTGGCAGGTAGCACAGGGAAGGGGTAATACCCTGCTGAGCTACCACTGTCTTTCTGGAAGATGATAGAAGCTATTCCAGTGTGATTCATGTTTCAAGCAGTAGGATCCACTCTGCACTCCTTCCTGAGGATGATCATTTTTACAAACACTGAAAGGGCTGCTGTGTGGGTGCAGGAAGATACACCATCCTTAAGCCTTCCTCTCCAGAGGACAGAATCTCAAGTACAAGCAAAACTTAAGAGGCAGATGCTGGCTAAATGGAAAACAAAAACTGAAACCAAAGCAAAGCCCACTTCTGAAATGGTCTGTGCCATGAAGGAGATTGGCTGTGACATCCGTTCCCTGTGAGGGCCTGTAGATGATTTTGCACATCAGGGTGAACCTCTTCCCTGCAGCTCTTTCAGTCACTGAGGGCAAGACCAGAAAAATCTCAGCACAGAGGCCTGGGGCAGGAAGCTGGAACAAGATCTGCCCTGAGAAGGAGCAGGCACTGCATGATGGTCCAGGCTACAGAGGATGAGGGAGATCCCATTTTGAAAGAGAGAAGCCAATAGTATAGTTTATGTCTTGGACAGTCCATGATATTCAATATTTGATCAAGACAAAGAAAATAGAAAAATGCACTGTTGTACAAATGGACACTTATTTTATTTTCTCATTTACCCCTGTTCCCCTACCCAATAGGCTTTTACTTTCAAATGAGCTTCCAATTTATTTTTAAAGTCAATTTACATTTTTTGCAGACCCAAGTAATCACTGCAATCTAAACACACAAATAACATTGGTGTGTTAAGTTGCAAGAGAAATTATTTTACTATTCTACAATAACTGTCAGAGCAAACTCATCTTTACATGAAGTGCTGTCAGTCATTTTGAGAAATTATGCAAGCAGCAACATTCAATTTAAACAATATAAACATATGATACTTTATTTGTTTCCTTGATGAAAAAGAGGAGTGTGTGCATTTTTCCTTTGTAGGTAGAACTTGTCTATGGTAGTCCTAGAATCATTTTTCTTCCATATTCATAATATGCTATCACCCTGGTCCCCCTTATTTATTACCTCGATGGCTCCCTACCTCCATCAAAGCAATTCTCCACTCTCATCTTATTGAAAGAGTATCATGAACCATTCTTCCCTGCTCCAGCCTTCCTAGCATGGCAGACCGAGTGAGCACTTGAAACTCAGTTATATCCTATCTTTCCTCTGCTTACAACCTCACATTTTGCTGACAGTAAAACTCAAAGTATCATCGCAGGACTACACAGCCCTGCATGGTATGTCCCCACCCCTCTTCCCTCCAGCCCTCTCCTGCTTCTCTCCCCTCACTGCATCCCACTAGTGGCCTCCTGGCTGTTCCTGGAGCCCATCAGGAGCCTCCTGCCTGAGGCTTTGACTCTAGCTCTTCCCTCTGCCTGAAGCTGTCTTCCCAGTGACATTCTCTGGGCTCACATCATCTCTCCAAGTCTCTGATCAAATCTTTGTCCTCTGAGGCCTGCCTTGACCATTCACCTCTATACCCTTGACAGCCTCCTAATCTGCTCTTTTTCTTTCTATCACTTATCATTTCTTAAAATTCTTTATGATTCACTTATTGATTACATTTACTGCTTATTGTTAGAAGCTCTCTAATTAAATATAAAATACACAAGGTCAGGGGTCTCTGTTTTGTTCAAGTGCCTGGAATAGAATCTAGTGTCTAGAGAGAGTATCCAGTAGGCAACTAGTCCATATTGTTGAACAAATGAGTGAGCATATGAATGTTTTTAGTATATATTCTGTTATCCCAACTTTATCATTCATCCATGTAACATGTCACTGATCAGTCCTTTTGGTTACCTCCTCCATTGTTGGGGTACCTGTTACTATTTCATGTTGATCATCTTATATTCAAATAATATCAAAAGCTTCTGTTTTTAGGTTAACTTGAGAAAAACATCATCATATTTATCCATGGAGTTATGCCTTTCCCCCCCAGTACTAAGCACACACAACTGCAGAGTTTTATCCTTAGCCACCTTTTTTTTTTTGAGACAGGGTTTCACTAAGTTGCTGAGGATGGCCTCAAACTTGGAATCCTCTTGCCTCAGCCAAATCACTGGGATTACAGGCATGTGCCGCCATGTCCAGAAAGTTATGTTTTTTCCTTTTTAATTCATCCAGTTCCATAGGGCCTCATAAGAGTTTCCCAGCCAGTTCTTGCTTATTAGACCAGCAAAGGTGTGAACTTTCCAATGTGTTTGCTAATGTCATGCTGAGTTGACTATTGCAGCACAAGTTTCTCCTGCTGTTGAACTTGCAGCTTTCTTGCTTTAACTTAAGCCCTGAGATTCTCATTTATTCTCTCCAGACATGGACAACTAGTAATCAGATATCTCTTCTCCAAAAGTCCTTCATGTAGCTGGAGACAGCAAAGCTAACCTTCAGCATTCCAGTTTGTAGAAGAAACTGCCTTAATGTCATTAACTTCCTCTAGGAGACATGATTTTTATCTCAAAACATATCACTTTAACAAATACATTTCAAAAAGCAATGTAAGTGTGTACTACAATTTAGTGAATGCCTCAATTTACTAAAGCTCAAATTTAAAGTGCTAAGCAAGAATTATCTGTCTGAGGAAATCACATACACACTTCGTGAACTTGACTTAAAAAGTTTTGCATGGTTAAAACTGTAAAATGTTCAGGACAGGAGAAATCCCATTAAGACACACTTCAAAATGAAATAAGAGCTTGGTAAGATAAGTTAATTTGTTGCCTGAAAAAAAATATGTATAGCCGGGCACAGTGACATATGCCTGTAATCCCAGTGACTGGGGAGACTGAGGCAGGAGGATTGCAAGTTCAAGGTCAGCAATCAGCAAATGAGTGAGGCTCTAAGCAGCTTAGCAAGACCTTATCTCAAAATTAAAAAAAAAAAAAAAAAAGCTTAAAAGGGGTTGGGAATGTGGCTCAATGAACCTGGGTTCAATTCCTGGTATCAAAAAAAAAAAAAAAAGTATACAGAATTAAGTAAGGGGAACTCTATTTTGGTCAAGTTCCTACAACAATATCTGGCATGTAATAGGCATCCAGTCTGTATTGCTGAGTGAATGCATGAAAACATGAATGTTTTCAGTGTATATTCTGTTATCCAAAACTTTACCAAATGAAGTTGATACATTGGTAGGAGGATATTTAACCAGAGTTGAAAAGAGAGATTAGAAGAAGATTAGGAAGAATCAAATACTATATGCTCAGTGTTTGTGTGTGTGTGTGTTGTGTGTGTGTGTGTGTGTGTGCGCGCGCGCTAACCAACAGCAGCAGAAAGCACAAGGTTTGGAACACTGGAACTTTGCATGCAAATAAGGCTATAGCACCATAGTATGAAGAACTCGAAAGCAGACATTTCTTGAGAAAGGGCAGGTTTAGACCTGAATGGACTGAGAATTAAATGTGGCATTGTGCTATAATTGGACCTGAAATGTTCCTCAAAGGCCCATTTTGTTAAGGCTTGGTCCTAGGGTGGCACTTTGGGGAAGTGAAGGCTTGGAGGTCCCTAGGTCATTATATGCCCTTGAAGGTAACTGTGAGACTCAGGCTCCTGGCTCTTTCTCTTTTTTTTGCTTCCTGGCCATGGAGTAAGCAGTTTTGTTCTGCTACAGGCTCCTATCATGATGTGCTACCTCACCACAGACCCAAAGCAACAGGGCCAACCAATCATGGACTGAAACTTCCAAGACTGTGGGCCAAAAACCAATTTCTCTTTATATGTTGATTATCTCAGGTATTTTATTATGGTGATGGAAAGCTGACTAACATAGGTGGGAAATAAAACACAGTATTATTCTTAAGAAAGCAATTAATATCTTCTCCATGATAATTGTTATCAATTTTTAAGTTAATTTGAAATGTCTCTGAAGCCCCCAGAAACAGAGCAGGTAGAACTGAGTGAATCCCTAGCAAAAGAATAAGTGAGAAAAAGCTTTCCATTTATCTTTGTGCTACAGAAAAAACAAAATACCGAGATTGTGTAATTTATAAAGAACAGAAATTTCTTTCTCATAATTCCAGAGACTATGAAGCCCAAGAACAAGATCCCAGTATCTGGTAAGGGTCTCCTTGCTGTTTCCTCACATGACACAAGGGAGAAGGGCAAGCAAGAATGGAAGAACAAGCTAGCAAAGCTAACAGAATTCTGCATGAAGTCTCTATAAAAGGACTTAATCCCATTAACAGTGGAGCTGCCCTCATGGTCTAAGAACCTCTTAAAAGCCCCACCTCTTAATACTATCATATGGGATTTTAGAAGGGTTTAAATTTCAACATGAATGCTGGAGGGAACAAAAACATTCAAACCCTAGCACCACTTATAGTGATGAAGTTTAAAAGCAAGTAGAACCTCTGTTACCCAGAGATTGATAATTCTTTACATATGGATATGTTATATTTCATATATTTACATAGATATGTAATATATGATATGAAATACATATTGATAGAAATCAATAACATTATGCCTAACACATCCCACAATAAAAAATATGATTAAGCTTCACTGTGCTAAACACTTAAGGCCATCAGGGTGAACAAAAATAGCCCCTACTGTTGGGATTGAACCCAGGACCTAGTGCATGCTTGACAAGTGCTGAGTTATATCCGTAGCCCTAAAAAATATATGAAAAAAAGAGAGAAAGAAAACAGAAATGGGAAGCCTGCACATGAGTGTAGTGAATCTTAATTCTCAGGTCTGTGCAAAACTCGGTAAGCAGACCACTCTGCGAAGTCAGAAACATCTCACACAGCAATGGAGCATATCTGAATCAAAACAGAGAGGTCTAAAAGAATTGATGGTGGGCTGGGGTTGTAGCTCAGTGGTGGAGCACTTGCCTCACACGTATGAGCCACTGGGTTTGATCCTCAGCACCACATAAAAATAAATAAAATAAAAGGTATTGTGTCCATCTACAACTAAAATATACATATATATATATATGGATTGATCCTCCTGGAGAACAGAGTTTCTCAAAGTATGGTCAGAGACCAAGTTCTTTTCTATTGTATTGAGGCCTAGTCAGTCCTTTGCATTTTTGGTTATCCTTTTTTCTTCTAGTTGTACATTTTATAATTGTCTGTATTAAATGCCATCCTGGTTCTATAAGATTGGCCATTAAAAAGATGGTCAAAGCTACTTTGAATTTGCCTGTATCCTCTGCAGTATTAACAGCTCCATTTGAGTTAGAATGGGTCACACATTCACCAGGCACACGTTTGACCTCTCTTCTTTCATTTGTAAAGATAAAGACAGGCAAACCTCCTTCCTTCCTTACTCCTGGGACTGGTTTCAATTGGACACCACTCTAGCCTTTAATATCTCTCAGCCATGAATGACATTGCCTTAGCTTCTATGACATTCCCATAAAAGAAATGACTGTGTCTTTTGTATCTGCCTTAGTGTTTGGTTAATTCAAATATTCTATGTAAAAATACTTAGGACACGAGGAGGGGAGAGGATCATGATATAAAGAATTCTTGAATACGTGTTTTAATTTGGAAAATTCTGAGCTTCTAGTTGGAGTAAGACAAGGAGTGTACCTTCTTCATCCCTTAAAATGAGGAAATAATTCAGAAAAACTGTCAGACAATGTAAGCCAAAATCTTGGATCTCCATTTCCATGTATAGAGAGCTAGTGAAAGGGTTTTCTCTTTGTAGGGAGGTCTCTTCTTGGCCTGACCCAGACTTCTGGCCTTCAGATTGTCTAGTAAATCTGCCCCTTCCAGATTTTGAGACTGGTAGCTGTAAAGCTGATATTTTAACGCACCATTTTTAAACTGCTGCTGCTGCTTTATTTGTGTCCTAATTAAATATTTTTGATTTTGTACTTATGGCCTGAAGCCATTTAATCATCCAGGGTACAATTTAATACATTTAAAAAAAACTGAGTGGGACTAACTGCCATTGTGCCCCACACAGGGGCATGCAACCAGCAGATGCTCAATGAATACCAATTTATGATCACAACAGCCCCACAGGCAGGGAATATGGAATTTTGAGTTACTTTTCCTGTTGTCCATGTCAGTCTGATCAGAGTAAAGGCACTTTTATACTTCAGTTTCACAATCCACAAAAGGAAATAGCTCTTGTTTATCATTATCAATTTAGGATACAGAAAGATATGCAGACGGGTTAGATTAATAGTTGTCTTTGTGTTTGAAGGTGGCAATTGGCCAGGTGTTCTCAGGCTCAAGTGAAGAATCTGAATGAAATGTGTTTGGGAAGTATTCATTCAGTTTAGATGATGAAACCCTGGAGAGCCCCTCAGGATAGCTTGAAATGGGGGTTTTTCTCCTTTCAGATGGCCTTAGCAGAGGGGGCCAGATGACCCTCTTCTATAGGCTTGCCACTCTTACATAGATTTTTAAAGAATATAATTACTGACTAGAGGTAATGCACTTCAAGGTGAGTTCTTTTGTGTAGCTCCTTAATAATAATGTGATCAATTAGGTGATCAGTACACTTTTTAAATGCCCAAACTCAGGCAAGAAACATGGTTGAAGGTAAACATCAACATCACTAGCAAGGAACTACATGGTTGTTAGTGGAGAGCTGTTGACTGCTCGTAACCTTTGACTTAGTGAACCCTAGACTCTGGAGCAGAGGTCAGCAAACTACAGGCCTCTGGCCTGCTACCAAGTTTTGTACAGCTTGTGAACTAAAAATTCTTTTTACAGTTTTAAACAGTTAAAACAAAATTTTAAAAAGACTATTTTTGGGGGGCATGGGTTGTGGCTTAGTGTTGGGGAGCTTGCCTAGCATGCATAAGGCACTGGGTTCGATTCTCAGCACCACATATAAATAAATGAAAAAAAACAAAGGTCCACCAACAACTTAAAAAATATTTTTTTAAAAAAAGACTATCATTTCATGACACATTGAAAATTAAATTCAAATTTCATTACTTATAAAGTTTCATTTGAACACAGACATACCCATTTGTGTATGTATTGTTTATGTCTCCTTTCAAAACATATCAGTAGAGCTGCAAAGCTGAGACAGAGACCATCTAGTCGGCAAAGCCAAAAATATTTGCTACCTGGCTCTTTATAAGAAAAGTATGCTCTATCCAAAAGAAGTGGCTCACAAAATACAGAATAAGCTGTATGGGGTAAGTTTATCACAGTGTGATCTATATTAGGAAAATTAGAAAAATGTGAATGCTCCTCCAAGTACATAGGAATTGTTAAATAAATTGTGTCATATCTGCCTAACAGAACATTTTAGAACCAATAAAACCAAGAGCGTTGACTATCTACCCATATTGAAAACGAAAATGATAGGTTAAAGTGGAAAAAATATTAAACCATAGACTTGTATAACTACATGAATGTTCACTAGCCAATTAATTCAGTTACCCAACAAATATTTAGTAGGAACTAGAATATTTGTAATACATATACTATATACATGAGAGGAAAAAACAACTTAGAAAGTTTTGTTAATGACTAGGTAAGAGTGATCAATTTTGCTGTTTTTTTCCCTTAAACTCGATTTTTATTTTTCCCTGTATAATGCTTATGTTACTCACATATTAAAAGCCTTATTTAAAGATTGAGATCTGGGTGCCGTGGTGCACGCCTGTAATCCCAGCACTTTGGGAGGCTGAGACAGGAGAATTGCAAGTTCAAAGCCACCCTCAGCCATGAGGAAGCACTAAGCAACTCAGTGAGACCCTGTCTCTACATAAAACACAAAATAGGGCTGGGGATGTGGCTCAGTGGTCAAGTGCCCCTGAGTTCAATCCTCAGTACCAAAAAAAAAAAAACAAGTTTGGGGAAAGGATCAGCATATATAAAAGGACAGTAAACAGCTTTCTTCAAGACTGAAGCTGCCTGGTGGGACCCACAGAAGGTCCCTGACAGCAGGGACAGCATCTTGTTCTGCTCCAGCAATTTCTTTCTTTATATCTTTTCTACCACATTTCTCTTTATGAAATAGAAGAGCCGGCTTTTTAAAAAACTCTTCCTTGCTCTCTTCTACACAGACCTAGGAGCCAGCAGGCATGACTTTCTCTTTATTCAAGAAATATAAACAACCCTATTTATCAACAGCTATATCATCTGAGAAGCTGCAACTCTGTCTCTGAAGAAATTTAAATGGCATTTAGTGTTCTTCATGATCACGTAGGAAACCATATCTGTGCGAAGTCAAGAATGGGAATTTTTCTGAAGTAGAATTGGTTCTAGAGCCCAGACTCAACACATCCCTCACTCCACCTCTGTCAGGAGAATGCCATGTTACATTACATTGCAGTCTTTAAAAGTGCCACCACTCATTATCATTGCTTTTTGAATGTTTAAAGACATATAAAGATGAAAGTAATGGCCAGGGTATCACATTTGTAAGATTAAATATGTGAGTAGCCTGAGACACTAAAGGGAAGACCATTAAGAAGTTATTATGCACATAAGGCATCCATATAAAAACAAGAAGTTTAAAAAAACACCAAAATGCTCCAGCGAGGGATCCACCCAGCTCAGTGTCCTGAGGCTGTCAGACAGTGATGACCCAATGGGATAGTGGGCGAGCAGTGACTTCTGCCCCACATGAGTCAAGTAACACTGTCTTCAGAGATGTCCGTCACACTTACATAGCTCTTAGGCTGTTCAGAGACATCTGTATGGGCATTGAAGAACTTCATTAAATCCAATAAGTATTTATTGAGCACCAACAGTAATGGAGTCAAGAAGTAATGTCAGATGATGATGTAGGGGAAGGTTGGGTAGGGGTCATTGTGATACCATGGCTGCAATTCAGATAGAAGAAGACAGTGACAACAGAAAAGAGGAGCAAGAGGAAGACATAAGACATGTTTCAAGGAAGAATTTATATGAGTCAGTGGTTGGTTAGATAGAGGACACATGTAGAAATTTCCCTGTGGAGAACGGGTGTGCCTAGCTGTGCTGTGATGGCTAATACAAGACCTACCATGAGCGTAACAAGTGTGGTTTGAATTAAATTGAGTTGAAGATGATTGTCATGCTTGGAGAAATGTGGTATTCTTAGCAAGGCTAAAAAGCAAAAATGGCAAGCTAGGTTTCTTTCTTTCTTTTTTTAATTTTAAAGATAGAATATGGGCCTAATTTAAAAAATAACAATTTACAGTATGGTGGGTCATCCAACATCAAATAGCTAGTTAGCTGACCAGAATTCTGGAATGTTTTTTAAGCATTCCCATGTTCAGTAAGCATTTCTTTAGTTTCAAAACTACAAAAGAATCAATTCTGCATTCAACTAACAATTCCTCTTCTCCTCCTCCTCCTCCTCTCCCTTCTCCTCTTTCTCCTCCTTCTCCTCCTCCTCTTCCTCCTCCTCTTCTTCTTTTGCTTTGTCTTTGCTTCACTCTTTCAAAAGCAGTTGGAAGGCTCTTAGTAAATATATAAATTCATGTCCATTATAATTACCTGAATTTGGAATAATAACACTATCTTAAAATGGGGGATATTTCTGAAATGTGTTCATGAGGTTTCCACTGTTACGTTTTCCCATTTTTGCCTTGGGGGAATTTAGGAATGCTGTAGAAGAAATACAAAGGGCTAGAAAGGCTTAGATTTAGATATCAAAATAAGATTTTCAAGAGACAATAGGCATATAAGTCAGGTTTTTCCCAGAAAGAGTTTTCTAAATTTCTCACTTTCCTGAGGGTCGTGTGGGAATCTATATCCCTAAAAAATGCTAGTCACTATAAAAGCTTAGTGTACATCCAAGATGGAGTGAGGAGATGGCATGGGAATAGCAGCACAATGGGGGTTGAAAGATAAGCAGCTGGTTTCTCCCACCACATATTTGACCTTAAAGAGCCTGGAAGTCCTCAAATAACCCATAGAGGGGCCCTAGGGCTGTGGAGAGAGCTTGCAGAGAGAGGCAACTTCTGAACACCTGAGCATTCAAGCAAAAGCTGAGTCATTTGAAGAGACAGTGCAAATGAATGGCCAGGACTAACATCTGCAAAGTAAACACAGTATGCACCTGCTGGCCATCCCACACTCCTCTGGTTCTCAACAATGTGGGGACTCATGAGGAAGTCTCTAAAGTTATAGTGAAATATAGAAGCTGCATTTCTTTGTACATCTGAGTGCATGCAATGTGAATGAATATCCACTACTGTTATACATAGTAAGAATTAGGAATTTAATGATGATTGACAACAATAAATTATTCTCAGTTTCTGAGTGTAACTATAGATCTAGAAGAAAGCTGAACTAAGAAATTTGTCTTCAAATGTATGGCATGAATTCCAATTGCTCGAAGTAATGACTGTCCTAAACCATTAATAGACCATCTTCCTCCAATGACATTAATGCAGACTTTAGAATATGCAGCTATTTTAAGAATCTTCATGTATTTACTGAGATCCAAACAAGTGAATTGATTACCACTTTTGGAATCCTTTCCAAGTAATAAAGCACTATAAAATATCTATACAAACATCCTTGAATTATACGCTTCACCTCTTGTTCTTTAATTATCTATTGTCCTTACTCTGATTTTCCTCTGGCCTATGATTTGCTAATTCCAAGTGAGCCAGAGGAAATTTGCTTCAATTCAGAATCTGATAGTTTGTGTTTAGGGATTCATGGAATATATACCTATTGAGAAAGTTTCTCTTCTTAGTTAGGTATCTTTTTCCCATCCTTAGTTTTACTTGCTAGTCAAATGGGGGAGATTAAAAAAACAACAGCTTTGTCCTTTCAATAATAGAAAAATTAATAACATATGTAAGTGTTCACCATCTGTCAAGCATTGTGTGTAATTGTGATTATATAAATCATCAAATTTCATCATCATGGTGAATGTACACTTGTGTATTTTTTAAATCCTTATTTTACAGATGAGGAAACTGAGACTTAAACTAAGTAAACCTGGTTAAAAAAAATCATGAAGCTAATAAAGGTGAGATTCAAACACATTCAGCGTAATTTATTAACTCCTTCTCTTGACAATGGCATTATGTCATAGTTTTGGTTGCTCTTCTCTGGCAGACTACTGTAGATCATACTATTGTTCCCTAGTTGGTGTGGTCCATTTGGTGGCTGCATCCATATATTTATTCCACATTCATTTTTAACAAGTTCCCTCCTGTTTCCCAAATTCTCTCTATTCTTTTTTTGAACACTGTTCATTTTGATCCTTCTGTTTTGTGCCATTGATTTTACTCATGCGTTCCATGATCATTGGTTTGCTGTTCATATTTAGACCAAGGGACAGGATATAATGATTGACAAGATTCTGAGTGACTTTCAGCTTCCAAAATTAGGGAAGATTTACTCTAGGGCAAGAACTGCCATTCAAAGAGTCTTGATTTGTTTCTTTTCTTTAGGAAAGAGCATAGGAATAAATGTCAAGGAGGCTTGGAAGGGTATTCTGCATTTTGGACTGTAGGTAAGAGATGCGTGCAACTGCTTTCTAAAGAGACCTTTAACAAAGTCTCCAGTTTTCAAGTCCACTTCTGAACTCTGCCCTCTGTAACTGCCGGTACAGAGCCCAGAGCCTCCCTGGGGCTCCATTTGGAGCCTTGGCTCATTCTTCCTCTGGAGCCTTTTCATTTGTATTGTCCAGGGCTGCTTCTCCTGCCAACATCAAGCTTGCTTTTTTCCAGTGTCCAGATGTCTTTTATATGCTGATGAGTTATTCTCTTTCTCTTTACTCTTATAGGTTTCTCCTTCTTCTCCTCCCCCTCCACCTCCTCCTCCTCCTCCTCATCCTCCTCCTCCTTCTTCTTCTTCTCCTTTTTTACTTCTTTATGGTTGTGTCTTAGGAAGGTTAGGTGAATGCACATGTTTAATTATTTTCTTGGATTAGAAGCCTGTGGTGTTTCTCCTGAAAAGCTATTTTAAGCATTGATGAACAAGATATTGTATCCTTAAGCTTTACATTTCACTGAATTTTGAAAACAAATCTCAGCATGCTAAAATATAGTGCCTTATATTTTTTTCTTATTTGTTTTTGTTATTGTGTTGACTGTGGCTCATGTATGTGAATGATTAATCTTAAATGGTGTCTTCAAGGACGAATGAAGAAATGACGTTTTGTTTAAATGATACCACAAAACAGGTAGACATTCATTTGCAGCTATCTCAAAAACTCAAGTGAGATATGTGATACATGACATTCCTGTATCAAGTTTACAATTTTTTTCTGTAGTGGAACATCCTAGAACATGGAAGGCAGAGCTTCTATGCCTTAAAAGTATTCTAGGAAGGAAATGGCCAGGGTTTCATTGGTCACCAAGAAAATAAATACACCTTGTTTACAATCCAGTTAAGATGAAATAAAATAAATCAGGAAACTTCCTTGTGGTGGCTATGAAAAATGTCAGGCATTATTTGAAGGTTGAACTCACATTTTCAGGGCATCATCACTAACTTATTATACACACCTGATCTCTAAATACCATCTTGGTTAAATATTGATTGTTCTTCAGGCTCCACTTAAACTACAAATATTGACCACATCTACCAATTTTTTTTTCATTAGTAGCTTTATTGAGGCATGATTGACATATAATAAACTACACAAAAGTGTAAAACTTAATAAGTTTTAATATCCATCATCCTCCAGATTTTCTTTCATCACCTAATAACAACCCTTGTTCCTTTTCCTTCCCACCTCTTCTATCATCCCCACAAAACCACTGATCTGCTTTCTGCTCCTGCTGTAATTTTCATTTTCTAAGATTTTATAGACATGGAATCACCAGATGTACTTTTCTTTGTCTGGCTTTTCACTCTAAGAATAATTCTTTTTCAACTTTGCTTCCAATTGTTTCCACGTCAGGGCTCTTACAACTAAAGTTACTATGAAGATGACAACTAAAGTCACTATGACCATTGGCATATCACTCTTTGTATGTGGACATCAGCTTTTACCTCTCTTGGACTGGGTGATGTGGGAAGTATGTGTTCAACTTTTTAAAAACCTACCAAACTCTTTCCCAAAGTGGTTGTACCATTTTACGCGCAGCATGCGAGAATTCCAGTCACTCTACATCCTCGCCCACACTTGAAATGTTGAGTCTTTTCAATTTTAGTTGTTCTAACACATGTGTAGTGATAGCTCATTGTAGTTTTAATTTACGTTTCTTTAATGGCTGATAATATTGCATATCTTTTCAGGTGTATATTTGCACCTATCTCCCTTTGTGAAGTGTTAAATGTTTTGCCCATTTTTTATTGGATTATTTGTTTTCTTATTACTGGGTTTGAGAGTTCTTTACATATTTGGGGTACAAGTCCTTTATCTTTGCTTTGTAAATATTTTCTCCCAGTCTGTGGCTTATCTTTTCATTCTCTTACTATCTACCTAATCTTATTTTTGAAAGTGTGTGGGTTTTATGGGAATTTTTTAAACCATCATAATAACAATTATAAGTAGCATATCTAGGAATTCAATTACCTTTAAAAGTTGTACAGAAATGCTGAGGTGATGTCAAAATTGAACTGCTAAATGTGAGTCTACAATGGGAAATCCAATTCTACATACATCACAGCTTATTTCTTAAAATTAAAAATTATGAAACTATAGTTTTAATGAGTTTTTAATAGTGAATTATATTGAGTAGAAATTTTATTTTAATGTATTAAATTGTAAAAAATTTCAGATGTAGAAATTTAGCATTCTTTCTGTGAGCATTCTTTCTCTTTCTCTCTTAACTTAGATATTTTAAGCTGAATTATTCCAATGAAATAATTTATTCAGTCTCTGTCTTTTAACCTTTCTTGGTAAAAGATTCATAATCATTAGATTGGTCATAAAATATTTGATTATGTGGCTCACACTCAGTAATAAATAAAGGGGAAGATGATGAATGATGGTCCTAAACCTTTTATAAGGTTCTCTAAATTCTTACAGTGATATCAAAGTTCTGCCAAATTTAATCTTGGAATTAAGGCAAACTAAGTTATAATGTGCAAGTAGTATATGTTAAAGCTAGAATCCTAAACTTTATGTCCCTTTCTGAGTGCAATGGGAAACTGAGTATCATTGCACAACTCTGCCCAGTAACTTTGTTATCAAAAATTTTCTCCTTTATTTCTTCTTTTATTCTATTCTCAAGCATTTGTGATAATTCAAAATAATTATTTCTCCAAAAATAGTTGAGTTTGCATATCTAGTTGAGTCTAGATATTCTTTGGAAGTAGATACTTACCTTCTATCACAGAAACATCATCTCCCAGTTGCTGTCAGATAGACACTTGGGCACTGCCTTATTTCTTCTCTCATTCCCAGTTCCATTGCCCTGTTCAGGCTGCCATCTTGTCTCTGCTGAATTATCACAGCAACCTCCCTGCTTGAGTCCCTGCCTCTGTTCTTTCCCTCTATCAGTCCATTGTCCATGCTGTAGCCAGGTAATATTTTCAGAATATAAATTCAACCATATTATTTTCTGCTCAAATATTTGTCATAACTTTATTACCTTAAGAATGAAGTCCAGGGCTGGGGTTGTAGCTCAGTGGTAGAGTGCTTGCCTAACATGTGTGAGGCACTGGGTTCGATTCTCAGCACCACATATAAATAAATAAATGTCTATTGACAACTAAAAAAATATTTAAAAAGTAAAGAATGAAGTCCAAATTTCTTTATATATAATATATATATATATATTTTTTTAGTTGTAGATGAACACAATATCTTTTTGTTTATTTTTATGTGGTGCTGAGGATTGAACCCAGTGCCTCATGCATGCAAGGCAAGCATTCTACCACTGAGCCACAATCCTAGCCCCCAAATTTCTTTATGATTATACAAGGTTCTTCATGTTGGATTCACTCTTAAAAAACAATACAAGAGAGAGAGAGAATTTTTTTAAGTTAAGAATATAAAACTAGCAAAGGTCAGTGACCGGAGGTGTATAGGGTTGTGGTAGGATCCAATGAGAAGATTTAAAGAAAATTGGCTTTATGAGGCTAAGACATTGTTTTAATGCTTTTAATATATTATTCCTACCTGTCCCTCAGTGAATCTCTGAGAATGACTTAACACTAGAATTTCACTTTTAAGTCACGTTCTACTTCAGCCTAGGTTCATGAAGCCCTGGATATGGGGTTGGTTGCTTGTAGCTCTGGATATTCAGAAAAATACTGGGCCATTGGGTACCTTGGCCTGCATCTCTAATGCTTAGGGGTACTGAACCTTGACCAGTCATGCTTCCCAGTGACCAGACAGATAGCATCATCCTTAAGGAGGGTTGAGAAAGTGATGGAAGCTCCCAGGCATCACACATGATGTGAGGCCACTCAGCACCACTTGCAGCTCCTCTTTCCAGCATGGAGCTCCCTGTTTCTTCCTTCTCTTCTTGGGCTTATCTGAAAGGGCTAACTGGGGCCCTTGGGAATCAGAAGTCTTAGAGCAAAGAATTCTAGTCATGACTCCTTTGGATGCAAGGAGCAGAAATCCCAGATACTGTAAACTAGAAAAGTCAGCAACTGGAGCTAGTTTCTCCAGATCATAAGTGCCATATGGACTGTCTCTCGACATCTGTATCTGACTTTGTGCTGTGCTCTTATACTTCAACTAGCTCTCTACTTACTACTTATCTTGCACAACACCCAACATGGCACCATTTAATTCTATATATATCATGACTGCTCATCTGACAGCCACTAAAAACAGACCTACTTGCTCATTTTCTTCAATTCCAGATTTTCTAATATGATTGTTCTAAATTGTCTTTTGAGCAATATCTATCTCATAATGGTGTGTGTGTGTGTGCATGTGCATGCAAGCACTTCCACGCTTGGTATAAGATATATAGTTGCCAACAATCATAAAGGTGGAAATATGTAGCATAGACTGGTATAAATTAAGGAGGACTATAGATGCCTAGTTGTAAAATAACTACCTAGATAAAAGGTGAAACCCAGCTCAATTGGCAAGGAAAACATATTTAATAACCACACTAAGAATGGATTCTGAATTCTCAGCTGAAATTTTGGAGACATAAATACAGAACAAGTTAAACAGAAGAAGGCAAAAAGGAATAGAATGGGTGTAGCTCAGGTGCAGACACATACCTGACAGTACAGACTCAAGAAGCTTGATGTGCTCCTGGGGCCTGGGCATTTTCCATGTAGGTCTCCAACAAGGTTGGACTCTGGTCTGTTCTCCCTGTTTGAGCAAATGGTGCAGGATAAAAACCAGAATGCCTTCTCAGGAGTTTAAGTATATTAGATTCTGTACAGACTGAGATCTGTGCACATCTCTGGACCAGATTAAATCATTCATTCCTCAAGTATGTATTTAGTACTTGCTATATGTATTTGGAACTATATCCCAGGCTTTGCTGAGAATGCAGCAATAAACACGTCTATCTGTTCTGATTAGGTTCAGAGACTCAGGCTTACAACCTAGAAGGAGCACAACATCACCCAAAGGTGACAACAACCTGAGAACTTTCAAAGGAGAAGATTTGGGCAAAAGCTTGAGGAACAGAGCTGGTTTAGGCTGGGGGTCAAGGCAGGCTGCCTGGAGGCAACCACAAAGGATGCATAGGTGCATAGGGAACAAGAGTGTCCCAGGCATGGGGAGCCAGGTGCTCAAAGCCCAGTGGCAAAGAGAGCAGTATCTGAGGAACTACAGCATTCTAGAGTGGTTGGGGAGGAGGTAGAGAGGAGAAGGTGAAGGCAGAGGGCCCAGTGTGGAGGTTACGCTGGGAGGCTGGCACTAGATACTGAGGGCAAAGGAAAGGGATAGATTATTATCTCTCTTGTGGACTGGATCTCCCACTGATGGATTGCCTATTCCTGTTTTGCTGGGGACAGGAGCCAGGCACTATGAGGAGGGAGTGCCATGGCACCATCAGGGCAAAAGAGTATTCCAAACCAAGATGGGTCTGTGTGAGCGAAGCCTCATCTACTTCACAATTGACCTAGGGACCCCCATGTTCCTTAAATTGCCACCAGTCAACACAGCTGTGTCTGAGTGTGTTCTAATGTCTGCACCTACATAGCATCAGAAGCACCGGTTCTGCTATATGGCCCTGGTCTCAAATGCCCCCTAAGAAGCCCTACCAAATGGTGCCAGAAGACTATATGATGGTCATTAAAAACAATCAACCAAATTCCATGCCTCTTAGTGCCAGGCTATGTGGTTTTCTGATGGCACAGAAAAGACTGCACTCCTGAGCTCTCCAGGCTTTCCCACAACCTGTCTTGGAATCAGAGAACCAGCAGGAGGAGGATGGAGTTGGGAAAAGTTGATGAATTTATCTTTCATCCTCCTTCTCCACTTCTTCTCTGCGAGGTGTGAACAAATAATGAAACTGCTAAAAAGAAAGGCAGCATGGAAGATAAAGAGGCCGCACAATTGGCCCTTGAAAATTCAAACTCCAGATCATTAGCTGTGAATCTGAGCGGAGGTGTTGAATATTCATTCACACAATCGTGCACATTGCAGCCAGATTGCTTTTCTTGACACAATGAACAGTGTCCTGACACCTCTAGACATTAGGGTGCTTGCAGAACCTTGCCAGAGACGACAACAAGGGAAGGGACTTTCACTTCAACTCCCATATAGCCACCAAAGTGGCACCACCTTGCCAAATTACATACATGATCTCTTGCTACAAAACATAAACTAACCACCGCATTTAAGAAGTTCCATTCCTCCCGTCTAACTGTCTCCCATGAATTCTGAGTAGACAGTGTATTTTCCTCCAATCTACAATTGAGTTTCAAAGTTTACTGTTTAATAACTAAGCAACCTAGATCAAGATATATGTTCTGCGGTACAAGGAACATTATTTTACGATACACAGAAACTTGAAATGTACTGGAAGTCTTTTGAGAAGAATGGGGAGAAAATCAGACATTTGCATTTTATCTTCTTGAGAACCATACAGCATCTCCCTCGTAGTTTGTGACTCAACAGATGTGAAAGAAGTGAAGTGTCACTCCAAGCTAAAACGTCTATCAAATGTCTTTTGAATGAATAGAGCATACTGAAGGTAAGCAAGACGGTGGAGAGAGATTCAGCAGAGTTTATTACTTTGGAAGGAAAGAATTTAAATTTTCCAAGAAGGAAACAACCCCTCCTGTCTGCCAGGTTATTCCAAAGTATGCACTGGCCCACCCTCCAGAACCCTCCACAGTTGGGCTGTGCTCCAGGGAGACCTTGTTAGAGGACAAGGAGTAGGCTGAAAAGCAGCAGACTGAGCCTCCTGAGCTGCACAGAATCTCAAGCAAGCTTTACATCTGTGCAGTGTGTTTCAAGGAGATCTATTTTCATTCTCATTTGGGTCATATCAGCAAAGAAACCATGATCTTTGTGAAAATCTTTTTCCTTTGTTAAACTTTAGTACTCATCTTTTTTTTTTTTTTCTTTTATACAAAGAAACTGTTTTGAATAAAGTTACTCAATATTGGTTGGGGAAATTTTCACTTGATCCACTTCTTTGTTTATCAGAATTCTGTGTTATCTTCTATTTGAGGACATGATAGCAGCAAAAATACTATTGTAAAAAAAAGTCTTTGAAATGGACCAATGTCGATAGCTCCCTTATTGCTGGAGACTGGTCAACAGTGGCAGCCCTCTTGCACCATCTTATTCTTAAGAACATGTAATATTATAGTTGTTTCCTCAATGGTGGCTTCAAAAGGGTCTATAGTGAGACTGCATTTGAAAACCAATTTCTCTTGGTGCTACAGATCAGCTTACAAAAGGCAATTAGGTAGGCAGTACTATCCAAAAGCATATGATTGTGAAAACAGATACTAATTATAGATCAAAGTTTAGTTACCGGGTTTTGCTTTGTAGGATGATCTGAGCCAAACTTGTCCAGTGAGATAATCACCTGACAGACACCAGTAAGCTCACCCAGGAACATGGGCATCTTGTCACTGGAGCACCTGTGAATAGACCATAACCCAGTGTGACCTGGAAGTATAAAAATCGAAGGCTGACCTTAAAGCAATCAGAACTTAGATGTAGAAACATAGATTGTCCCTTTCAAAATGGTTCCTGTGGAAGGCCTCCCACTTGTACAGTGTTGCTATTGCTCGAAGTACATTTGGTGACTAGTTTTTGAGAACAGCTTGTAAGCCCTCTGTGACACATTATTTTTAACATTCTATCTAGAAGCTGAGAATATTCTCAAAGGACAGATTTGCGCTGGGGTTGTGGCTCAGTGGTGCAACGCTTGCCTCGCACGTGTAAGGCACAGGGTTCGATCCTTAGCACCATATAAAATAAATAAAGGCATTACATTTATCTACAACTAAAAAAAATGTATTAAAAAAAAGGACAGATTTAATGCTGGGAGCAACTGACAGTTGTTTGGAGGTGAGTGAGGCCTGTGGTAGGAGAAGAGGAGTGCAGGACTAGGAATGGGCTCACCTGGGTTTGAGTCCAGCTTGGTCATCTGCAGTAGTGAGATCATGGGCAGGCGCAAAGGCTGACCTGACCTCATCTGAAGCAGAATCTCTCACTCACTCATTCCATCGTCTCTACATAACATTTGTTTGTTGAGCAGTAACTGTAGGGCAGAGAACAGAAGATGAAGGATGAAATAATTACCTCTGACTCCAAATTTCTGTCTTAGGTTGAGGATCAGTCTTTTAAAAAATAAACAAAAACAACAAGCTCAGTGTATAACTAGCATTAAGTAATAAGAATGATTATCTTGAGGTTCTTAAATTACCTTGATGAAAGCTCCAAACAAAGTTCCAAAGGTTTGTGAGTCCCTATAGTCTTACTAAGTAAAATTTTAACTTTTTTAAATTGACAAATGTGAAGCGCTAGACTCATTTCTGGTATAATCAATCCTAGATTGATTTATTTTCTTGTTTTCTCTTCTTTCCTACCCTTCCTCTTTCTTTCTTTCTTTCTTTCTTTCTTTCTTTCTTTCTTTCTTTCTTTCTTTCTTTCTTTCTTTTGTTTCTCCTTTGCTTTTTTTTTCTTTCTTTCTTTTGTAATTTGGGATATAATTTGCAGTTCAAGCCACGTATCAAAATTACACATGAATCTGGGCATGGTGGCATAAGCCTATAATCCAAGTGACTTGGGAGACTGAGACAGGAGGATCCCAAGTTTGAGGCCGGCCTCAGTAACTTAAGGAGATCTTGTTTCAAATAAAAACTTAAATTCCATAATTGCTTATGGAATCTTTGAAAAGTACCACGGGTAGATGTCAACCCTCTTCCTGAAGTGGGGGAAGATCCCAGTTCCAGTGTTCAAAGTGCCTCATGAGTGATTTTGACACAGCCAGAGATAAGAATAGGAACTTTTCATAACCTCTCATACTGTCAGAAATTTCTACGTTTATCTTAGCAAATTATACTACCTTTTCTCATAAAACTTTTAAGAAATATACCTTAGCAACATCTTATTATAATTGAAATAAAATTCATATATGAAAATCTGATCCAGAGAGAATTTCTTTATCTACCAAGTAGTATTGTTTTTTCAACTGAGCACTCATTAGGTATCTAACTCTGTGTTTGTTGTTTATGTAAATATGAAAGAAATTCCAGATTAGTCTTTACCCGCAAAGCCAATGTTAGGAATTGGGGAGGATGTTAATAGAATTATGGAAGGGGCTCTTGGAATACTCAGAGCCACAGAAAACCACAGCTACCCCTGAGCGTGGGTTTCCTGGGAGATATAAATATATAAGGAATGCTGCACCTCTAGCTGGACTTTGGTCCCAAATACCACTGTAGCTTGCAGTGTGCTTCTCAGATGGATCACAAAGCTGACCCCAAACCCACATGACGAAATGCATCACAGCTTCTGGTTATCATCCTACACCATGCTGTACTTCAGGGGATCACGTGAAAGGAAGAAAGTGGAAAAAAAAGAGTCTCTCAGCAAATATGGACATTGGGGAAGTAGCTCCTGACCCAGTGTCCTGTCTTTGTTGATGAGTGAAAACTTGAGCAAAGAAGGAGCAAGAAGCATGCCCAGCTTCTACCCACTGTGGTCTTTGGTCAGATTTTCAATTTATTCTAACTTCAAAGTGACAGCTGATTTGTGTGGGGCCACTGGAGTCTCACAAGCCTACAGCGACTTCCCAGGGGGTGCTGGTCAAGGTCTGGGGTAAGAAATGGAAAGATAAATGCTCCAAAGGTTGCAGAGGAGAATCTGAAGGGCAAAGAGTGAGGTGTACATTTGCTAGATTTGCAAAGTGCTATGTACATTTATAGATTGCAGTTACTTATTTCATTATATTCTAAGAGTCTGTTTTCTGCAATTTAGCTTATTCATCCTTTTTAGAGCTAACACAGTTCTTAGTATAGAGGGTAAACAGTAATGCCTTGTAAATGAATGAAAGACCTTTGTATAAGATAATAGCAAAATATAAGACTATATAAATGTAACTCATGTGATATAAAGAATGCTATAGAAGTACAAGAAACAAATAGTTCGATGGCCTAGATAGTTAGGAAACTCTGAACAGAGGAGGTGGGCTTGGGATAAATTCTTCTGCACAGTAAACTTTTTATTGATTCAAAAGATGCCTGACCTGTGGCCAGGGCTGTACACTCTCTTGGGATGTTGGAGGTGAGTCACAAATCAGCTGTCACTTGGAAAGGTAACATAACAAAATCTTTCCCAAGACCATGCTTGGTCAATATATAGACCATTTAGTGACATAATTAATTTCTTTTCGAGATGAACATCAATAGAGGAAAGAGTATGATAGATATTAGTGAACAAAAATAGAAGAGCTTATTTCATAGAGAGGAAGGGAGCAAAAACACAGCCTGCGAAACAAATGCAGTGAATTCCCTTTGCAAACTAAGGGTAGTTTTGTTGTGGTGGTGGTTTCTTTACGTTATAGTAAAATGTGCACAGCCGAGGATAGCATCAAATAGGAAGAAGAGGAATATGTATACCTTTAAAATCCATCTGCCCCTCCTCCTTTCACACAGTGCCTAGTCCTGGTCTGATTGTACTCATAGTTCCCAGGGGCAATGGACAAAAGTGTAAAACCAGGGAAAAGTGTCTATAAGTCCTAGGAATAGAGAGAGAGCTCTGTCCTGGGTAAAGAGAAGAGCTCAATCTGATATAATGTCCTGACCAAGCCAGTGGGTCTGACCCAGCACATTCCAGAATCACCTTGGAGATAAATATCTACCAGGTGTGAATGACCACACTGCTGTGCCAAGTCTGTGGGTCATCACAGCCGCACATTTCCAAACTCCAGGGGATTGCCTGTGATTGTGCCATGCTGCAATAGAGTAAATATGCCCTTTGTGCCTTAAGGTACCTACGATTCTGTCCTGGCACGGGTCACGCTTTATTACCTCTCCCAGATCAAGAGTCTGTCTCTCTGCATTTGAATGGGATCTCCTTAAGGGAGGGCCCAGGGCCTGCCAGGATGTATGGCAATGTTAGGCAATTAAATAATATTTACTGAATGAACTAAAGAAAGAGTGCTATGCAGGCAGCCCATTGCTGAGAAGAAATAAAACAAAGGGTAGCAGCCTCCAGAAAATGAACGTGTCCTTTTGCCTTAAAGGGTGGCAAGAGTGTTGAGCTCCCCAGGTATGGTGGCTCATGCCTGTAATTCCAGGGATTCAGGAGGCTGAGGCAGGAGGATTGTGAGTTTGAGACTAGCCTGGGCAATTTAGCAAGACCTTGTCTCTAATTAATTAATTAATTAAAAAGTGTCAAGCTTAGCTTGCAGGGTTTTAGTAGGACTTAATCACCTGGGTACATCCCACATATGCAAATACCCACACCACACTCTAAACACAACTAAACCAGGAATGTATGCAACATGTATTAAATGCTTTAAGGTGCTTCTAACCTTCATCCTTGACTAAAGACCAGTGCACACAAGTCTCTGTTAGCACACCACCTCATTTTTAGATTTCGACTAACAAAAGAAAAATATCCCAGGTACAATAAACTCATCAAGCGTGATGCTTGACTGGTACAAATACACCTAAACCAAAAGTGGTGCTGATTAGTAAAGAGCACCTAACATTACCCCGTATGCCAACTTTCAAAAGCATTGTAAATAGACATCTCATAAAACATTCCTAGAACAGCTTTGTATTTTCCTCCACAATTTGACAACAAAGTCTGTTATTTTCTGTGTTCCTGTCTTTCTAAAAGTGAATTCACTGCTCACTTTTCAGTTCCACATGTTTCTTTTCACTCCTATAAAGCCCACTATTGCAGAGATAAGGAGACTCAAGGGCAATGCTGTGATTTACCTGTGCTGGGGCCCTAGTCTGAGCACCTTCTGCTTTAAGAGACAGAAAGAATTCTCTCCAACAAGAGGAATATCTACTGGCTTGTTGATTTAACTGGTCAACAAATGTTCATTGAGCACCTACTATATGCCAAGTATGGTGGTGCATAGTTGTTCCTGATGCTCAAATAATGCCATTCTCGCTCTCTCTCTCTGGATCCCTACATTTTACACTCTCAACTTCTTGACTCTTCTATCTTGTTTTTCTTTGCATGTTGACCTTTTTCTCTCTTGTCATATAAAGTCTCCCTTTAAGTTGTTTAAAGGCAAACAAACCTACCACTGGCATCCCCTCCCCTAGAGGAAGAGAGGACTACAGCCTCCATTGTAGCAGCCTCTCCTTGTGCCGGATGGACAGATTCTATTCACCCTGCTGTGGCTCAGTCCTCCATGTGCCCATTCCTTAGGCCCAGGGTAGTGCAGGGATACGTTTGGTGTATGATTTGTCAAGCTAAGGCCCTCTTCTGGCATCATAGCGTGGGCAGTTGTCTGACAGGACCATGGTGGAGGGGTCATTCCCCAGTCTAACAAGAGGTTTTAGATCTCAAAAAGGATGTCCAACATACCATGTGCAATATATTATAGGAAGCAGAACATTTGGAAAAAAATGTGAACTTTTTCCTGCCAAGATTTGATAGATCTAGCTTAATTTTAGATTATCAAAACATTGTTTTTGAAGTGCCAGCAACTCAGTAACTTCTGTGAAATACTTTTAAATCAATTTTGGGAATCAAGACTGAAATTCCCATTTATTTCGATATAACTTTCACAAAGTACACAGTACGTGGCATGCGGGATACTTTTTTTTTGGTACTGGGGATTGAACCCAGAGGCACTTAACCACTGAGCCACATCCTCAGCCCTTTTTATATTTTATTTTGAGACAAGGTCTTTCTAAGTTGCTTAGGGCTTTGCTAAATTGCTGAGGCTGGCTTTAAATTTTTAATCCTCCTGCCTAAGCTTCCCATGTTGCTGGCATTACAGGTATGTGCTACTGCACCCTGCTTGTGGGGGAACATTCAAAAAAGAATAAAAAAAGGGAACACTATACAAGAAAGGAGAGTGATCCTCTTTCTTTAGCATTCATTCTGAAAATGTCTCAATTATGAAGTAGGTTGAGGGTACAGGAGGTGATGGTAAAGAAAAATAAAATTATATTGTAAAGCAAAAAATAAAAAATAAAATTATATTGCAAAGCACTAATTTCATAATTAACACTTCAGAGATATCAGGCAGTGAGTGGAAGTGATGACCAGGAAGAATTATACTTTTTGTGGAATGTGTAGGAGGAAAAATAATGAGGACAAGATTGCCAAAGAGAAACTGCAGAGTGAAAATGTGTAGGAAGGAAGAAGTGAATAAGAAAAAAGGCAGGGTTAGGATTATGGCTAACAATTATTGATTATTTACTTATAATTGATTAATTATTGCTACCAGGCAGTGATCTGTATATTGTCATCAACTTTTATTTGTACTGCATAGCAACCTTCTGAAGTAAGAGCTTTTAACATTTACATCGAACAGAGAGGAAACCAAGGCCAAGGTCAAGGAATTTGTCCATGCCCAATCACACTGTTGCTAAGAATTGGAGCTGAGAATGGCAATCTGAGACCAGTGCTTATATATATAACCACATAAAAAAGAGAGTACTCAGGGATGCACTTTGGGAGGAAAAGAACAAGGACTATAAAAGTTTACCTCAGAACCAAAGATGTCTTTAAGGGTGGTGATGACTAGATAAGGAATCAAAGGCAGTGGATATGTCCATAGAAACATGCCTAATGTAAAAGGATCAAAGGTGTCCACTGGGCTTGGACATAGGCAGTGACTCAGCCATTCACTGAGGAGGAAGATTAGTGGTCAAAATGAAAATTTTATAGTTTGCATAGAACACATAGGATGTTTAAAATGACTCTTGTGTGCCAGGCATGGTGGTGCAGGCCTGTCCCAGCAGCTTAGAAGGCTGCAGCAGGAAGATTATGAGTTCAAAGCCAGCCCCAGCAAAAGGGAGGCACTAAGCAACTCAGTAAGACCCTGTCTCTAAATAAAATACAAAATACAAAATACGGCAGAGGATGTGGCTCTGTGGTAGAGTGCCCATGAGTTCAATCCCTGGTACCAAAAAAAAAAAAAAAAAAGAAAGAAAGATATCTTAGTTGAGATGTTCCTAAAGATGACTCATAAAAAATAATAAAGGACAAATAAAATACAAAATTCAAGGATCTTAAAGAAATGTTTACAGAAGAAATATCTGAATCCAGATTACTTTCTATGACTGTTTAGGATTTATAAATACTTATTAGAACAATAAAGTGTCCCGCATGCTGAGCTGGGTACTCTGGGACCAAATATGATTGGGAAGGTATGGCATCTGCCTCCATGGAGCTTGTGGCCAAGGCCCCCCTGGGTATTTGTTCTCACTATGGTCGCACGGAGCAGGAACATCTGTGCACAGAGCACTTACTTCCTTCACATGCATGGTTGCTTATATGTGCAATGTAGTAATGAAATTTTTCTGTACAGTAAAATATCCAAGTCTTTCAAGATCAAATGTAAGGCGAAAGAGCACTGAATTTAGAGCAAGAAAACCTTGGTTAACAAAACAAAAGACCTTGGTTAAAAAATAGCCGGGAGCAGACTACTTAACCACTCAGAAGAAATTCCCTCTTCACAGGATTTAGTGAGATTGAAACAGATAATATATAAGAATACTTTGTAACCTATAGAAATACATAAACATCTCAAGCATTATTATTATTATTGTAATTGTCAGAAAATTTTAGTTTTGCCTCGTTTAGAGAAAATTTTCAGAAAATGATGTCGTGACATTGGAACTTGTCTGTACTTATGATATCTAGCAATAAAATGTGCTGTGGGATTGGATGTGGACGTAGAATGGCTCTGTAGCCAAAGTCTGCACTACTTAGAAGAAAAATATCAATAGTCCATTCATTGTATAAATATCCTAGGCTAAAGGGCAAGGATTCTCTCGGCTGCCTTCCCACCACCTCTGCAGATTTTTCTGCATCCATTCTTTCCTTCTACCTCAGCCTGTGAGGGAGCATTTCTCCAACACCTCACCTCAATCAACTTGTCTGATCAATTGTCTTCTCTCCCAGGAAATCTTTATTACCACCTTCTTTAGCACACAAACATATTCAAGTGTCTTCCACAAAGAAAAAGAATAAGAAGTGTGTTAGATTTCCATTGCTGAGATAAAATATCTGAGAAAATCAACTTCAAGGAGGAATGGTTTGTTTTGGTTCATGGTCCCCAGTGCTTTGGGGCTGTGGCAGCACAATGTTTCACTGTGGGAGTTTGCAGTGGAGAAGGTTGCTCACCTCGTAGAGGCCAGGAAGGAAAAGAAAAGAGTGATGGAGTCCAAATATACCACTAGGCCCCATCTCCTAAAGGTTTTACCACTTCTCAATAGTGCCATAGGCTGAAGACTATGCCTTTAGCATGTGGGCCTTTGGGGAACATTTAAGATCTATACCATAACCAGGTGTGGTGGTGCATACCTATAATCCCAGCAACTGGGGAGGCTGAGGCAAGAGGATTACAAATTTGAGACCAGTCTCAGAAATGTAGCAAGACCCTCAGCAACTTACTGAGATCCTGTCTCAAAATAAAAATTAAAATGGACTGGGGATATGGCTCAATGGTAAAGCACCCCTAGTACGAGATCTACACCATAGTAAGAAGTAAAATTAATCACTGTTTTTTTGGTTTGTTTTACTGTTTTCTCCCCTTCAGAGATAAGTGTCTCCGTAGATTCCTTAAAATGTATTCTTCTTTTCTATCTCCTGTCCATTCTTGAACTCATGGAAATCTTGAAACTGCCAGATGGAATTGATCTGGCAAAGGTAGCCAGTGACCATCTTGTCACTGAAGTCTTTGGACACTTTCCTTTTACTTGATTTCTCTGTGGAGTTCAGGGATAGAGCGAGTTTGAGATACATTTGGGACTTTTATTTTATTTTTTATTAATTTATTTAAATGCATTTCAAGTCATAGTACATATATAGAGCTCAATTTTTCCATTTCTCTGGTTGCAAACCAGATAGAGTCGCACCATTTGTGTCTTCATACATGCACCGAGGGTAGTGATGGCCATCTCATTCAATCATCTTTACTACACCCATTTCCCTTTCCTCTCTCCCTCCCTCCTCCCCCATCCAGAGTTGCTCCATTTCTCCTATGTTCCCCCTTCCCACCCCCCTTATGTATCACCATCCACTAATCAGAGAGAACATTCGGCATTTGGTTTTTTGGGATTGGCTTACTTCACTTAGCATAATGTTCTCCAATTCCATCCATTTACCTGCAAATGCCATAATTTTATTCTCTTTTATTGCTGAGTAGTATTCCATTGTGTATGTATACCACAGTTTCTTTATCCATTCATCTATTGAAGGGCATCTGGGTTGGTTCCACAGTTTAGCAATTGTGAATTGTGCTGCTATAAACACTGAAGTGGCTGCGTCACTGTAGTGTGCTGTTTTTAAGTCTTTAGCGTATAGGCCAAAGAGTGGAATAGCTGGATCAAATGGTGGTTCCATTCCAAGCTTTTCAAGCAGTCTCCGTACTGCTTTCCAGATTGGTTGCACCAGTTTGCAGTCCCACCAGCAATGCCTGAGTGTGTCTTTTTCACCACATCCTCGCCAGCACTTATTGTTGCTGGTATTTTGGATAGCTGCCATTCTGACTGGGGTGAGATGAAATCTGAGTGTAGTTTTGATTTGCATTTCTCTAATGGCTAGAGATGTTGAACATTTCTTCATATATTTGTTTATTGATTGTATATCTTCTGAGAGGTTTCTATTCAGCTCCTTAGCCCATTTATTGATTGGGTTGTTTGTTTTCTTGGTGTTAAGTTTTTTGAGCTCTTTACATATCCTGGAGATCAGTGCTCTATCTGATGTGTGTGTGACAAAAATTTGCTCCCAGATACATTTGGGACTTTTAAATGGACAAGTGAATGGGTATCTGCAGTTGCAGGTGTAGGGCTATGGAGAGCATTCTGCGTTCCTAAAATAGATTTGGTAGCCTTGAGCAATGCCATAGAATATGTGGAACAAGAAAAAAGAGGATAGGAAGGGAACCCTGAGGAATAACCTGTATTTAGGAGATCAGGAAAGGAAGTTTAGTCCACAGAGACACTTGAGATGGAAGGCATGATGATTTAAAAATAAGTCTTTAATGTTCCTTGGTTCTTTGATAGGATTCCTTTCAAAATATAAATCTTAGTTCTTTTCCCCTTAACTGTGGGTTAGACTTAGTCATAGTGACTCATTTATCAAGACTAGAATGTGGCTCAGGTGTTGCTGGGAACTCTGAGGTTGTGTCATGCAAAGGATAGCTTTTCATCTTGCTTCCTCAACCTCTGAACCTCTGCTTCTAGTTGGAATGAGCCAGCCGTCATGTTGGGAGGTGACAGCTACAGCCCTGTGGAAGGCCCCATGGAATGGAAAGCTTGCCAGTCAGGTGAGTGAGCCAAGCCACCCTGAAAGCAGAGCCTCCTGCCTCAGTGAAGCCTTCCCATGATTCTAGGCCTCCAGATAACAGGAAGAAACAAACCGTGCTGTGCCATGTCTGAATATTTGACCCATGTAAACTATGAAATAATAAGTAATTATTATTTCAAATTGCCAAATTTTAGGGTGACTCATTATGCAGCAATAGATGATTAATACAGAAGAGTCACAAGGGCAAGAAAGAAGTGAGGAGAGTTTGGCCAGAATTTAAATTTATCTCCATTTGTGGAATTATTAATTGCTGATGGCTATCACCGACTCCCTGTATTTGTTTTCTATTATAATTTTTAAATTGAGATGTCATTACATATAGCATGCGCAGATCTTAAATGTTTTCATGGAGTTTTGACAACTGTTTACATCCATGTAACCACCACCCAAGATACAGAAGACTTAGTTGTGTTGCTCAGAAAATCCTCTCTATTGTGTATATTTTATGGCATTTGCAGGTAAATGGGTGGAGTTGGAAAATACCATGCTAAGCTAAGTAAGCCAATCCCAAAAAACCAAAGGCTGAATGTTCACTCTGATAAGTGGATGCTGATCCATAATGGGGGAGGGGGAATGGGAAGAATGGAGGAACTTTGGTCAAAAGGGAGGGAGGGGAGGGGACATGGGGGCAGGAAAGATGGTGGAATGAGATGGACATTATTGACCTAGGTACATGTAAGACTGTATATATGGTGTGACTCTATATTGAGAAATGAAAAATTGTGCTCCATTTGTGTACAATGAATCAAAATGCATTCTGCTGTCATATATACCTAATTAGAATAAATTTTTTTTAAAAAAGAAAATTCTCTCTAGACCTTTTCAGTCAATTCTTTCATTTCAACTCCATAATCACTGTTCAAATTCTATTGCTATAGATTATCTTGATTTTTAAAAAAAATTCATATCAATAGGATTATGCAGTACGTATTATTTTGTGTTGGTTTCATTCATTCAGCACACTGTGAGATTAATTCACAATTGTCAATATCAATAGTTCATTCCTTTTCTTATTAGAAAGTCCTATTCTACTGTCAAACATGTTATAATTTTTTATGTTATTCTAGCATTTATTAATTAAGATAAATTTGGTTATTACTGCCTTATCATATGTGGTAGAAACATCAAATTTACATGTTGAAAAATTTGAAATTATAAATACAAGGCGAATCTTGCAAATAGGTAAAATGCATGATGAAATGATTGACAGTTATCACTTCTACAGAATTTCTATGGGATGAGAGTCACAAGCCTACTGTTGACTATAAAGAAAACATTGCTTCCATGACATTTAACTCAAAATATAAACTGCCATGCAAAAATTATAAATGGGTCAATTCTTTTGAGAAAAAAATAGTCCTAAAGACACATTTCAAATTAATGATGTCAAAATAAATAAAATGGAAAAATGTTTCTTTTCTGAATTTTCTACATGTGTATATGGGCACAAACATGGATCAGCATTATCCCTGGAGTCATTTTAGGTATGGAGTCCAGAGAGATGTTTGGGTACAATGGTGTTGAATGTGACAAACAAGTTCCCAATTATTCTCTGCAGTGTATTTGATACTCTTTTAAATCAAATCTAATTGAATGCTTTTGATATACTTAATTACATATTAAAGAAACTTGATATAAGCCTTGGAACTGTAATAATTTCTCTCTGAAATCTTTTTTTGTTCTTGGCCAATCCAAGTTCATGTGCTCAGAAATGTTAGTTTAGATTATTTTTAGTTGGATTTCCTAAGGACATTTTGTTAATGAGGCTACTTTTAAAGAGTTGTCATCTTCCCTGATCTAAACTTCTGAGAATAAATACTTCAAAATAATGTTAAGTTTGAGACATACTACAAAGATAGAGGTACTAAGTTTGATTTTGCTTTTTCCCCCTGAGAATCAAAATAACTTCAAACCACATGTTAACTACTCTTCTTCAATTCCTAATTTATGGTGTCTATAAGTTTTGAGTTACAGGAACCACCAAGAATATCTGAAAACACTTTGTTTCTACTTTGCCTTTTCCCTGGATAATATAAATGCATGAAAAATCTATCACTTACCCTATAAAACAGTGACATCGTAATTTATGAATACTAAACAAGCCCCAGTTTATTTCTGTTAAATACTGTGATGAGCTGGAAATGGTGAATTTTATCGGTGAAAAGGAGAGTTTTCTCATTCTATCCTTAATGACAGTCTAATTTCATTTGGAGCTTTGACTGCTCTCTATTACTAACCATTTGACAACTCTTCTCACCTTCTTCTTTGTTTCAACTTTCCCATAGCATTCAGATGAAAGTGCCATCCTCACCACTATTATCTTGTGACATTGACAAGGGCAATTCCCCTCAAATACCGGTTGAACCAAGCTGCTGGAAATCTGAGCAGGAGTGAGGCTCTGTACATTACTGCCTCCTTTGCTGGAAGCTGAAAATTGAACTAGGCAGTTATAATCAGACTCAAAGGATTACAATTTATCTGAGATGTTGTTCACTGTTACTAGTTTCATTTGTAACTAGTCTCAGCTAGGCAGTTATAGTCACTCTTTATTATTTAAACATGCAATTATGCTCCTAATCTGCAGTTTTGCTTTCTGAAAATATTAAGTGGAAAATTCCAGAAATAAACAATTCATAAGTTTTAAGTAATTTTTATTGCCATATAGTATCATAATCATTCTATTTTATTATTAACTGTTGTTAATGTTTTACTTTGCCTAATTTATTAATTAAACTTTATCACAGGAATGTATAGGGAAAAACAGTATATATATATATTTCCACTGTTTGCAGTTTCAGGCATCCACTGAGGGGCTTGGAACATACATACCATCAATAAGGAGGAATTAGTATATATACAACTTTAAATCACCCTAATTCTGAAACTTAGAAGACATGTACTGGAATATCCTATTATCTTGTTTACTTACTATAACTTACATCTAGCTTAAGGTTTTAAGGAATAGAATAGTAATATTTTATTCCTGGCTAAATGACAGCCCAGCAGTATCATCAACAAGTAGAGCCTGTATCTAGTCCTACAATGTTAATAACAGGAGTAATGATTTCCATTGATGTATTAATCAGCTTTCCCTTACTACAACAAGTACCCAAGATAAATCAACATAAAAAGAGGAAAGGCTCAGAGTTTTGGAGGTTTCAATCTATTCTTGATTGACACCATTGCTTTGGGTCTGTAATGGCACAATATGTCATGGCAGGAGCACCAGGCAAAAGACACCCATTCACCCTAGAGCACCAAAGTGAAAGAGAATAGGCCTGTGTCCCACAATCCCCTTTGAGGGCCCAGCCACAATGACCCAAAACCTTCCACTGGGCCCCATCCCTCAAAGCTTTTCATCCTTTCCAGTAGCACCAAGCTAGGGACCCAACATTTAACACAGGGGCATTTGGGGAGCATTTACTCAAACCATTGCAATTGACTATTGTATATATTATGGTAGTACATCAAAGTATTTTTGTAAAGTACTCATGTAGCCTTAGGCTCAAGGTAATAGTTGAGTCTATGATAGAAACAATACTATCTATGATATAAGTTGTTTAAAGTCATAAACAATTTAAACAGTCCACCTACTTATTCACATATAAGCAGTATACATAGAGGAATTGATCATAAAACAAGTAATCCACAAGGCTACTGACTTTGGAATTCACATTTGGTTTTCCTGACTCTTATCCCTATCTAGATGAGTGACTTCATAATCTAGTTACTTAATTCTGATAATCAGTATTTTTCATCTTTGACAATGGAATCCCTAGTACCAAAAACAAAACTATAATCATAAAGTGGTAGTAAGAAAGTAATATGAAACACTGAACATCTGCTTGCTATAGAATACTCAGTAATTGTCCCTACTTCTTCTTATTATTATATTATCATTATTACTATTATTTGCATTATTGGGGATTGAACCCAAGGGTGTTCTACCACTAAGCCACACCCCCAATCCTTTTTATTTTTTATTTTGAGAGAGGGTCCCACTAAGTTTCTTGAGGCTGGCCTCGAACTTATAATTCTCCTGTGTTACCTTCTGCAGACTCTGGAATTATAGGCATGCTCCACTGTGCCTGGCTAGCTTTACTATTAATAACAACAAATAATTAATTATTAGGTAGTCAGTTGGCTTCCTATGTTCCATGGCCCATATTTTTCTCACTGGTCCAAAAGGAAGGTATAAGAAAAATACTGAAGTTCATAAAATAAGTAAGGGTGAAGAATACATTTTATGTTCTCAAAGGCACCTTTGTGGGGACTTCACAGTTTACGAGGAGAGGTGATAACAATTTGATAATTCTGAGGAAACCGCAAGAAATTAGACTTTCTTTAAATTAGTTGACTGAAGACAATTTAATTTACCCTAACATCTTGGCAAATCATTTCTTTTTGAATACAGATTTCTGGATGTTAAAATGACCATACCAAAGGCATATAAATACTGGAAGTGATGGTATCATTTCTTAGTGGTTTCACTGAAATTTACTGTAAGTGCTACTGAGTAGAGGTATGCAGGAATTAAGAATAATCAATTCTGTTCATCTGCTTTGTGACTTTGGGCCAACACCCTTCTATCCTAGCACATTGTAGGTGCTTTAAAATTAATTCTTACATGTTGCCTGGGTAAAATTGCCCCTCTCTACGGTGGACTCGCCCCTTACACACTGCTGTCCAGTTAATTAACTGAAGACTGCCTGAGAACTCTATCTTTGTTTTTTCTTTTTTTTGAGACAGAGTCTCACCAAGTTGCTTAGGGCCTGGCCAAGTTGCTGAGGCTGGCCTTGAACCTGTGAACCTCCTGCTTCAACTTCCCTAGTCGCTGGGATTACAGGTGTGCACCACTGTGCTGGCCCATCTACACTATTTTTTTTTTTATTATTTTATTTTTTTTCCCAAAAGTTGCAGGACCATCTACACTATTAAAGGAGTTTTTTTTAAATGACGGAGAATTCCCAATTAGCCCATGATCTCTATAAAAAATTTTCAAAATCAAATACCCCAGTGGGGAAAATGCCTTTATTTTTCAGTTGGATTACAGAATTTAGAAGAGTCCATTGTTTGAAAATACGAACAATCTAACTTCTGGAAATGACTTCACAGGTTGGAGCGCAGCAAAGCCTATTTCGGATTAGTGTCTATTAATTAAACTCGAATGATTTAAACATTCATTACCTTGCATTACACCTCCTAGAAAACAAAAACACAACCAAAAAAAAAAAAAAAAAATCCTGGGTTTTCGAGTGAGGAAAACAGCCATCGCGCGCGCGCACACATATTCCTCACTCCACTTCTGTCTAGAGTTCACGTTTTAGGAGGCCCAGAGCTCTTAGCCGGCTCCCGCTGGCGATGGGAAACCCGCCCCGGGGCCCAGCAGGCGCTGCGTCCCGGAACGTTGGCAGTTGGCGACCCCCCTTGAATCCCCCTCTGCTGCAGGCTCGCCGCGGCCTTTGGAGGCTTCGCGAGTCGGCTCCAAATGTTTTCCATATTTGTTCAGCCTCCGTAATTTGAACACCAGGGCAGGTTCAGCCAGCCCTGCGCCCCGTTCCAGGCTCGGGACGCTGCTCACGCTCCCACCCAGCAAGCCACCCACGCGGCCGCCATGGGCAAGAACAAGCAGCCCCGCGGCCAGCAGAGGCAGGGGGCGTCGCCGGCCGCGGACGCCGCCGGGCCCGAAGACATGGGGCCGAAGAAGGGCAAAGGGGCCCCCAAGGAGTGCGGGGAGGAGGAAGCCCGGACGTGCTGCGGCTGCCGATTCCCGCTGCTGCTCGCCCTGCTGCAGCTGGCCCTGGGCATCGCCGTGACCGTGGTGGGCTTCCTCATGGCGAGCATCAGCTCCTCCCTACTAGTCAGAGACACTCCATTTTGGGCTGGGATCATTGTAAGCATCAAGTCTGTTTTGCCTAAGCGTGTTTGCCAAACAGGAATGCAAAGCCGCATGGTCGAGTTCAGACTAACCCAACTGCATGCGTCCTTCCCAGCTCCACTCCTCTAACTCGCGCTCTGCTTGGTGACTGGTACTGGGCACACTTGGCTTTCCTGGGGGCGAGGTTGGACGCAATAGGAGCTATGCCCTTCTGCTTGTTGCTCCCAACGCCTCCAAGGGGCCTGATGAAAGCGCTGGAGCTGGGCAGACGCTCTCAAAGGCTGCTTATTGTGGCCAAATTGATCAACCTCAATAGCTAACAGCAGATTCACTTTGACTTGTTCCTTACGGTATTCCTCAGGTGGCACCCCTGTCCTTAAATAAGTAGCAAAACGCGAAGTAAAAGTTCATAGTTAAAGCAGGTTAGGGAAAAGTCTGTACCTGAAGTTGCCACATTGAGTAGTATAATTGTGTTAAGGAAGGTTCCATTAGTAGGTTTTATGAAGTAATCTTCCAAGGCAGTAAATGCGAATGCAGCAAGAACAGCCTTAATCCACTGGAGTCTAACATGGAGTAAGCAGGGCACTGGCCCTGGCAGAAGTATATTTGGGACTTTGCTAATGGATGTACTGTTCTAAGCAGAACAGCGTTCAGCTGTTAGGAGTGAGTGTTGAAACACGTAGCATACTTGGCTTCATTCAATGAATTCCTTATTGTAAGATGGGTGCCATTTATTGAGCACCAACTGTGTGCCTGCCCTGCTAGAAGCCTTCGAGATATTATTTCTAATCCTCACATCGTCTTTATGGGGCAGTTGCCATTTCTCAAATGAGGGAACCCAGGCGGGACTGCCCCCAGGTATTGAGTTGGCAAAGCCAGGTTGATTCCTTTCTGTATGCAGCTGTCTTCAGTTTCTCACTGACATCTGCTTCCCCGCATTTGATTTGCAATTTTAATACCATGTTATGTTACAGTGACTGACTGACTAAACTTTCATGTGCATTTCATTTGATCCATGAAATAATGTTTTGAGTTGAGAATTGTTATACCTCTTTGGACAGGAGGAAACAGGCTAAGATGTTAAATGACATTCTCAAATCCAGAGAGTCAGCATGGTGGAGTCAGGTGAGACTAGAATCGACACTTGTGATTCCTAGTCTTATCTTACATCATTACTGCCATCATTGACCATGGATCTGTAACTCATAAAACAACACTCAAAATAATTTTTATCAGGGGCAGACATTGAAGACACCTGATAAATATGCATCAATGCAGGTACTTTCTAATTAAGATTATTTGGATTCACAAGTTCTTGCAGAGTAATTTAAAACTTTTAATTTGCGTACTAAGAATTCCCATGAAATTAACGTGATTGGAGTTTTCTAAATCAAGTGATTTTAAAAATAGCTCTTCACTAAGTTATACTGAGTATTTTCATCACCCCAATGGCTGTCAACATACTCAGGGGGGACGGATCTGTTCTTTAAGGTTAGGCAAATTAAAAGAAAAAAGGAACAAAATCCTTTCACCGAGAGTTTTTTAGTATTGTTTTTAAATGTGTCTCCTATCTTTTATTTCAACTTCAAAAAGTCCCATACCAAAGAAGCAAATTAGATGGGGGAAAAACTTGTAATGTTTGTGGTATAACATACAAATCATGCAATTTCATGAATTAAAGTTCCTATGGGATATGATGTGCTTAATTGCCCTGGAAGCTCCCTGGGTGTGGCTGGAGCATTGTAGACATCCAGGTCTCTGATCTTTCTGGTTTTCTTTTTTATAATCTAGGATTCATTTGAAGCTTGCTCATAGCATGTGGCCCAGATAGTACCTGTAATCTTGCATTTTCTTTCAAAGGAGAATCTACATATAGCAGAGCAGTTAACAGAAAGACTTGAGACTAGTGAGGGGGTCTCTGAGAAGCCTGCCCAGGAACACCTCTCATCCCCTGGGGGGCCAGAGCTGTGGGCAACATGCCACTGTCTCACGCACATACAGTGCTTGCCCTCACCACATTGGCTGTGGTTGGTCACAGGGCACTCTTCCAAGTTTTCAGGGAAAGGAAAAGAAAGGGAGGCAGATGGCAAAGTGTAGATGTGTAAACACTGTGCACAGTGTTGAGCCCCAGCTCAGACACTATTTGCTGAATTACATTGGGAAGTTACTTAACTCTAGGTTTTCATTTCTTTATTGATGGAATCAGAATGACAATAGTAATTTCTACCTCTTAGGATTGTCCTGAGGATTATCTAAGATAATACATGTAAAGCCCTTGGAATAGTGTCAGCTAATGGTAAGCATACAATGAGTTAGCTCTTTTTATTAGCTATTAGTGAAACAATCACTAGTAGTGGCATTCTTCAAGTAGAAGTGGCTGTATTTCATTTTTAGTCTTACAGAACAGTCATTTCTGACTCGCTCCATTTCCCAGACCACTTTGAAAATACCAATTTTGCCATCTCATCCTCTCTGCTCTCAGCCAAGTTACTGTTTAGCAGCCACAATGGTATTAGATTAGTCCAGTACTTCCTGAATCTCTCTGGAGTTTTATAAAAATGAACTTGGAGGAGAGGAGCATCCTGAGGGTCATTTTACCTTTGGAATGCAGGATGATTCTGATCTGGTATATCCTGCAGGGACAACTGAAAAGTTTGCCCTGTTGAGGAGATCTACCACACCAGAGCCATCAATCCATGGAGCTGAGGCAGAGCCACGCCCATCTCCCCAACCTAGGCAGACTGCTAAATCCACACCCTATAACACTTCATGTGCTCCACTCTTTTTGCCTCTTAAATCATGTGGTAGTCTCTTCATTTTTCAAGTGCTCCTATCCCCTTAACTTGGGATTTGGGGATTGCCATTTCCATCGTGGGACCTGGGTATATAGATAAGTTCACTTAGGTGACTTCTTTCTGGTTGATCAAAGCCTGGGTGACATGAGTGTTCTGTGAACTTCTGTTTGTAGGCTGATAAAGCCATTGTTGATGTATGATCAGAATTTTATGTCCAGTGGAATTTGAGGAAAATGATTAGGTTACATCTTACTGATCCTCCATTCTTACCTATCCAAAATGTGACTCCACTCACTGGGAGTGGGGGTTGGGTGGGGAGTGATTGAAGTCCTTACCTCAGTTACAGAAAGATTTCCATAAAAGAAAAGCAGGTAGGGGAAGAAAAGAAGAAAAAAGAAATATGACCTGCAAATTGCCAAATTTTGTTTATTGTTTGGGAATGAACCCAGGGATTTTTAAAAAATTTTTATTTTTTACCACTGAATTACATCCTCAGTCCTTTTTTATTTTTTACTTATTTTGAGACAGGGTCTCTCAGTTGCAGAGACTGGCCTGGAATTTGCCATCCTCCTGCCTCAGCCCCGCAGTCACAGAGATTTCAGGCATCCTGTACCCAGCTCTCAAAATTATAGATAGTTTGAGGGTTGTAAATAATACCACAATGATAATACAAAGTGAAAGAGCATCTCTGATGATGAACTTGGCTAGGGGCAAGGCATCCTAGGAAATAGAAGTTGGTTCTATATTTTTTCTTTTAATGACTTGAATAGCTGGATCAGATAGGCATTCAAATTTGCTCATCATTTGGGAATTCTTATTGATGAACACATGTATGGATTATAGAAATCTAAGAATTTGTGGCACTTCTTGTTCAAATGAATACTTATGCTTTAGGTGAAGCATGTTTAAACTTGAGCTTATTTTTCTTCATTCAGAAACATTTTGGGGGGTGTCCGCTACACTAGGCATTGATCTAAAAATAATGAATCATGTACCTGGAGGAGATCTCCAGTTTCTGATGGACATGTGCCCTCATCATACCTGACAGTAATGAATACTACTGATTAAAAAATTTAATGTACACACATATTTTTAAAGCCCATTTACCTTTTAAAGTATTCACTTGCAGGATTTTATTTGCTTTGGCATCTCTACTCTGAAATCAATTTAAGAGCAAGTTCATGCTCCTCATCTCCAGTGGGGACATTTAGTATTTGTTAATCTCTTGACCCTCTAAGGAATATTCACATGGAAAGTGGGAATTTTCTTTGCCGTATTGTGCTCTTTAAGCTTTCCTTCTTTTCCCTCGGTTGCTAACATATCCTACCCACTGGAGTAAAAGCTCTGTGAAATATACCTTATTAATCACCTTAGGAAGTTCAAGTCAAGGGCATAAAGGAAAAGGAAGAGTATCCTTTATTAAATATCATTCACAAAATTATTATGTGAATCTGCAATGATTAAAAGTCCTGTCAAGAATTTCAATAATATGTTAACTTACTCTAAAGAATTCAAAATGCAGATGTATTCATATTTTTAAAATCTATTTTAAGTCTTGACTTGATAGAAGAGAAAACTGAGTGGTTATTTTAAAACTGTATATATTGTGAAATTTACAAGTAGATATATGACATATAGAAAGTATCAGATATAATTATTATCCACAATTATAAGTAAAAAAATGATTTATCTAAGTGATGTGATTATGGTTATGAAGAGAAACTGCAAGAGAGAAAGGTTTGGCATTGAGGTTTTGATATACCCTTCAATAAGTCAAGAAGCTAAAAATGGTGTCAGTTTTCTATATAGTAGTTTTGACATTTGCAAAAGTAAATCTGGAATTATATTTTTAGGAACACACTTCATAGTAATTCATTATTTTTCATATTGGGACTTCAATATGCTTCCAAAACCTAACGCAGCATCTCAGGTGTCCACTGGGAAATAAATTTTATGATAGTGACTGTCATAGGATTGTTAGGAACTGAGGAGTGGTAATTATATGGCCTGATTCAATCTCCATTGAGTATGTATAATAGATAATGGCAGGAAAATTATCTTATAGTCACATGAATTTCTCATAGTAAGTATAAAAGTGGAATATAATTGAATTAATTTGGCCAAAATTAATTTTAATAAGTGCATGAAAATAAAATGGAATAGGTAAGAAGTTGGTGAAATGTTTTCTGAAAGAATTTCAGGAATAAAGAGGAAGATTAAGATTGGACAGTCATTATATGTTCAGAATCATCAGGGGAAATGTGTGATTTACCTGATGTAAAATGTAGTCTTATACTAGACTGGATATGCAAAGGCCAAAGGAATGCTTATATAATGAGGAATTTGTCTCTAAATATTCTTTTTCTTTTCTTTTTTGTTTTAATGAGGAGAATGGGTGGATCCTGGTATTTTTAAATCCTGTATTATAGTTATATCTAATTTTGGAAGTTAATTCAGAAAGTTAAATCTCTGGAATGTTTGAGATGTTATTCATCATTTTGGTTTAATTCTTTTTAATGACAGGAATAGTAGTACACAGAGCCAGGTGTGGTGGTGCACACCTTTAATTCCAGAGGCTCCAGAGGCTGAGACAGGAGGATCTCGAGTTCAAAGCCAGCCTTAGCAATGGTGAGGCACTAAGAAACTCAGTGAGACCCTGTCTCTAAATAAAATATAAAATAGGGGCTCAGTGGTTGAGTGACCCTGAGTTCAATCCTCAGTACCAAAAAAAAAAAAAAAAAAGAAAAGAAAAAGAAAGTACATAGCGTTTGGGGATAATCAAATAAAAATAAACAAGGTATTGTCCTACTTCACTATATATCCCCCAACACTTCAGGATACCCTGTGTGTTGAACTATCTGTTTATGTCATGCTTGACATTAGCTGCACTTGCATTTGAACTTGCATAAACCCATTTTAAAGTGGTAGTCATGTTCAAACACAGAGAAATTTAGGTTTATTTATAACATGTAAGATAACTGAGTAATAATAAAGAATGTGTTGTTACTCCATTTTGGCTTTGGGTTCCAGAAGTATTTAGAACACTTTAACTCATCATTATCAGGATATTTTATTTCATGTTATGACTACAGGACTGTTAAAAAGAGAGAAGCAGAGAGAGAAAGAAGAGGTCATTTGACTTATTTTACATTCCTCTAATTCAAATAAATTAGGATATATTAGGGTCGATGTAGCCAGATGCTAGATGTTGATATTACCGATCATCTACCAAGGAAGCCATGGCATTAAGTTCCCTAATATTTGGTCTAACAATCTAATAAATTTCTCATATGGTGTTCACTTTCAATTTGGTTTGAGGAAATGGATGTTGTCTAGACTTCTTTCCTTTCACCTTGTCCCTGACATTTCCATTAATTAAGGGTAGTCTTTAACTGTGTCCACTTGTGTGTGCTGGGCTCCAGAGGGCTAGCATCAACATTAAAAGGAAGTACAGAAGGGTGTGCTAAAGAATCCAGCAAGCATGTTTCTATATTACTGTAGGACAGAAATGAAATTTAGTCATTAAACTTTAATTGGGTCTCATTTCATTGCAAAATACAGTCCTTTTTAGGGCCTAAAACCTGGCAAACTAGAGAAGTACTGGTCACAAGAGCCCATCAAGATCTGGAGCAGATGGGACCTCATGAAGTCATATTCTAACCTTCTAGTTATTACCAGCTTTGAGTGTTCAAGTTCAGGGTTGTTATAATGAGTTCATAAACTGATAGTGAACTTTAAAAAAATAGATGCTGGGAACAATATTTTTAGTGCAAACTACATAACAACCTATTTCAAAGGTACACTGTCTTTCATATGGTTCAGATGTAGACTCAGATCTACATGTATTATGATGCAACTTGGCAGGGGTAAATTTCAGATGCCTGAGCGAGGCAGCTAACTCAAACATCCTGATTAATTTTCAAATTCACATGTGTAAACCTACACATTGTATTAACTAAAATACATTTTTGCTTATGTCTTAGTCTGCTTGAGTTGCCATAACAAAATGCATACACTGGGTGCTTTAAACAGCAGGCATTCATTTTCTCAAGTTTCTGGAAACTTGGAAGTCCAAGATCAGGGTGTCATCATGGTCAGGGTCTGGTGAGGCTTGTCTTCCGGGCTTGCAGAGGCTGCCTTCTTGTGTCTTCTTGGTTCACACACTTGGAGAGAAAGGAGCTATTTATCTGCCTTTGTCTCTATCTCTCTCTCTCCTTATAAAGCCATCGATCTTATCAGATTAGTATCCTACCCTTAAAACCTCGTTTAATCTTAATTACCTCCTAAAAGCCCTATCCTCAAATACAGTCATTTTGGGAGTTAGGCTTTAACATATGCATTTTGAGGAGACACAATTCAGTCCCTAGCACTTTCCATACAACCACTTGTTCTTCTTAAGCTCATTTCCCATCTTATTAATGAAAGTCCTATGGCTTTCTGGGAATGGCTAGACATCTAAATGTTTCTGATGAAGATTCTGAGCCAGTAAACTGACAAATGGCAATACATTGGGAGGCATAGCTCTGTGCTCATGCTCATGTAAAGCATTCGGAGGAGGATGCTTTCATTACATTTACAAATTGCTTAAATTCCTTCTTTTGTCAAATTTCTGTAAAAATAAAATCAAGTAGATCCAGATAGTGAATGCAATTCTAAGAGTAGTTTGGGAATTTCATTGACTGCATTAGCTTTTAAGGCTTTAGTTTTTTTAAAGTTTAGGAACCACTGAATAGTAAATTCCTGCCTTTCTCTCCTGCTCCAGGGACTGACGATGTTAAAATGTAGCTAAAAGACATCTTGGCTTCCGAGGCATGCATGGTTGACTCAGTGGTTGACTGAGATGCTCATGTTTTCAACACTTGGTCCAGCCTGCTCTCCTTTGAAAGGCAGTGATTCATACTTGGTGTTTCTGGAGCTCAAAGGAAGCTGCCTCTCACCTCTTCTTTGTAATATTCAGCCATCATTTTCATTTTTGATGATATTGAAAATTAGATAAACATTTTTTGTTCTATGGAATGTGTCAGGATAAAACCCTGGATGTGTCCCCACCCTGAACCTCATTATGTAACAGCCTTTTGTACTGGAGGCACTTCCTTGTTAGATCCATACTTAGAAACTGGTTCAAGGGCTTCTCATGGGATTCTGTTGGTGCAGCTTAAAATCCCAAACTGGCCTCTGCTTTCCCTTTACCAAGACTGCACAGATCTAAGCTATCTCAGAGGGAAAGGCAGGGAAGTTTGCTTAAAACTGTCAAGCATGCAGCCCTTCAGAACAGTTGCCCCATCTCAGTTCCAAAACGAGTAGCCAACAGAAAGCACTTCTAAAATATCAGAGGAATCTCATTATATCTCCAGTTTTATTTTTGAACATAAAGTTGATAATATCTGTCCTAATAATGCTAGAGCCATACATAGCCCCTTCTTAGTAGTGTGAATGGGTTTTAGCTATGGGGGCTGGCAAAGGCCAGCGTGTGACTGGACATTAGAAAGCAAAGGGTTTTTTTTTTTTCCCAAATGAGCATTCTCAAGTTCTGCTGAAGATTCTGTTGGACCTGAGTCTGTCTTGCAGAAATGGCCAACTCTCCCCTGGTTGGGAGTGTCCTGTAGCTGGGAGAAGCTGTAAGAAATTTAGAGGAAGCTCTTTTAATGACATCCCACTCAATTGTTGTTTTTAACACTTTAAAAAGGTACTTTTAAAAATAAACAGGACATAAAGGAACATTAAGCAATATATAGAAATATTGTTTTTCATCTGAACATGGTTTTATCATTTCAGTGTAAGGAGGCCAGTGTCATTATTCCAAGTTTTTAAAAACCTCCTTTAAGATAAGTTATTATCAAGGCCTCTCTCTTGTGTGGAGGATTAATGACAGGAGACCAGAAAACAAGTGGAATTGTTATTGTGTTAGCTAGGCCCTGACTAGGGAGACAATTTTAGCTTCATTACAGGGGGTGGAGGGGGGGACGACATAACACTTACTGGTCAACTTCTAAAGTATCAGGTGTGGGTCACCTATCAGTCCATTAGGCATAGGCTGAGCCTTATCTCCCATTTAGCTGTGCCAGGAAAATGATGAAGGAGGCCTGTTCCTGAGAAGGGTGGCATTTCATCTTCATGGTTGTACCTCAGGGCAGGGCCAAGTGCCCTTCTCAGGCAAGTGGATGGTTGGTCTACCCCACCAGAGAGCAGGGCACCCAAGGCAGGAGAAGCCAAGCATGAATAAGTTAGAATGAAGGAAAAAGAGCTTCTTCATGTGACGTTGAATTTGAACATTGCAGTTTACAAGTTGCCTGCTCAGTAAGTTTATGCCTTTCTCTCTGCTTGTCTGATTCTGAAACAGAAGGACCAAACCCACACAGGTTGGCTTTGACTCATAAGCTTTTCATGCACAAGTAGTCTGGGATGCCTGTTAAAGGGCTCCAGTCTGCATTAAGCACTTTGAGACCAGCTATAATTTTTAAAATGAACCTAGGGTGATGAAAACTATTGTGTCATAGAACCTTCAATAAATAATTCTCATTCAGTTACCAAATCTAATGCGTCACAAATTTTTCCACCTAGAGACCTCCCTGAATCCCTTCTTCCAGTCCTCACACCCACATCACAAAACGTTCAGTGTCTGGCTAACCCATGTTGTGTGGGAGGCACACAGGACAGGCTGAAGGCTGCTTGGGGACACTGGCCTCCTCACACTGAAATGATAAAACCATGTTCAGGTGAAAAGCAATATTTCTATATATTGCTTAATGTTCCTTTATATCCTGTTTATTTTTAAAAGTACCCTCAATTGGAAAAGCCACTTGATAATATTTTTTAAAGGTTGAACAAGATGATTTTCTCATTTGTGCTACTGTTACAATGTTATATAATAGAATTTATATTGATTTACTGTAGTTTCTATACACTGTTCTAACAGATTTCCATTTATTGTACTATTTCACATATAGAAGCCTGGGGCTATTAATGGGGAATTATCTCTGCAGTAATTTTTAAAGCAGGGACTATTTTGAGAAGCCTCCTCAATTATGCCTGAGTAATGAAATCCAATCTACGACTGTACTTGGAGTAAACTAAATCCACATATCAAGACCCCTCTCCTTGTGAGGGCTTGAAAAATACCAAAGTGAAGCAAATAAACTATAGGTTATTTATTTATTTTTGTGCCACAATTATGTAAAAGTTTGCTCTTCCTCTCAATTCATGAGAAAGACTGGTAAAATAATCTTTGTTTCCCTAACATTCTTTGTCAATGGATTATTTTGCAAAAGTAGATATTTATTGGTGGAACTTGGTGATTAGTCTCTGCTAAGTCACTGCAGGAGTGAGTTAGGTAATTGAAAAGCAACAGGTCAGAAGCCTATAATAGAAAGAGTACTTACTAGTAAAATAGAAACTTCATAGACCGTAGTCACTTTCCCTCTGTATCTCCAGATGATATCCTCTGCCCAGGTGTTTAATCTCTGGGAAAGGCAACACAGGACAACTAATTACATATAGTTTAAAAAGCCAGGTGTCCAGGCAGTGTCCTGAAGCATGTGCACAGGAGAGGGCATGAGCAACTCTGCAGGGGAGGATCAGCAAAGGCAAGGAGAGGGGACCTGAAATTGTAGGAGGGGCTCCAGCTTTGGAATAAAAGGAGTTATGGGGAGAGTCCTGGCTCTACCAATTTATAGCCATTTTCTAAAACACGTTTGGTAATGACTTTTTGTTTTCATTTTTATGTGAGTGTGAACAAAAACATATAATTCTATGACATTTTCAGTTTTATATTGACAAATAGAAAATAATAAGAACTATTTATCCATTCCTAATTTTATCAAATTTTAATATTTTTTATAATTACCTTAGTATTTTTTTTTTAGAAAGAAACCTTATGGTACACTGAAGTCCTCTGTGTTTCATTTCTTAATCACATTTTCCTACCTGCCCGTCTTCCCCAGAGGTGTCTACTGTCCTGAATTTGGCCTTTGTCATGCCTATGCCTGCCTGTTTTCATAGTTTGCAGTATGTACATATCCATAACCAATAATTATCTTGTTTTAAATTTCATGTAAATGATATCATTTTTGTTGTTATTTGAGATTTGTTTATAATGGTCCATGGATACCACTCATTAATTTTTGCTACATTATATTTCATTGTAGGAATATATAATTATTCATCCACCTAATGATACAAATTTAGGCTGTTTTCAAAAAGGATTCTTTTCTTCAATTATAATGTTGCACTAGACATTCTGGTCCAAGGCTCCCTGTGCCTGTATTTCAGTTTCTTTAAGGTAAATTCCCAGAAGTTAAATTATTGGCTTGTAAGATGTAGGCACCTTCAACTTACTAGACAGTGTAGTGTCACTCCCCAAATCCAAAATTGTCAATGACGCTTATGTCAATGACAAATCAGAGATTCTTTTCCCTCTTATTTGTGTGCGGTAGCATCTTGTTTTAATTTGAATTTTTTTCTGATTACTACTGGAGTTGGACATATTTTATGTTGATTGGCCATTTTATTCCTTTCTTCAAAAATGTTTTCTATGGGTTGTTTATTCCTCATTTCTTGACAATAGGATTTTTTACTTTTGTTACTTAACATTTCTGGTTTTAAATACTAAAAATATCTTTTCCTAGTTGGTACCATGTCTTGTTTATGGTGCATTTCTTATGAAAAATAATTTGTATGTTTTTATAATTATCAATCTTTTTATGGTATGTGCTTTGATATAGTCTAGAGAAATTTCTCCCTACTCCAGGCCATAAGATATTATTCTATACAATTTTCTAAAAATGTTAAAGTTTTGCTTTTTCTATTTATATCATTAGTCTGAATACATGAACATTTTGCATATGATATTAAGTAGGGTCCGTACAGATTGCTAATAATTTTAGTATCATTTAATAAATGGTACTTGAGAATATTACTTGAGAATCAGCTTTTCAAATTCCAAGAAAAATACTGTTGGTATTCTCATGGGAGTTGTACTTTCTATACATGAACAAAGAATAGCTTTCCATTTATCTGGGTCTTCCCTAACTTATTTTTTAAAATTTTGGTTATTGATTCCAACCAAATTGGTTTTGTGTTCCTTCTAGGTAACATGCCCTTTCTTTCTAATAGCTTTTCACATTCTCTCTGTTTTGCAGTTTAGCTACAGTGTCTAAATGTGGATTCTGTGATTGTGTATGCTGCTGGGGACTTGTTTTTTTATGAACCTAAGATTTTTGTTTTTAATCGATTCTATTAGAAATTTCAGCCATTTCCTTCTAAATCATGTGATTCCCGTGTGGAATTGCTATAGGATGTATGTTTAGAATCTTCTTCTATCTTCTCTATCTCCTAACCTTTTATCAGGTTTCATCTCTCTCTACCTCTCCATGCTATGTTTTGGGTTAGTTCCACAGATCTTCTAGTTCACGGTTCCCCTTTTCAGTTGAGCTTAATCTGCCTATTACCTATCCATTGAGTTTCCAATTTCATCAATTTTCTTTTTTATTTCTGGAATTTCTATTTTGTTATCATTGTTAATATTTTTATTTCATATATTCTGATGTTTTTGCAAATTCCCTCTTCTTTATTGATGTTTTCAGTTCCTTCTTTCTTTATTCATGTTTTCAATTCCTTCTTTCATGTCTTTAATTGTTTAGAATATACTTTTTATAGGTTCTGTGCATTAGTTCCATTACTTGGATTTCTTAGGGCTTTAATTCTTAGAGAGTGTGCATTTATACATGTACATCTTGGCTTTCACTAGTAAATTAATGCTTCATACATTTGCTAATTTTGGTTTGTGAGGTCATCTTCCAAGAGGCTTTGTGTGGCCCTTGCACATGGTTTTGTCTTGCCATGTGTCCCATCGGTATCATCAGCCTAGAGCCACTTCTTTTTTTCATAGCCTATTTATCATAGAAATTTCATGCACACAACAAAAGCAGATACAGCTGTATAATGAACCTCTGTGGTATTCCCATCACTCATCCTCAATAATTACTGCCTTGGGACCAACCTAGTTTCATCAGTATGTTCCTATACTTCCTCCATACCCACATATCACATGCTGAATTATTTTGAAGTAAATCTCAGACTTCATAAAATTTCATCCATAAATATTTTCCTACATAAGTTAAATAATGAAGACTATAAAATAATCAAAATACACAATATTACATCTAACAAGTTAATTTCATCACAGGATCACATTAGTGTTCAAATATGCATTATTAACTCATGATTATATCTTCACAGTTTGTTCCAACTCAGCATCCCAGCAATATCTACATGCTGAAATTGGTTCATATATTTCTTTTGTCTCTTTTACTCAAAGATTTTCACTTTCTCTTTCTCCTTTCCATTATCTCTCTATCCCCTCCACCCCATTTGCTGACATAACCAAGTTTTTATGCAGGGTCGTGTTCATGTTACTTTCTCATCTTATTAGGATACAGTATTTTGCAAATAGTTAAAATGCCCCAACCTCCCCAGAAGAACAATTTTTTGATGATATCTAGTGTAAGTGGGTTAATTATGTTCTAGTCTTGTAAGCGTGTAGTCATTTAAGGAGCCTACCCATATGCCACAGTCTTGTTTCCAACTGTCTACCTGTTGACTATCAGTTGTATTGTTGGCCTGTGTGGCCATTAAAACCAAGATTTTTCTGTTGTGAAGACTGAATAGAATTCTCCCTGCATGCTACTCCCACTTCTCTTTAGGATTTTTGCTTTGTCAATTTTTTTTCTTTTCTTGCTAGTTTTTATATTAATGTAAAGAATGTATGCTACATCTTATTCAGTATTTTACATTGCTTTATAAGGAGTTTTCCTATAATTTAGTTCTTAAATTATGCAGAAATAAAACATCTTGATGCTTTAAAAAATCTTTTTTTGGATCAACTTGTACTTTTCTTAACCTGTCTGGATCAAAATTTTCTATAAAATAGATAACATTTTTTACTTATTGTATAGTTTTTAGTAATAAATGAACTACTATAAATAAAGTAATACATAAAAAGGAACTTTTCTGGATAGAGGATATATTTGATCAGGGTTTAAAGAATGAATATTACTGGGTTTAAGATTTTTGAAGGAGGCACATTATACCAGGTGGATAAGGAAGCGAAGGGACATTTTAGGTCAAAGGCACAACTGGCGTCCTGTTACCATTTAGCCCAGCTTTCATCCACAATCAACATTGCTGCCTCACAGTTCTGTTTTTTGTGTTGATTCGATCTTTCAAGAATGTAATTGCAAAAATTCTCAGCAGTTGCTATAAAATAAGAAAACCTAGATACACAAATCTGTTATAATATTGAAATGAGACACCCCCACCCCCGTCCCTGCATAAAGGATTCTATTTGGATGTTACAATAAGTGAGGCACTGTCATGCTGTGGGATTTCTTTTTTCAGTTTTCTGTGAGCTGATGAAATACTCCATAGGAGTCATTGGATTAAAATGTTAAGTTATTTGCAATCATTTTCAAGCAAGGGTTTTGGAACTTGTGAATTGTAGCAACTTGGTGCCCACACGCCTCTTGCACATTTAGCTTTCCACCAGAAAGTTTACTTTGGCAGAAACATCAAGGAAAGCACACTCTATCCATAGGATTTAGGGGATTCACACTCATCTGATCCAGCTGCTGTTCACAAGTTCCAACTCATTTTTATCAGTTCCATCGAAGTAGTTTTCTGATATCCAACGAAGCAATATACAAGGTTCAAGTGAACATCTGCACAGCACACTGTGTGCTGGGAAGTGGGGCCGTCACTTAACAAGCACATTTTTCTGTGCTTGTACAGCAGATCTGGCTGACGTACACAGCAACACAAAGTTCAAAGCAATACTGGTGGAAAAAATATTAAGGAAAAATACATAATTTTGGTTATTGGATTGTTTCAAATAATGATAAAAGCCACCACTTTGAATTGGGAAGAATGTATCTAACCACACAAAGGACTTCAGGCTGGTATATAAGGGTTCCTTAGCCCTGCATGCTTTTTTCCCATCCAATCAGAGCTTTGATCACAACAGAGCAAGTGAATCTATTCTCACTGCTGGCAATCACGTGAGCAATAGTTTAAGAATACTTCACAAATTCTTGGAAATTTTTTTTCAATTTATTTTGCAGATTTAGATGTAGATTTAACAAAGCTGCAGGTAAGGATCAGCCCCCTTTTGTATTTTAACATAATTAGCACATAAATCATTACTTTGATTCAATTTCAATGTCTTTGCACACTCATCTATGAAGAGTGTGGACATTACAGTAGTTCAGACATACATCTGTCAGATATCAACTCCACAGGCAAAAGGACAATTATAACAACAATGGGGGAGAATAAGATTGAGGGGATTTTGCAGACAGAGTAAACATAGGCATTGTTGAGCAAGAATCTTTTCTCTATAGATCCTTAAAGAAAATTCTTTTCTGTGGTAGAATTTATCATGTAGAATTGACTTCTCACTGAGAAACTTTGACCTAGATCTCTAATATTTGCTTCTTTTAAAAATAATCTCTTGGGGCTCCTTTGCAAAGTAACTATTACAAATTCCTCCCTCAATTTTACAGAAAAATATGGCAATGCAGAATTGAGGCTGTGTGTCAAAATCTGAACTCTTCGTGCACAGGCAGAACTTAGTTCTTTAGTAAAGAGAGGATTTCTGTGCTAGAACTTATAAACAGAAGATTTTACTTTAGCAGAAAATTAACAACAAAGAGTAATATCAGTGAAGTTCTGGGATTGTAGTAGATTCCTAAGACACATGACAAGGCGTCAAATATCTTCCTGATACATCACAGGCCAAATAAAGCTCTCACAAGCAGAAGTTCCTAGCTGTAAAAAAAATTAGCTAACTATAGTTTTCTTCATAGTGGAAAAGAAGCTACTATTTTGAGCTTAGTTTAATAAAACCAAGAAAAAAATGTTTCAAGATTATAAGGAGTTTTAATTTCTGTACATTAATGTGCAATGTTTAGAGATAGATCCTTACTTCCTTCCCCCTCATCTCCATGTTGAATTCTGCCATAAAACCTTGGGTTGATTTTTAGTCTCTATTTACACCTCCTATCATTTCTTTAATTTGCCATAAATATCTTTTGCACTGTTTGTCTGAAAGCTTTTTTTTTTTAAGTAACATTGATTTTAGATTTGTTATGGAAAGAATATTGTCCATATTGTTTTTCACTGAACAACTTTTTTTTTTCCAGAAATTGAATGCTTGTCTTTGTAAAACCACAATAGGATAATCAGAGAAACATACATAGCTTGGCATGGTCACTAAGATTGGCATTTCCTGAGGGGTAGATAACTGGTTTGTAGCAGAAATTTTTTTAAATGGCAGAGAAAGAAGTTATATATGATATATATTCCTTAGGTATTTTCAAAGTATTTATGTTAACATTATTGGAAAGATGTTTGAAAAGTGGATCCTTGCTATGTAAACAAAATTAAGCCAAGTACCTAATAAATGGATTCACTTATTTAGTCAACAAATGTTTATTGACTGTCTTGTATGTGCTGGGTGTTATACTAAGCCCTTTACATTTGCTTCTCATTTAATCCTTATGGCAACTTATGAAGTGTAGGCATCATTGATATCACCCTAGACATGATAAACCAAGTCTTGAAAAGTTAACTTGTCTTGGGTCCAATACCTAGAAAGCAGGAGAGGTGGGTTTTGAACCCTTGTCCAGCAGATCCCAAGCTAAGATACACTGCCAGTCTCTGTCTTTAGGTATGTGGCATGGTCCATTTTGCTACAAAACCTTGTGTATTTACCCTTACTTGTCCCTTCTTCTGGTCCTTGAATGTAGCATGGAGCTGAGAAGTCCTAGATGACATGGGTCGGGAGGATGCATGTTGTTGAAATAATAGAGCCAGCAAGGCTCTCTCAGAAACAACTATGAGTTCACTATGTTGTTTCTTGTTTTTGGAAGGACATTACCAATTCATTTTTTTCCCAGAGGGACATATCACTTTAAGGATTTATTGTTTGTGTTTTGCTAATCATCCTATGTCATGTTTGTTGGGGAATGAGTTAGGATAATAAGCACTCCGTTTTCCATAGCTCGTCTTAACAGCTGACATCATAGATCTGCTTATTTTGTTCATGGTCTGCCTTTGCACTTGAAAACATGAGCCCTACCAAGGCAGGATTTTTGTCCCTTCTCTTCCCTGTGGTATTGCCAAGCCTCAGAGAGTACGTGGCACATGGTAGGTACACAATGAACATTTGTTAAAAGAACAGAATGAGACTATTTCCAAGATGTGATAGAGTGCTTACATTTACATATATTATTCATTTTCAGCTCAAATTTCAGAGTAAGTTACACTGGCACAGTTTGAGGTCAAATGAGATGGAAAAAAATACCTACTACAATTTCAGGCTCATAACTTAAGATCCTTAAAAACAAATTATAAAGTAAGTATTATTTTCTCCATTTGTACATGATAAGAGTGAGTCTCAATGACTGAGTCATGGTCCCCCAGCTTGGCTGCTTGCTTGGACTTCAAATATTTCCTCTTAATATTATGCCTCAGGAGTGGTGCGTCAGCCATTCAGGAAAGGAGCAGATGCTAGAACATTCTCCAAATCACTGCAGTTCTTGCTTGGAGTGCTAGTCAAGATTCCTCCAAGGAGGACTCTGTGTTGTGTAGTGGCTAAAAGCCAGGTTCAGTATTCTGACAGGTACGGCTGTCAACTCTGAGATGTTTCCTCTGTGACCTTGGAACATAAAACCTTCTGGGTTTTAGTTTCCTCGTCTATAAAATGGAATTAATAATGGGGAGTACCTTGTAGGGTTTTTAAGAAGGACTGAGAAAATTTACATAGGGTGCTTAGTAAGGTGCCTGGTATTTAAAACTTCTCAGTATTAGTATCAAAATGTCAACTAATCTAGACTTGATGAACTTTTCTTACATATATATAAAGATCAGGCAAGTGCCCACTTGTGCTAATACTAAGTAAACTGCATGATATTTGTAACCAAGACAGTATCAATTCTAAACATTGTTATGCTGATAATATGACTAAGAACCTTTAAATGTACTCTAAATTTGGTCTACTCTAATGAACCTACGAGTGTCTCTAATGGCAATAATAATGATGTTAGTAATTACTACTAGTTATTCTCTAGCTATGAAGTAGACATTATCCTAAATGTTATCCTTGTTTATATTATCATTAATCTTCTGACTAACCATTAAAACATTACTGTATTCATTTTATAGGTAGGGATACTGAGGCTAAAAAGAATTAAAGAACTTCGTCCAAGATCATTTAACTAGTAAAGAAATAGAATCAATATTCAAATTCTAACGTCTGCCTTTTTTCCACTATGCAGCATTGTCTCTCTCATCATACTTACAATTCTGCACTTGACTTTAACAGAACCAAATAAGCAGTTATCATTGTTGAATGAGCTTGATGTTTCGTGTTTTTGAATGTTATTTTCTCCTTTTTGCCTTATCTGATTAGGGGAAAGAGTATGTTTCTGAATCTTTTTATTTTAGCTTTTACTTAAAAACATGATGAAAAATAATAACTAATAATCATGAATGTGGGAAGGAAATATCCTTCATAATTCCATCCTATTTAAATCCTATTTGATTAACAGCAAAAACTTTGTCTTTTAAAATTAACGCATATTAAAAAAAAAAAAACCTAGCTGATTCAAGGCCTCTTACATTAAAAGGATCTGGGTAGGTGATCAGTGAGGGGAGTGGTGTGAGCTGCTATTGTCTGCTCATCTAACACCTGGCCTAGATTGTCAAAGGACACTACTGACGGCGATCAGTTTTTCTGTGCCTCAGTTCCTCTTCTGTAAAATGGAGATTAAACTATAAATTTCTATCTTCTTCAAACTCCCAGTTTCTACCACAGTAAAGCTTTTATTGAGCTAACATCATTTGGGGAGTGATGCTCAGATTGGAGTGACCATCATTATTATATATTCTTTATTAATATGAAATAACTCAGGGTGCAAGGAGTGGATACCTAAACTTTTGTATTTGTGAAGCCTCAGTTTTCTCTCCCTCATGACAAGCCTTCTTGAGGAATATATATAAAGGATTCAGTACAGGGCCTACCACTTTGTAAGTGCCCACAGGTATAATTATTATTATATTATGACTGCTTATAATAAATAGCTTGTTATAGGATACTCAACTAGTTTCTGTACCACTTTGGACCCCTAACCGTGGTGATAAACCCTAAAGCAGGCATCAGTACTTGGAAGACTATGTTTGTAACTTAGGCCAATGGTTTTCAAAATGTGGCTGTAGGACGAGCAACATCAGCATTTTCTAGGTATTAGTTAAGAATGCAGATTCTCAGTCCCTACCCTAGACCTACTGAATCAGAAATTCTATGGATAGGACCACTTTTTATCAAGACCTTCAAGTGATTCTTACTATAAGGCAATGGTGATGATAATCCAGTCAAAATCTTAAATCATGCTAAAATATTCTCTCCTGTCCTGAAATCTTGATCTAATAAGCAACCTTTAATATATCCTTTTTAAATGTTCTGTTTCACATTATTTAATTTTCTGGTACATTATGTGTTAACAAGTCTCCTGAATAAGACTGCATTTAATTAACAGACTGCAATATGTTTATCACTTGTTGAAAATGGTTTCTAATATTTTACTTTAAATTTTATTAAATAAATGAAAATTCATAGAAATTCTCTTAAGAAATATTCATCAAAACATTTACATTTTTACTACTCTCCAGTTGATCAATTGTGCAAACATGGAAAGAGAGTTCATCTTGTTACTATATTGATTGAATTAAAGCACTTTAAATACAAAGGTAGAAGCTGATTAACTTACAGAAATAGAGTCACATTTCAGGTTCACAAGTGAAAGGTAGGCATGGAAGGAGAAGAGGGACACAGAGAGGCATTTGACAGAGGAAGGTTGTATTCCCCAGACAACCCTGTCAAGCAACGTCGACAAGAAAAAGAAGAAAACAAATAAATTGGAGGTTGTGTGAATGTCACAAGACCAGAATATAAATACATATGACACAGAGAAAAGTAAATAGCAATAATTCTCATTCTTAGAGAATGTTTAGGGAGATACCTTCTAGCTAGAACAAAATGAAAAGGAAAAAAAATGCAGATATATCTCTGAGATACTAATCCTGCATCCATCTTTTATTCATAATAAACCCACCTTTAGGAGATACCAGTGCAGGTGCCATAGGCCAAGTAACAAAACAAAGTCCATGTGTGACAAAACTCAGGACTCCTGCATCTAGAAATGTACTTAACATTCAGAGAACATTTCAATTCTGTTTTGCTTTCCACCTCACAAGAGAGAATGCACACTTCACCCTGTGTGGACAGAAAATATCAAGACAGAATGGAATTTAGGACTTGGGTTTTCTCTTTACACTAAACAAATTATAGAAACATCTAAAAATGCATGTTAAAATGATGATTGTCTTTTTTCTCTCTCTCTTTTCCATTAAAAGTCGCTTTAAGCTGGGCGCGGTGGCGCAAGCCTGTAATCCCAGCACTTAGGGAGGCTGAGACAGGAGAATCGCGAGTTCAAAGCCAGCCTCAGCAACGGCGAGGTGCTAAGCAACTCAGTGAGACCCTGTCTCTACAGAAAACACAAAAAATAGGGCTGGGGGTGTGGCTCAGTGGTCGAAGTGCCCCTGAGTTCAATCTCCAGTACCAAAAAAAAAAGTCCCTTTAATGTTTTCTTATCAATAAAATATCTATCCATACAGGGACTAAACCTTCCTGTGGTCTTAAACACTAGTTGCTTTGTTGCCTCCAGCCCTTGTTTTCAATGCCAGCCATTTTCCACTTGGCTTTCTGCTCTGTGAGACCACCTGTCCACCTCAGGCCTGGGTGTCTGCTCCAGCGGGTGCCTTCCTGAAAACCCCACATAATTGCCTGTTTCCTGTTCCGTGGGCTTCACCTCGCCATATCTAATGGGAGTGCTGGCCTGGGTTCCAGGAAAGTTGTGCCAGAAAAGTCTGGCGGGTCTTGCTGCTCATTAACATCAGCTCTCCCTTCCTTGCCTGGGAAACCAGAACACGGTGTCTTCCTGGCATGCCTGTGTGCTGCCAGCTCAGGAAGCAAGACCCTTAGTCTGGCATGGAAAATCTGGTTTCCTCTCCGTGGCCATAAAGCCTTCAGTTTTTAATGTTCAATAAATATCAATCTTCTTGGTTACACTCAATACAAATGAACTGTCTGATTTTAAAAAATCATTGTTAAAACTTCAAAGCTGTAGAAAAGAAAATGAAACAATATCCAGAACCTATCAAGTTCTGTCATATGGTTATGAATTCAAATATGTTGAATTAATTCAAACTTCATAGCCAATACCCTATACAAGGACCTAGAAGTGAATCTTCCAAAAATCCAGAAGGATAATCAGTTTAATAATTCTTACAGATGACATTATGTACAACCAAAATTTTAGTAAGTATATTTGAGATGCTTTCTGTTCAAAAGATTCTTCATAAGTAGGTAACTACCTGGACCCTTCTCTTTCCACTAGACTCTCTGGATGGGCCAGTGTTTCCTATGGCTTCAATTGCTTCACATATGCTGGTGACTCACAAATTCTTATTTCTATCCCAGACCTCATTCCCAAGCTCTAGGCCCATATGGCTGAGCTTCGAGTCCATGCGGAATCATCATTTCCCACTTCCACTCTGCTCCTCCTCTTATGTCTTGTGTCTCATGAGATTTCAACACAATTCACCTAGCAGCTCAAGTCAGGTAAACAGCTGAACACCTCCCTAAGCTCTCTCTCCTTCGGCCTTGATATGGAATCAATCTTTAGATCCTATGGATTTTGTTTCCTTACTGTCACTCAAACTTACCATCTTTCTATCTTCACCTCTACCTAAGCTCATCAATTCCTTACAGGAAAAGAGTAACTTCCTTGCTTGTCTGCCCTCCCTAAATATTGCCCCCATCCATTCCATTCTTCATAGTCAGGAGGAACATTCTAAAATGCGGAGTGGACTGTGCCCTAAGATGCTTACTCTGTGTTTCTCCATGCTTTGGTACCTACCAGTACCCTTTCTTCCCAGAATAGCTTTCCTGCTTCTACCTAACTCTTCCTTCTACTTAATTCCTTTTTATCCTTTGAAACCCATCTTCCTCTAGGACATTTTTCCAAGTCTTCTTCAGGTTAGTCACTCCTTTGTGTATTCTCATAGTAGATATGGTTTTAGTACCTAGATTATATTGTAACTTCACTCTTTTTTCTTTTCCCACTGGAATCCCTGGAGGTGGGATAGTCCTTGGAGCACAGAACAACATTTTTTCATCTGTCAATTCTCAGTCATACAATAGCACAGGGTCTGCTATTGTAAATCCTCAATAAGGTTCTGTTGATTGAAGAAATGAAATGCTCTAGAATGAGGTCATGGGTTTCTTTGCGACATCTTAGGGGAAACCAGGTTAAATGAAGCCTACAAAGAATTAGTTACTACTGAAAGGGGAAATTTTGTTTAAGCAGAGGCATTGAATCTGATTTTTAAAGATTCTGGTCAGTTAGAACTGACTATTGGTCTAACTAGTAAAGCTTATTGTCTCTAGTAAAGACAAAGAGGAAAATCTTGGCAATTGCCAACCTCAGCACTGTAGTCTCTAGGGACCAAGACAGTTACATGGAGGAGATATGCTGACCCTATGTTCCTGCAGACAGAAACTAACAAGGGAGCACACACATATGCTTTGGGATATAATATACAATCCCATAGAAGCCGGTTTAGAACCTTCAATCTGGTTTGTTGCCAATAAACAAAAAGGAAAAAAGGTCTTTCCTCTATTGTTTCAGTTCTGCAAAATCTTACTGTGAGAATACATAATACATCTGTACAGGCTTTATTAACTTTGTACCTTACTTTGTACTTTTTTAAAATATTTTTTTAGTTACAGATGAACACAACATCTTTATTTTGTTTATTTATTTTTATATGGTGCTGAGGATCGAACCCAGTGCCTTACATGTGCGAGGCAAGTGCTCTGCTGCTGAGCGACAACCCCAGCCCCACTTTGTAGTTTTTTAATGTGCTTAAAAAAAAACCAACCTCATCTCTGACTTGGAAATGTCAGTACATTATAGACTACAAAGCAACTTCAGTATCATTACCTGTTCACCTGCCAGCCCTCTGCTGAACATCTGCCTCCCTGGATCCTACCTGCTTTACTTTCCATCCACACCTCTCCTAGTGCATGACATGCTCACGTGTTTTAAGGCTGTGTCTCTCCACTGGAAATGTTATCTACTGCTATTAATCCATGCAGCCAGGCCTAATAATGGAAAACCCTGGGAACGGGCTGTACTAAAAGAAAGCTGGGATTTTGGCTTCATGGTCTAATAGAAATCTAAACACTCTTCCACTTGGGAATAGATAAGGGCACAGGCAATTTATTGATCATGCTAACACAAGGTACAATAGAAGTGTTACTTTAAAATGCTGTTGACTTTATAAGTTACCAGCTTTACAAACCCAGGGTGGTAGAGCAGGTAACTTACAAAGCCAACATATCATTTTAAGGTTTGAAGCTGGCCATGGTAGGGATTATGAATATTACCAAATCAGTTGTTTACTTCTTGCTGACTCTCAGCCACCCCTCCAACATCCATCTCTAGGAAAATTATGCTTATAAGAAATGCAATTCTATTGCTTAGAACTTTAGCAACATTTTAAACTTTCCAAAATTGAATGTGAACAGATTTCTTTGATTAGAAATTCCAAATCATACATAAAAATCTCCAGTTCACAAAAAAGAAAATGCAGTTTAAGTAACAGAATGAGTGTATTTTCTCAAAACCTCCACTCCTCCCACCAGCCTTTTTGCGAGGCACGTCTGCCCTCTGTCCATCATCCACACTCAAGACCTTGGAGGTTGCTTTCCATTTCCCCTCTCCAGGGTCCTCCCAGTAGTTGTGTAATGGATTACTACACCTTCTCCCTCCACTGCTCTATCTGAACTTGCCTGCCATCCCCTGAGCTCTGAACCACCTGAAATGTTGATCTTGCTCAGATTAGTAAAATAAAATCCTCATGTTCTCATTGCCAACCCACCTAACATCACTGTTCATTTTCCTCAAATAGTCTCAAATCATGTTGTTCCCTGTTTGAAAACTTTCAAGGAAGCTCCACTACTTACTAAACAGCCCAGCATCCGCAGATCTTTGTCCTTCTTGTCTTCTCTACATTTCATTCATTTCATTCATGTGCTCTTCTTTCAACACCCATGCTGCAGAGACAGCTCTGTGCTCCTGTGGCTGCTTTTTACACGGCCTACCTGGATTGCATCCTGGTTCCATTATTTACCTGCTTTGTGCCTCTGCTTCCTCATTTACAACATGACGATCACAATAGCACCTAGGTTTTATGATGATTACATGAGGAAATGCCTACAAAGCCCTTAGAAGAGCTCTAGCACATGGCATTTAGTAAATGTTAGTGACCATTATTGTTACGCTTTTCAAAGGCCATTTTCAAATCCACTTGTTGAGTGAAACCTTTTGTATTGCTCAACTCAGTGTAACTTCTTCCACTTTTTGTACTTCTCTAAATAGCGTCTGACACATCAGATCCTGCTGTAGAGTAGAGCATGTATTTGTTTTGGCCTGTACTGGACTGTATACTGATTAATGTTGAGAAAACTTTATTCATCCTTGTACATGGGCTCATCAAAAGGATATAATAAATACTGGCTAAATTGAAATAAATTGACTTCACTGTTTTAAAACTATTCCACAAATTAAGAAAACATATAAAGATAAGTAAAATGAAATGAACAGCTTGAAAACATGGATGTTACTAGTGAAAGACACCGAGGCAGATGTCATTGGAACCATGACTTGTCCTGATAACATCCTTTATTCCATGTTCTCCTTTGCAGGTCTGCTTAGTGGCCTATCTTGGCTTGTTTATGCTTTGTGTCTCATATCAAGTTGATGAACGGACATGTATCCAGTTTTCTATGAAAGTAAGTTGTTATTTTTCTTTTCTTTATCATCAATAGAAATACAAGTATAAAATAAAAGAGTGCTTTTTAAAGGGCTGCATATCTGATGAGTCTAGAAATTACATTTTCAGGCAGGCCAAAAACTGTTTTAGGAGGGCATTGATCCAGACCCGAAGGTAATGCTAGTCTTAATTTCCATGAGCTGGGCTGGCATGGAGCATGTGAAGTGTGTCCTTTAATGCCCTTAAAAGGAATATTGAGCATTCATCAGCTCAACAAAACACTTGGCCAGGGAAAGGTGTCTCTATCAGTGCCCATTTCCATATCTTGGGGGTTATTTGGAGTATTTTAATAAAGAAGCAATTTAAGTGCATTTCCTCTTGTAGGTGGGATCACTGAGACAGAAAAAGTACATTGGGTGCATCCAAATGATCTGTGCCAGGAGTCTGAGGGCAATGGTTGGGATATGCATGGCTTGGCAAGTGTGTGTCTTTCATTTATGTGAATTTTTTCTCTGTTAAGGACAGAGAATTTGGTTGGACTCAATTCAAATGCACAGCATTTTCGGTGAACAGAATATTCTCCAAAGGGAAACATAGATACCTCCTTTTCAGAGTTTAAGGACATAAAATACTGAACCAAATAATCAAAGCTAGTAGAAATCAAATTCCTACATTTTCTCTCAACTATTAAAACAGAATAAAAAGCTGTCAGTAACTTTTTTGTCCATTCATACTACTTGCTTTTCTTCTATAAGAAAACATAAAAACTTTATAAATATGTAACAAAAAATCATTATGTACAACTGTAATATGCCAATAAAAAATGGAGAAAGAGGGCTGGGGATATAGCTCAGTTGGCAGAGCACTTGCCTTGCATGATTAAGGCCCTGGGTTCAATCCTTAGCACCACCACAAAAAAAAAAAAAAAAGTAGAAATAGAAAAAAACCATAAAAACTGGAAATTATGAAGATGAAGAAAATAAGATTTATTATTAGATTTATTATTAGATTTAAAATAATAAATTAATAAATTAGATAATAAATTAGATATATTATTAGATTTAAAATAAGATTTATAACTGAGCTCTTAATATAAAACAGCTAAGTGCCGATGCTTTTAAAATCATGCTCTAGTTGGGCGTAGCGGCTCACGCCTATAATTCCAGTGACTTGGGGCTGAGTCAGGAGGATCACAAGTTCAAGGCCAGCAGCTTAGTGAAACCCTGTCTCAACATAAAAAAATAAGAAAGGCCAGGGATGTAGCTCAGTGGTAAAGCACCCCTGGGTTCAATCCCTGTACTGCAAATAAGCAAACAAATAAATTTTAAAAATCATGATGTGAAAAGGAAGTTAATGGAACAAAGAAAGTTTACATTATTTTAACTAATGGAAAAAAGCTGATTACACAAAATTTATCATGTGATTTTACAGAAAAAAGATGATCTTCCATTGTGCCAAAAAAATAGTTATCCATGAGTGGTGGGATTATAGCAGCATTTTATAGTTTTCTCCAATTTTTATATGTTCTCCAATAGTGAGACATAACTTTTCTAATTAAAGGTCATAGATGGTCTTTTAAAAAATATTGTGAAGGGTTAGAATTTTGGTACAAATATCTACATTTGAAAATTTTATGTTTTGTGTCTAAGCACTTTCCTTAAAAGAAGAAGTCTAGATAGAACAAAGCCTCAGTTCAAGATCAAGTTTTTTGTTGCGGTCTGACTAAAAGAGGGCTTGGTGATGGAAGGAAGCAAGCAAACCAGCCTGGTAAAAAATGGTCTGTTAAATTACAGGAACTTCATTCAGTAGGTGAAAAACCCCCTAAACTAGGTTTTCATTAATTTATGTGCAATACCCTCATTTTCCCTCACAGATGATCCCAGAAAACAGAAGAAGGAAATGCCTCACTTTCAGAGAGACCCCTAAAGGCATCTCAATGTCTGCACCTTAGTTAAAATAAGAAGCAAGGAGAAAAAAAGATAAGAAAGAAAAAAGTCACTGCCAATGTCAGCCAGGTTGAGAATTCCCCACTAGGAAGATCTCATTAGTTACCTATTTTTTTCACCTGACAGACATTGACAAATACTGAGGCACTTTTCTCTTCCCCTGAATGTGACCTTTAGTGATGCTTGCTGCTAGCAGTCTAAGGTGCTGGCTATAGTAGCTTCAGGCCCCAAATCAGCTTCACCTGTATCCAGGTTTTCCAGTGGCCCAACAGTGGCCTGTGCTTCTCATGCTCCCTTTTAGGAGGGGGCAGGAATGAAATAAATGTACGTTAGGTGTTTCTTACGAGTACAATTGCATTTGAGTGCCCCCATATTGGCACCTTGTTTAAGCTTTGTCTGAGAATTTCTTTCCTTCTGTTGAATGCCCAGATAGCCATGGCAAGCAATCAGGCGATGATGACAGTCTCCTTGTGGTCAGAGCGCAGGCACAAGCGTCCCCACCTCCCCACACACTCCTTTTTCCTTTGGCAGATCCTAGATGCCACCAGCGCTTTCCTCTTTCTCCCTGGCCTCCTGGGCTTGGCGTTCCATCTAGCTATGGGTCGCGCCTCCTGCCTTTCCCCGTGGCGCCACTTTCTCGGGGCGCACCTGGATTTTCAGGAACGTGTTGAGTTCATGTGCTTGCGGGAGCATTCCGGGGCACATTCCCTCATGCCCACATCTAGGAGGACCCTGGGCTGCTGCGGCAGCCCGCTCCTGCGCGGCGTGCGGAGAGGCCTTTACCATTCAGGCCACCGGGGAAGGTAATTAAATTGAAGCAGAACCACCCTTCTCCCGAAGTCACCGATCGTGAAAGCCGCAGCCGGGTACCAATTAGAGAGAGGCAGGGAGCTAAGGAGCGAGGGAGCGGAGACCCGCCTGGCGCTGTTACACAAGCACCCGGGGCCACCGCGCCTCCGCCCGCTGCAGAGCGCCAGACCGCTGGCTTGACATCCGCAAGACGAATGCCTCCCGCGCCGGGCTGTTATCAAGATATATTTGCTCGGATTCCCAAGGTCATCGTACACACTTCCATTGATAGTTATTCGTGCTGTGTAGGTAAAACAAGCCACTTGATTTTAAATTATGGATTCTAACCCGGAAGCTTGTTGCTGTCAGATGAGTTTAAAACCATGCAGGAAAAATGCTACAGCGTTGCAGATGTAGCCCACAGGCTTTGGGGGATCAAGTATATATTTATGACCTGAACTGGATAAGAAACTTGATTCTGTGGCTTCCTCTTGTTTACTGATGCTTTTCTGAGTGGGAGAAGCAGAGGCACTACGTATATGTGAATTTGTTCATATTCCAAGGAGCTAAGGGGCATGCATAGCTTTTCTTGCACTCTTGCTGTCTTCTAGCATATTTAAGAGGCTCAATTAAAATTGAGCAATCACTGCGTTTGTGTAAATGTTTACATTCATTCCACAAGCCAAATATGTATTGTTACTCCCACATGACAGAGAATAAGACAAAGACAAAAGCATTGATATGCTAAGAGTCCTGTGGACTGGCAATCCTTTCCCTTCTCTACTAATTTATTCATTTAGTTCACAAATACCTAAACAATGCTACTATGCACCGGACTCTGCTCTAAGCCCTTTGCAGATGTCAACCCTTTTGATCCTGATAGTATTCCTATGAAGCCTGTGCTATTATGATTGTCATTCCAAGTTTACAGATGAAGAAACACAGGTGCACATAGATTGATTAATTTGCCCAAGGACCACAGCTTTTGAGGGGAGAGCCAAATTCTACCTCAGACAGCCTAGCTCCTTGATTCATGCTCTTAACCATCACCCAGTACTGCTGTGCATTTATTAAATGGTCTCGGGCAAATCTTTTAATATCTGACCCAAGAAGATATCCTTTTAAATATAGGCAAAATTGCAGGGCAAAGTGGCACACACATATAGTCTCAATGACTTGGGAGCCTGAGGCAGGGAGATCACAAGTTCCAGACCAGCTTCAGCTATTTAGCAAGACCCTCAGTAACTTAGCAAGACCCTTTCTCAAAATAAAAGAGAAAGGGCTAGGGATGTGGCTCAGTGGAAAAGGGCCTCTGGGCTCAATCTCCAGTATCCAGAGGTAGTGAGAAGAAGAAAAAAAATAGATAAAATTTCCAGTTTTGGCAAATGGACTTTTGTCTACAATGTCTATTACAGTAATGTACTATTTAAGGGTGTATGTCTATGAGAGTGTTGAAGTAATTATAAGATCTGCCCATTCCATTCATGGGTGGCAATAAAATGTGTAGGGTCCTTCTACTAAGCAGATGGCTAGCCAGTGGGAAATTATCACTTTAACTTGGACCTTCTCTGCTAGTACTTATGAATGAAATACTGATGTTCCCAGAGCAAATAAGTCCCAGCTATCTGCTGGCTATGCCAGAAACAGCTGCAGTGGATATGCTCACACAACACAGCTAACACAATTTGGCTCTTGGCATCAAATGTTTAAAGTTGATCATCAAGTCTGAATATTTCCGAGCAACCCAGAACATTTCAAATATTCTCTTCCATTAGCTGCACACAATAAACCCATATTTCTAAGCCTAAACACTCCATTTTTTGTATAAAATATAGTCACTAAATATACTGGGGACAGGAGCAAAGCACTGCTTTCAATGTAGTAAATTACATATTTCCTTTTTAAATTTTATAATACTGCCACTTTGTATTTATCTGGTTCACTTCTTCCAAGGAACACTAAACATATTGACTATAAATTATTCTTGTTATGTGCCCGAGATATAAGATGCTTCTATAAACTATTTCATAGATGAAGATACTTGGGTTACATCTGACAACCCTTTGAATGGTTTGAAAAGATTATCTTTGATGAGAAGATTCAAAGATTTTATGCATTCCTTAACATATACTATGACAAAAATGACTTTATTTAGTTCCACTCTCTTCCAGTGACCTCAGATGTCCAATCAAGCTGCATGTGATCTCAGATGGATTGCTTTACAGGCAAACAGAAACACATAGTTAGGGCACCTGCCTTGTGTGTGCACACACACACACATACCTTAAATAAATTCCATAGTTAAGATTTGAAAACACTTGAAATTGTTACTGTGTGGAAAATCACTCATTTAGATGGCTTTCAGACATATATTTTATATTTTGTATGTATGTTTTTATTTTAATTGACATGTAATTGGAAGTGGAAGGAAGACATAACGTTTTCTGAGCTACTTTAATTTGAAGAAATGACTGGAACTAACCTTACCTTGGGGAATCCTCATTCACCAGAACTGCTCCTTTTAAAGAGCATGGTAACATAAATCTTAAACTATAAACTGGATGCTAGTTCCCAGGTCTGCAAAATCTGATCCTTTTTAGACCCTCAGCAGGTGGACCACTAAGAGAAACATTGCCAGTAGGTGAATCTAATCACAAGAACATTTCTTGTCCTATGTAAGAGATTTTGTTGTGGCCATGTCAATGGGAACCAACAAGTTTTGATCAAAACATTTCAGATGTAAGTAAGCTAAATGACTAAACTGTCCTGAGATTACACCATTCTTTTGCAGAAGAATTAAAACTTTAAGTAGCCACTTGCAATCCTGAGTCTAACAAGTAGGTCAACAGTGCTTAGAGCCTTTGTGGCTGAGGAGCTATTTAGAGTTTATTTTCATACCTAGGAACTACATGTTTTTAGTGGATCATGGTTGATGAAGTTAACATCAAGTCATCTGCCTTCTGGAGCCATAATTTTCTTCTCCCAGTAAGCTCTTTCTTGGGTCCCTGGCATTTATGAACATAGTTTGGCAGCTACCACACGGAACACTCTTTTTTCATTAACCTGTATTGTTAGTTGATCAATTACTGATAATTTTGGCCAACAGTGTTTGCATTACAGAAACTTTTTCTTGACTTCCTAATCTTGTTATCAGCAGCTCTTGATTTCAAAATAAGCACAATATGTCATCCAGGAATGGCTATCTCATTTGGGATTCATTTTAAATGGCTTACTACATCTAGACACCAACCATCCCACGATGAAACTAATACAGTTGGCTCAATTCACAGAAAGGGCCCGACATCTGTATGGCAAACAGTATATGATCAGGGTTTAAGGATTGCTTGCTAATAAATAAACATGAAAGTTAATTCCATGTCTTGGGTGTTGTGTTTCTGAGGATACAGCCCTTCTGTCAGAGAACTTTCTGAGAAGAAAAAGAGTGGTGTTAATTAGCTTTGCAAATAGTCATCCCCATGTTCTTTGTAACCAGAAAAGTTTTCTTCTGCTCTCTTGCAGCTGTTGTACTTTGTGCTGAGCGCCCTGGGCCTGACGGTCTGCGTGCTGGCGGTGGCATTTGCTGCCCACCACTATTCGCTGCTCGAACGGTTTACCTGTGAGACCGCACTTGACTCCTGCCAGTGCAAACTGCCCTCCTCAGAGCCACTCAGCAGGACCTTTGTTTACCGGGATGTGACTGACTGTAACAGCGTCACTGGCACTTTCAAACTGTTCTTACTTGTCCAGATGGTGCTGAACTTGGTCTGCAGCCTTGTGTGCTTATTGGCCTGCTTTGTGATGTGGAAACATAGGTACCAGGTCTTTTATGTGGGTGTTAGGATGTGCTCCCTGACAATTTCAGAAGGCCAACAGCAAAAGATCTAAGAGTCTTGCTCAGAGGTGGAGAGAAAACAGCACATGGAGTAGCTGAGGTAGAAACAAAATGTTTTTTAGAAAGAAAGAAAAGTTTGACAATAAATACTACTCGCCATTCTAAACGAATATTTTTATATTTTTCAGGAAAACAAAGCATTTCTTCAGGTTTCTATTACATTTTTAAAATTCTTGTGAGGAAAACCAAATCCAGATTGATTTAGGGAATATTAGAAGTTAAAAGAACACTGAACAGGGAAAGGAGGACACAGATCTGTCTTTGAAGTCTGGAGTTTATTCCTGACACTCATTTTATCCCTGACTTATACAACCTTCTTTCCTGTTAGTCCAGTTCGGTGGTATGAGTGGGCACCTCAGGACCTCTTGCTAGATTGTGTAGTATCTTCTGGTCCTTTGCCACCTTGCACAACCGTTCTCGTGGTGTCTTGGAGAAAGGCAGGGTAGGGGAAGAGCCAAATGTGCAGGCTGAATCTTTTTATTTTCTCTGGTAGAGATATCTTCAAGGCATGAAATAGCTTTACAAAAGCTGAGTAGAAAAGGAAGAGACTTTGCAGAAGACTAAATAATTATAATCACCTGGGCTGGGGCGGCGGCCTTTTTAGCTCCCTGGGTTTGGCTGTGTGAGTAGATCACTCGCTGAATGCTTTGGATGATGGTCTGTCTGCTTCTCAATAATTGAAAGGTGGTGGTAGTTGTATTCTTAATGATGTAGAAGGTTTAAAAATAATTTTATTATGCTTCTATTCTATCATCTAAAACAAATCATTAAAACTAATTTCTAGCTAATTGTTAATTATAATTATGCTCAGAAGTCTACTTAATGAGCTCTGGCTGTACTTCGGCAGCACTGTCAGTGTTAAGAGAAATTACTCTCAAAAGAGAAGACGCCTAAAGATCCTTATTTTTGGGAAGCCAAGCATTATAAGAAAAGAAAAAAATATTAATAGATTAAAAGCACTCACTTAAACGAAAACAAGAGCATCTGTCATAGAAAGTGTTCTACAAATGGCACATTTATGATATGTTGAAAATGATCTCTCTTGGCAACTAAGCACCTTTGAGGAAGATCAGGTACTGCTGATGCGTTCTATTCATAAAACTGTGTTTGACACATAATCCTACTGTTGATTTGTATGCATAGTCAACTTCAAGACTCAATGTTTTGAAGTGCTTGAGAAATATGTCCATTGATTTTTTTGTTTTGTTTTGTTTTTGAGGCAAGTTCTCACTATTTTGCCCAGGCTAGACTTGAACTCCTGTGCTCAAGTGATCGCCCATCTCCACCTTCAGAGTAGCTGGGATTATAGGCATTTGCTACTGTAATCCGCTCTGTTGTGCTTTGTTTTTGACTCACTTATGACTAAAAACAAGTATCCTGTGATACTTGCTCTGTTGTTATTATTATTACTGTTACTGTTATTAAGTTCTGAACCATATACTTGTTTCAAGAAGGAGTTCAAAATGGAAATTCATGCAGCAAAAATTCAATCAAGAACTTTATTAGTACACTCTGTTGAAAGCAGAAATGCAAGGTAATGATTGAGCTCAACTTGCCTCTCTGCATTGCTTATTGATATACTTTAATAATCACAAAGTTCAACCCCAAAATCAAATATGTTCTTTCAGGATAGATGAATGATTCCATTGGTTATGATAATCATGTCAATTTCTGCATAACATAAATATCCAAATAAAAAAGGAAATGTTAAGATAGTCACAGAGGATTGTACATATATTTTTATATCCTCTAGATAAAACACTTGATTAACAGATGTTAAAACCTTTTTATGTTTTGACCTGCTTTACAAATGGCCTTCCTACACAGTAGGTCAGGCCAAGGAGGAACATTGGAGAGCTTAGCGGGTCAGAGTCTGGAGCAGGATTGCGTACAGAAGAACATTACACTGACAGAATACCAAGCCTCATGAGGATGACCTGAAAAGTCCTCTGTGCCCTGTTAAGAAAAATCCCAATGACTTAATCCATTTTGGTTGTTGATCATGTTTGATACATGAAGAAGAAAATGACAGAGACTCTAGAATGTTGCAGGTTGTCCTTACAAGAGTAAGAAAGGACTGATTTAGTGCTAGTTACTATCAAACAGGCACCCATAGAAGCACACCCTGAAAACCTTTAGCATCTTTTTATAGTGAACACTATAGGTTTTATATTGGAAAAGTGAGATTCTACACATCATTAAGGTGCTCTATGATTTCAAATGATTCACAGGGTATTCCAAATATTAGAAAAACTTTAGCTTTTTTTGCTTCCTTTGTATAAATAATGCAACCAATAAAAGCTGACTTGGTAATAAGCTTGATCATAGTCAGGAGATGTGTGTGTGTGTGGTGTATGTGTGTGTGTGTGTGTGTGTGTGTGTGTGTGTGTGTGTAGTGGGGATTTTGCTATTGTGGAATCAAATCATTCTTAAATCCCCAGAGAAAAAAATGTAAATGAAAAGGAACAAAACCAAAAAAGAGTGAAAAGATTCCTTTGCTGAGAGCTCGCTGTATATTGATATGTGTAAGAATTGTGTTGCATGAATAACAAACTGCTTTGGGCTGGATTTGAAGTATTTTGATGTTATGTTTTGCAAATATTGAAGTTACAATAAGGGCAACAGGAAAGGAACAGACACACAGCTTTACACTTAGCAAAATGTTACATTGAAAATCTGACAAGGAGCCAAGATGGTGACTGTCTCCTCTTCTAAACCATAAAACAGTAAGATTTGCGCAATCCTCCTCCTCTCCCACCTCCTTCAGGAGTATTAAATGAATCAAGACTTTGGAAAGAAGGAGAAACAGCCGGGACTTGGCAGTACTTGAAATAGGAGGAATACAGCAGCCTGAATGTACAGACTTTGTCACAGAGCCCACTGGATGGGTCTGGGCCTTCACGTGACCACCATCTGTGCCTCCCTCGCGCCATCCAAATGTGTGTAGGCAGAGCCTTGGAGCCAAGCCTAAAAATACAGCTACACCAGGGCCCTAGAAACTGTAGTCAAGTAATAGGCCTAACTTTTTTTCCTCTTCAGATTCAAAGCGTAGACGATCTCTTCTGAGGGGATTCCAGCCATACATATCAGAGTGTTGTTCTGACAGGAACAACACTCTATTATATAGGCATTTTATATTCATTCCAAGGCATGAGGATCTTTTGATATTCTTGTATTTCTCTTCTCAAGTGAAGTATACTTGGAAAACATTTATAAAATTGTAATAAAGGCTAGGAAAGAGGGTGTCCCAGGAAGATTCTCAGGGACAACTGTGGTTACTGAAAAATAATGAAAAATCAATTTAAAAGCTGCCCTGTTTTACAGGGCAGCTTCTATACATGAAACATGCCTTTATATTTTCTACTGATTAACTCTGAACTATAGCCATGTGGCCATACATTTTTGTAAATCTGATATCAGTTCTGACCATCAAAAATCTCATCATGATCTTAGATATACACTATTCAGGATATACAATGGACAAATGGTCTCAGTGGAAATATTCATTTGGATAAAGACTTAATGGTTTAGCCTTTGACATAAATACCTGGGTTTGTTTTTATTTCCTGATTTTCTAGTACTTTATTATCTCAAACGATTATTATCCCCTTCAAAAATAATGGTGTCTTGCTTTGGAGTTGTGGTTTATTCTTCTGGCCTTGATCACATAGTGAGTAGAATACCGTGTTTCTACATGTTTGAGGTGGTGGTTTTTAAAGAAGTTGTGTATAAGCAGATTTTCTTTACTAATAAAATTTCCATAATCCTTGGACACACTGCATTGAGATGTGCTTTAAAGTGACTGGTGCACACAAAACTCTTTAGGTTAGTGTTTACTTAAAAAATCTGGCTTGGGAATAGACAAAACCCAATAACATTTTTACTCTTTTGTCCCAGGGACTGTTCCTATTTGAGGATTCTGGTCCATTATAGAAGTCAAGGTTATAATCACTCTCCAGGCAGTGAGACTGAACCAGAAAAAAAAAATCTCTTGAAAGTTACCGGGAATGTTGCTTTTTAATGTGTTTGATCTAATGTCAAATAAAGCCTGGCTTAAAGAATTGGATACATGCTGAAAGTCACATGGCCTTTTCCATTTCAAGTTGGGATTTGAAGACCTCTGCCTCCCCACTTTGAGGCCATTGAAAGAGTTAATTATATGGTAAAATGCAGTGGTTCTTTTTGTTTAGTTTGAAAAGCTTGTAGAATGCTTGCAGAAAAAGCTAACTATTTAGGACATATTCTCCAAGCTGGATTGGCTATCCTTTGGGGCTGTAGGTCCCACACCAGGAATTCTAGCTGCCATTTATTGGCTGTGTGACTTTGGACAAGCCATTGGCTTTTAGTTTCCTCATATGTAAAGTAGTGAAAAATCTAACTGCCTCACAGCATCATGAGGAAGGTTAAATGAAATAGCAAAAAGATGGGCTCCTAGAGAGCTCTTAGTACACATCTGGTTTCTTCCTTCTCTAGCAGATTCTATGTAGTATATGATGCTTCTCCTCAATGATGCAGGCTTTTACTCCCACATCAAACTAGAAAAGTAGCTGTTTATTGTCACCTTCCCTGAAATCTTTTTAATAAACCATAAACATTATCAAAGGGTCCCTCAGACAGAAATTTTGCTTTTAAAATTAGATAGCACCAACTTTTATTGCTAGACAGAGAATGCACATAATTTTGTGCTGATTCGATCCCTATTTGTTAGTTTCTGCGTGTAAATGTTTTTGAATGTGTTCATCTTTTCTTTTTATTCTCCCAGGCAGAAGTAGAGCCTGAGACATTTCTCTTTTTCATCTAAATTCTAACATAACGCAATAGAAATGTGTTTAACTCCAACTTGGTTTTTTTTTTTGGGAGGGGGGTTTACCAGGGATTGAACTTAGGGGCACTTGGCTACTGAGCAACATTCCCAGTCCTTTTTTGTATTTTATTTAGAGAAAGGGTCTCATTGAGTTGCTTAGCGCCTTACTATTGCTGAGGCTGGCTTTGAACTTGCAATCCTCCTGCCTCAGCCTCCCAAGCCGCTGGGATTACAGGCGTGCACCACCACACCCGGCTAACCCTAACTTTTAAAAACAAATCTTTTTTTATACATCACCAGTTCATTGCATGGTAAGTCCTAGTGTACAATCCCTCATTGATTTGAAAACCAGCAATCAAGCTTGTCTCTGAATCCAGTTCTCATTCAAGAATCATAGAAGTTTTACTCTCAAGCATAGTCAGAAAATACCAAATGGGGCTTTATTCTCCAAGCTGGATCTGAAAACATTGATACCAATCTTTAAATTTGTAGGCAATTTAATTATTGAAGTTATACGTCAGTAATCTACTTTTTCCCTTGATAGTCTACCCATTTTAATCGGTCATGATAAATTTTACATTTTTTTTCATTTAACACATTCATTTTTAAAAATAAAAATTGAAAGTGAAAATAAAACTAACACATAGGGATGATAGCTCAGAGGCAACGATTTAGTTTTTCATTTTCCCCAACAAATATTTATATATTTATTGATGATCCTTTCCAAAGCATGAGCACTTAGAGATAGTCCTTTTTATTTGGGAAGGTCATTAAAAAGATCCTTTAATCAAAGGGATATGGGACATAGATTCATCTGTAATGGAAAAAGCAGATACTACAGCAGTAAACCAAAGACAAAGGTTTCAGAGATACGAAGTCATTGGTTTAACAAGCTTCTCTGAGGTTGCAGGGAATGAGGCCTGGAGTCTCCCGGGACCCATACTGGTGCTCTCTTTTCTGCAACGGGGTGAAGGCCCACTTGATGCTTCCGAGAATTGTGGAGGAGACTTGGGCAATACCCCAAGAGCGAATTGAACCACAGGTCAGTTGGCACTTTGGAGCCCTGAACCCGGAGACTTTGGATTACCTTTCTGGGCAGGGCATCCTATCTACTTGAGTTGACTTCCTGCCCAGACTCTTCTCCCCAGACACTCTATCTTGTCTCTGCCTGATCAGGGGTGACTGTAGAGAGTGAGAGGATGACTCAAGGACCACAGGAGATGGGGGCACTGTGACCAGAGAAGATGAGCATAATCTAGTGAAATCCACCTCCACCTGGTCTCCTACATCTTTCTAAACACACATTTGTTAGACCATTGGTTTCCCATGGAAGACCTGAAAGTGATGTGCCAACCAGAGTGGACTGTCACAAACAGACCAAAATGGAGAAACGTGCAATTACAGTCATCACTGACCTTAGCAGATTATTTTTAATTCCTTTCCACTTAGGATAGAATTCACATATTATTCTGTCAGATAACTTTGCCACAGACAGGTTTATTCTTCCATTAATTGGCCCCCCTAGAAAGCAATAAAGTGACAAAAGGATCGTATACAATTTCAAAAAGAGAGAAGGCTTGCTTTGTTTTAATACAGGCAAGTTAAGGACCTGAGACCCTGAGCTTGACGGTTTAACCAGTGGCTGGGAACATGCACTTAGACAAATGTAGGGAACAGTGACATCATGAGCAAATTTGGGGGCTGGAGGAAGTGACCACAAATGAAAACCTGGATTCCATTTGGCCTTGCTGGGTTGCACTAAGAACAGCCATCCTGGTGCAATCCTCACAGCCACCCACCACCTGATTTTAAAGTTGCTCCAGGCATCTCTGGGAAAAATTACCAAGCCAGTTACCTCCATTTCCAGATCTGTGTCTTTTCCCTCTCTTGGGCAATCTCTACTCTTCAGAAGAAGACCCCACACACACACATACACACACACATGCAGATCCATCCGGTCCCTCCCTCCATTTTCATTAGATGCTACAAATGTCTTGCTAATTCCATCGTTAGCAGTTAACACAGATACCCTGGTGGACAATGGTTTCACTTTATGAGGCCATTATTGAAGATCAGCAAAGCTTTTGGATTCACAGAAATCCGGTGGGGGCCTGTCCTTCACACCCAGCCATGTAGCCACCTCCTCTGTCTGCCCAGGATTATCATATAGCTTCAGAGCCCATGAGACTAGGAGGACACTTCCCATCAGCCCAGCTCTTGCTTTTGTATCTACAGCTAAGGCAGCTGCTCAATACATTTGAGCAAACCTCAGCTCCGACTGGTGGAAGGGAGGCATCCAGAAAATCAGAGGGAGGAGTTTTCCCTCCCTGGTTTCAAAGGGCATTTTACTGTGGAAGGCAGGATGAGCAGAGGGAAGAATCCACACAAAACCTCTTGGCCCCAGTGCCTGGCTCCCTGAGTGTTACTTGCCACTATAACTCACCAAAGTTGAGTAGCTTTGCTAGGACCCCAAGCTTTTCTATTCACTCCCCACAGAACACCCTCAGATGTTGGCTTGGCTTCACACTGCTGCCCAGAGCAGGACGTATCTGCCAATAAGTAGGAGAAATGCTCATTTCTTGTTGAAAAAGCCCCAAAGTGTAACTTAACAGGGTGATCTTTTTTTGTTGTTGTTAATTTCCAAAATGTGTTTTTCCCCCCGAGTCCTTGAGCACAGACCTGTGGTTTTGTCTCTCCTGGTTTTACAGTCTATCTGCCTCCAGCCAAGAGACTTGGCTGTGCTGCTCCCTGAGTCAGAGTCTCGGCTGGTAGCTGAACCCAGGAAGCCCTGGCCCATGTCTCTCCCTGGAACCACCAGACCACACAGCCTCCAGTGCTCAACTCTTTGGCTGGGTGTCCTGCCTCCTCTTTGTTTGGAAAGAGACTTCTTACGTAACTCCACAACCTACTAAATGCTCCATTGTCTTGCACTTGGGAGAGCTCAAAATAACCCATTAGTGACTTTTGACTTATCACAAAGATAGAATGCCCATACATCCACATCCTCCATGGAGCTAGCCTCACCTATCTTACCTAATCAACAATGAGACTTAATGCTTGTGGTCTTCAGAGACTTAAAAGTTCAGTATAAGGTGCAGGGAATAGAAAGGCTAGTTCATCTATAGGTCATGGCTCAAAAGGCACATGAAAGTCATTTGTAATTCAAGATTGAGGCAGGCATAAACAATTCTGTTCTGATTATCCTTTTACTAATCTGATTTTGATAAACAGCTGATGAAAATGGGAGGTGTCTAGTCATCAGAGGAGAGATACCCAGGCAGTGAAATCAGTTTCTCTTATCTCACTGGGCAGGGATTTATTTCAAGACTCCTATTAATAGCCTGCAATGCCAAGAACTGTGATCTCTGCCCTGGATTGCAAAAGCCTTCTGAGCAGAGTGACAGAAACCCATTGGGTAAGGTCTTCTCCTCCATCTTTATTTTCTATGAATCTCTGATTAGCCCTGTTGGGGATTCTAGTAATTACTTAAAGCTGGCACTTCTAGAAAAAAATATACCTCTTAGGATTCAATTAAAAATGAAAAGAACCTCTGCATGTTGTTACCAGGGAGCTTTCACAGTGTAAGACAGGGGTGTAGACCAGGACGAATAAAACACTTCTGCGCTAGGTGACATTTCCATCTGGCTCTGCTGCCAGAGCAGCCCTGGGGAGAGCAGCCAGAGAGAGGAGGGGGACAGCCTGCTCTGTCTTCCCCATGGACCTCATGGTCTTTCAAGGATTCCTCAGGTCCTTACTTATTTCTTTCTGCCATAGACATTTTCTCACCTGGGACGAGCTACGTAACTAGGTTGAGGTGCGGGCACATTTCTTTGCCTGCTCAATGACATGTGAGTCTTAGGAAAAGCTTTCAGAAAGGGTCTCTGAACTTAAAAGTGCAACTGTTTCAATTGCCTTGAGTCACATACCTAGGCAGGGTGGAGACAAGAGGCAAGAGGCTGTCTCTCTTTGCCCCAGCTGTCCCTCCTGCTTCCCGTAATGCCTTCATGTCTTGGACACTAATTTACCAAATTCGCTGCATGTATCTTTGGACAGCAGCTACCAAACTCAGAAGGCAAGAGGTTTTGCTGTGCTGAGTTTTGGGTGAAAATGTGACTCAGATCTCATAATATTCAGTTCACTGAGTTTTAAAAGGGGCTTTCTATTCTGGCTTTTAAAGTAGGGATTTCTGCAAGATTATTTGAAGACCTCTTTAGTTTTTGGGTCCAAGCTTCCTGTAAGGAGCTACTTGTGTATATTACAGGGAAAAATTTTAGGGCCTGTAATTTGAAGACCCCACCAATTTTTAAATAATATGAAAAAAAAAACCGACTTTTGATTTCTTGTTTGCAGGAAACAAGGTAAGATTCAAGTCCATCTAAAATGAGAAGATTAGATTCTTCTATTTTATTTAAATAAAGCTTACATCCAAACATGATCAGGAGTTCCTTATACTGCAAGGGCAATACTTCAAAAGTCAGTGCTCAACACAAGCATGGAGGTGACATTACAAATCCATTTTCTTTCTCACTGCTAACTGGCCATGAAGGAAGGATTTATAATAGACATTAGGAAGAAGTTCCTAACTATAAATGTATAAGATACGGAAGAAATTACCAAGGGAACATGTAAAATCCCTATTTCTGCAGAATAGAAAATAAACTTCTCGGAAAATTATTGATAAAATAGTGTATACTTTCTTTCTACAATGGCTTCATTCAAACACTACCCAGAAGCTCTTAAGAAAAAAATTTTTCCGACTGAAAATCATGGGAATTTACCAAACCAACAGAGACTTCTAATGGTGTTACTGTCCTTTCTTGTCTGTCCTCCGGCGTCTTCTATCTCTAAAAACACTTCTGATTTAGGAAATTTTGAATACAGCGTGAAAAATAGAAAAGTTAAGTGACTGAAGAAGTAGAATTGAAATACTAATAAATTATCACTCCAAGGTAACAATAAAAATAAATTTTAAGAAATCCCTTATGTATAGTCTACATATTTTAATGCATAAAATAATATGTAAACACGTGGTCCTCTTTAATTACACTTGGGAATCCCGAAAAGATATTTTACGGAGCCCTTGAATTCAGGGTCTACATGTATTTGAGAGGCTACACATCATGGTCATGAAAGCTACATTTCTATAACAAGAGTGCCTGGGATGAATTCCACTGGGACCTTGGGCAAGCCAAATACTTCTTCTGCGCCTGCCCAACTCAGTTTCCTCTTTTGAAAGATAATGATAGTGTTTTTGTGAAGAATGAATGAATTATTAAATGTAAGAGATTTAGAACAGTGCCTATGGCCAGTGCTACCTATGGGGAGGATGATATTGATGATGATAAACTATGACCTAGAAATTCATAGGTAGGGCACATCAGGAAACCAGGAAAAGAGTGGTAGCACCTAAAATCTCTATAGCAGAGCACCCTGCAGAAATACACAGTAGTTTCTTTCTTCTGTAAGCTAAAGACAACAACATTCCCTCTGATCCCTGCAAACATTGAAAAGTGCAATCCCGATGGTTTTCTTGTGTTTTCCCCCCAGTCATGATCTCTATGCAGTGGGAAAACTAGACCCCAGCTTCCAAGTCCTGGCATCTCGAAATACTGACCTACAGGAATGATATGCCACAGCCAAAGATTTTCAGAGCCCAGAATCAGCCTGTGGCCATTCACCTACACCCGCAGATTCAGGTGCTTCCCATTATAATAAATACTTCTCATGACCTTTAAGTGAATAAAAAGGTAGCAAATGTTTTGAAGAATGCTTTGCTACACTTGGAAGGGCAACCCTACCATCTTTGCCTTGGAGACTGTAGGTCTATGAACGCCACGTTTGCACAAATTCATATGATGTTTTTCTTTGAATCCAGTTAGCAGAATTATTTTCTTTCTATGTATCCATTAGCTCTGTCCCTGAGCCTTGTCCAGCACAGTAATTCAGATTCTATGGAGGGGCAGGACCCTGGCAAAGCTCTGGTAAGGACTTCTGTGTGAAAATAGATGGCTCATGGCAAAGTGGTACCTTTGAATTTTACAGCTCCATGTCCAGACAATCAAAGTCAGCCCTGGCATCTGAAAGAAAAAATCTTGAGATCTTTTCCAAAGCTGTTCTTACCAGGCCACACTATCTATCCCCAGGGCCCCATGGGGTGGTGCCAGAAGTGGGCTAAATATGCAAGACCAGTCTGTCCCAGCCTAAATGTAGAGTTCTATAAATTGACATCTCGGGTACTCTAAAGAGGTAAGATAGATGAGATTTAGCTTCACAGCATGCACATGAATTAAAAATAGACCTTAAACACAGACGTGACCAAACTATCCTGTGGGAGGAGGTCAATGTCATGGGCTCTGCCCTGACCACAAAGATCTCTGAGGTCAAAATAGAGATGGGACCACCACCCCTCAGCCCACACCTCCTCCCCTCCTGGCCCAAACGTACTCACTTCCTCTACATTTCTTTCATGAGAAGAAAGAAGAACCCAAGCCAGGGGAGGGACCAGGGAGATGTCATGGAAACCTCTGATACCTGCCTGCAGGGCTTTGTGTACTCTCCTCTTCTAAGAGGCGAGCAGCTTCTGGATGGGAAAGAGCAGCAAGGTCAGAGTGAATGAGCATGTGAGATATTTAAAGATAAGCACTAGGGCTTCCACACTGTTCCATGAAAAGCTAGGTTTTACTGAAGGTTCATGTACTCTTTTTTTTTTTTAAATGAGGAATTAGGTCTTAGATGAGGGTTTTATAAATTACTAAATGTTTAATATTTTTTGAGATAGTATTTCTCTTCTGTTACCCCCCAGATTCCTTTCCACCTTCTGTATCTTGTGCTGTTTCCTGAGTGCATTTGAGGCCCTTAGACTTAAAGCAAAAGGGAGAAATCCTTTTCTGCTATGTTTTAAATTTTGGCATTTGTTACCAAGAGTCAAAATTCTTTTTTACTATTTTACTGTAATAAGAAAAAGTAGAAAAGGGAAAATAAAATTTTACTGCAACCTATTTTAGTTTACTCTTATACTTTCTCCTTAAAAGAAAAAAGTTATTTCTTATCTTAAAATTTTTGTGTTAGTGCTAGAAGGAATCTTTCTAATTCCTCTTATAGAAGAAAGAACTGAGGCTAGATGAAGTTAAATGACTCCCTCACAATTCTCTCTTTTACTCCTTTTTAACACAAACTTTTGGCTTAAAACAGGCACACAGCCACATCAATGTTTATAACAGCTTAATTCACAATAGCCAAACTATGGAACCGACCCAGATGCCCTTCAACAGATGAATGGATAAAGAAAATATGGTACATGTACACAATGGAATATTACTCAGCCTTGAAGAAGAATGAAATTATGACATTTGCAGGTAAGTGGATGGAACTAGAGAATATCATGATAAGGGAAATAAGCCAAACCCCCAAAACCAAAAGCTGAATATTTTCTCTGATAAGTGGGTGCTGATCCATAGTGGGGCAGGGAGATAGGAAAGAATGGAGTAACTTCAGTTTGTGTAGAGAAGAGCTGTGGGGATGGGAAGGACAGTAGAAAGAGACAGACATTATTACCCTATATACATATATGATTTCACTATTGGAGTAACTCTGAACCATGTACAGCCAGAGGAATGAGAAGTTGTACTCCATTTGTGTACTATGTATCAAAATGCATCCTGCTGTAAAATAAATGAATGAATGAATTTAAACAAAACAGATACAAGCTTTTCTTTCCCCCTTTTTCTTGATTCTTTACCATATGAATTTAAAATTTGTACTGTTTGTTGGGGGTCTGCAATTGTGTATGCCCTCATTTCAATAGAGTGGACACCTCTGTTCAGTATTCTCCAGGAGGTTAGGCAAGAGCTTTTTTTTTTTTTTCTGGGTGAAACCTCCACATTAATTTTATTAATATGTCCCAGGATATTTTCTTTTAGAATGAAATAAAATAAAAGTTGCTCATCTTCTCCCAACCTCAGTGGCCCAGAGTGAGTGGAGAAAATGCAAGATGAGGGATTTCCATGAGCCCCTTTGCAGAGGGGCTGGCTATAAGTGTGACTAGGAAATACTAGGAGCAGAGCAAACAGCCTCTTCTTTGAGAATATGCCTTGGTGTTGATAGACAGCGTTGGCGACTATACTCCCTGAGGGAGCTTCTTCTCTGCCTCAGTGTGGTTCAGTGGTTAAAAACAGACTCGAGACCAGTCCCTTTGCCTGGGGTTCAAGTCTAGGTTTTGCTAACACTTACCAGCTAGATAAACTTAGACAAATTCTTTGACTACTGCCTTCTTAAGTGCCATCACCCACAAAGGGGAGGTCCAAGAGCACCTTCCTCACATGTTCTTTGGGGGGCTCATATATTATATTAGTCATTATAATGTGCTGGGAAGAGTGTCTGGAGCACTGAAAGGCTCAATCTATGCTTTTTATTATTACCTCCTGTCAATCCTGTTCTTTGAATCTGAAGATAAAGGCCAGATGTGCAAGAGGAAGGGAGTTGTATTATTTTGGTTGACTAGCTACCCGGATCAGCAATGCAGTTATGACCTCATGTGACAGTGAGGAGTCCTTTCTCTCCTACCTCCACCCAACTTACACCATTAAGGGCACAAAGGCCTGTGGTTCACCTTCAAATTAGAGAGCAATTTCCAGAATGTGCTATCTCAGAGACATCTCTGGTAGATTTCAGACTTTTAACTGAAGTCTGGTTTCTGGCTAATGTAACAAATTCTCTCTGAAACTGTGTACCGGGCTTCCTCATTGTGGCACCAGATCTGCAATCAGAAATGACAGACCTATCTACTCCAGGACTTCAGAGTGGGATTGGCTTTTAGACTCTGCTCCTAATGTCTCTATTGCCAATAAGCTTGGGGTACTCCTGCCCAGTCACCTGCCTGTGCTTTGGCAGTCCTTTTCAAAGCTGCACTGCTCCTCTAGAGAAAGGCATGCTATACTTCTAAAGAGCCTCAGGATTTCAGCTCTTCCAAGCTGCACCAAAAGGTTTGTTGAGCAAATAGTGAGATTCTTCTCTTCTCCATTAGGTCCTCAAGCCTTCCAGTGCTGCGTCAATCCTTTGGCCAGTACTGGGGTTGCAGTGGACTACACTGGGGGTATCTCAATAACTAACACACAAGAAAAGACTAAAAAGGAGATCTAAAGAAAATTTCCAGTGACAGTTAATTGGCCTGACACTCAAGAATTCTGAAGGCTGTTTTAGGCTGGGAAGAAAAGCAGTGATTTTGGGGTTCTTGGCTTCACAAATGGAACCATGCAGCAGGATACCGTCACTGTTTCTGAGATTTGTCTGAGTCTTCTGTGTAACCACCAAAGCAAACACAGCCCCCGCAGCAAATGGAGAACCTGGTTTACTGCATAAGCTCCTTCCTTCCAGACTAATTCAATCTCATCCCTCCCCACTGGATCTGAAAGAGGGACCAAATATGCAACTAAAGCTAAAATGCACTGGATTTGGGGCCAGTGAGTAAAACAGAAATATGCACCATTATTGGCCATGCCACCAGAACACTTTGGAACATTCCTCACCTGCTCCGCTTAAAAAAGGCCCTGGCCCCAGCTTATCTTAGTAAGTGACTAATGTGCACTCCACCAGAGGAGGCCTGCTACGGTCTCAGATCTTCTCTGCCACTCTGCACAGTGCCCTTGGCAACACCTCCGCAGGCCATAGTAGCTGGGCAAGGCCAGGCCCAAGGACAAGGAAAGAATAGCCCAAAATAAGATGCAGCTGCTGAACTTTCTTTTCATTAACTTTAAATTATATCAATTTCTAGACCTTCTGAAAGGGGTGGAGGAGGACTAAAGGAGACAATCTGTCTGCTTTTAACCTAAATGAAATTGAGCAATAACAAAAGCAATTCAGCCTGGGCAGAGACAGCCCACCAAGATCACTGCTCTCCACCACTCAATTCTATTTAGCTATGAGTTTCCATTTCAGATCTCCACCTTGGAGGCAGGAAAACACAGACCCCTGAAGCAGGCTGTGCCCACTGCAGTCTCCTCTGGCTCTGCCTTCCCTCTTACCTGGAGACACCAAACCAGCCCGTTCCTGCATGGGAACAAGGGCAGAGCATTTGCAACATGGCTGGAGGAGCAGCACCCTCCGTCCAGCTTGCTTAATGATGCTGTGCCTGGAGCGCATCTATTAGAAATGGCCCACGGCCCCGGACCATTAAATTATTCATATGTTTCATATTCATGTGTGTGTTGAAGCGAGAGATGGTCAAAAAGATGTTTCTTAGCTGTGCCAGGCCTGCTGAGGTTGAGGTGGGGGGTAGGAAGGTGGTGGGCAGAGGAGGAGCTGTTAGCTTTATACCCAAATCCCTAAGTCCTCTACTCCAACCATTTCCCTCATTTTCTGCTTGAGAACCTTTTATTATAACCTAATTCATGGATCTTTGAATGCTCTGAGCTTCTCCAGAACATCCCTACATCTTCGTCTCAGGATTGAAAAAAAAAATGAGGACAAGAGAGAAAGAAAATATAAAAGATTCAGTAGTTCAGTATGTCTACAGAACATTAGTCACAATGCTAGGAGCTGGATGCACAGAGATCAGCAAAACAAATAAGCTTATATTCACGAGGGAGAGAGACGAAAAGATAAGCAAATAAACAGAACATTTTACGTAGAGGGTGAGAGTTATGAAGAACACAGCTTTCTTGCTGGAGAGAGTGAAGGGCAGGGCAATACTGGGAAGGGTGGAGAGGGAAGGCCTCTTGCTGGGCATGCCATTTGATCTGGAACCTGAATAGCTAGAGAGAGCCAGGCAATGATCTGGGACAAAGGCATTCCAGGCAGAAGGGACAGTAGGTGTGAGGTTAGGCAATAGAGGGGACGGGAAAAGGCTGAGCATCCGTTGATCAGAGCTGATCAGAGCGTCTGAGGGGCAGGCTGCTGCCAATGGGAAGCAAGTGGTCGGTGTGGATCAGATCACAGACGCACTTGTAGGCCACAATAAGTAGTTTAGGTGCCAATGGAGTGTTTGTAAGCAGTAGAGTGACAGGAAGTTCATCCTCTCCGCCTCTCTGTCATTCAGAAGTATGCATATAATCTTATGCATAAGCACAGGGAAGATATATGGTTGAGGAGAAACTGAGTTTGGGTTGTGAAAATATTGTTTCTATCATTTTCTATATTATGTTTTTATAATTGTTTATAACAGTTTCATAACTGGGCACTTCAAATTTGACATTTAGAAGATAAACAATTTCTTAGAAATACAAAAGGAAGGAAAATAAGGCAAATTTATATTTGAAGCCCTTTTATAAAATTAATACCTAAATGGAACAGAACCATCCACACACATCGTGCTGGACATTGACCTTTCAAAGCCAAACCTCAAGATATTTTGCTGTGGCTACAAACAGGGACACAACCGGAAAAAAAAAGCTGTATGACTTTTTACTGAGCCTCCCTTACATATCCATTGAGAAAAGGCACAGCTTGGTTTAAGGAACCCCAAACCAGTAATTTGCAAGTACCACAGTTTATCCATATTTGCACAGGGCACCAGGCCTCCCTCTGAGATCCAGACAAGAACCCTCAGTTTCACCCACTTGTTTAACCATAATGGCCCCTCTCTGTCCCAGGACATTGGTGGCACCTTGAAAGACCCAGTCAATGAGAGGACTTGGAGCAAGAAAATGTTTTCGGGTGTTGATGAACTCCTTCAAGTACTTTTCTATGTGACTTCCATTCTTCTCTTTCAAGAACTTTTGAGAGGAGAGAAAAATCGGAGAGAAGAGGGAGGATGATTTTTATTATGAACTCTGTGAATATGTCTAATATGACAAAAATTATATAATATTATTCTTGTAAGAGGGTGGAGTTTTAAACACCCAGTGATTAAAGGCACTCTCATCTACACATAAGCAGAAACTTCATATCCACAGTTTCTTATTGTTTAAACAAATGTGTACAAAAAGTAAATAAATACTTTTTTTAAAAAAAAGCAAGCTGGGTATGGTGTTGCACATCTGTAACCACAGCAGCTGGGAGGCTGAGGCAGGACGATAGCTAGTTCAAAGTCAGCCTTAGCAACTTGTCAAGGCCCTGGGTAACTTAGCAAAACCCTGTCTCTAAATAAAATATAAAAAAGGGCTGGGGATGTGGCTCAGTAGTTAACACTCCTGGGTTCAATCCCTGGTAACAAAAAAAAAAAAAAGCAAAGCTGAGGTCTGAAGAAAACTGTAGTAGCCTTGAACGAAATAGTTATTAGCAAAGAATATATGAAAGCATGAATTACTTATAGATAGATTTTATTCAGTTCATCATATTTATCCTTTGATAACTTAAATACATAATAAAACACATAATATTTAAAAAGAATAAAACAGAAGCCAAATATCAAGTAAAATTGGGAGCATAGACATAAAATAAGAGAAGCTATTATGAATAAGCAAAATACTTAAGCTCTAAAAAATGTGGATGCTTCCCACCCTTACATATTTTACTTTCACTATGTGTCCAGTGTTTTAAATAAGGTAGACTTTAAAATTTCATTTTCACTTTAGAAATATTTCCTTCATTTAGACAGATATTGGAAACTAGTTTAATAATTAAAAACCTAAAGAATAAAAGTAGCATGTGCTGAAGTTTGGTCTCCAAAGATATCTTGTTCTAATTCCTGGATCCTGTAAGTGTTATCTTAGATGGCAAAAAGAGGGTTTGCAGATGTGATTAAGTAGGGGTCTTGAGATGGGCAGGTTATCCTGGATTAATTGCGCAAGTCCTAAGTGCAATCCCACGTATCCTCCTGGGAGAGACGCAAAGGCAGGTCTGACCCTGCACAGGAGAAAGCAATGACCTAGGACTTTCTGTAAATACCTGAACACTGTCTCTCCCACTGTTTTTAAAAATCTATTTATCAGTAAAAATAAACCGAAGATGATTGTATAAAGTTTATGTTCCTGGAAAATTCTATCAGTAAACTAATCACAGACTTAGATAGTCCTATGAGGAAGAGGACCAGTTTTGAAGTAAAACTCTGAATTCTACTTTTTTTTTTTTTCTTTTTTGGTGCAGAGAGGTACTAGGGATTTAACCCAGGAGCCCTCTACCACTGAGCTATATCCTCAGACGTATTTATTTATTTATTTATGGTAGTGGGGATTGAACCTAGGGGCACTTAACCACTGAGCTACATCCCCAGCCCTTTTTTGTATTTTATTTAGAGACAGGGTCTCACTGAGTTGTTTAGGGCCTCTCTAAATTGCTGAGGTTGACTTTGAACTCATAATCCTCCTGTCTCATCCTTGCAGGCCGCTGGGATTACAGGCGTGCACCACAGCAACCTTTTTATTTTTTAAGACAGGGTCTCACTAAATTTCTCAGGCTGGTCTCAAATTTGTGATACTCCTACCTCAGACTCCCGAGTCACTGAGATTACAGGTATATGCCACTAAACCGACTTGAAACATTCCTGAATTCTAATCCTACCTCCTCACTCTCTAGGAGTGAGAGTTTAGGCAAATGACTAAATTATTAAAATTTGAGGGATTATCTTTCCAGAATCATGATGTCTTCATCTTTAGAATTCTGATAACAGTACACAGCTGATAATTTTGTACAGGGCAATTGCAATGAGATAATATAAAACTGTGTATGGCACCTAGAATACAGTAACTTCTGAGTAAATGAGAACTAAGATCATTACTATTTTAGTCAGAAACTCAGCTGGGGCTGTAGGGTAGCTCAGTAGCAGAGCCTGAGCTTAGCATGTGGGAGGCTTTGCAGGCTCAGGGTTCAACCCAGCACCAGGAAAAAGAACTGTAGCTCAGCACCATTTCAGCATTTGGTTGACTAATTTAAATTGTTTATTTTAACTGGAAAACAAAACCCATAAGAAAAATCATATAAAATAAAAATGTCCAGTTTAATTGGCAATAATAAAACAAATGTGCAGACAACAAACACAAGGTCAAAATAACACATTGCCAGGAACCAAAAGCCTTCACTGCCCCTCTTCCTGTCCCCCAGAAATATTTCCTTGTGGCTTAAATGTAGCTGGTATTTATTTTAATTTTTAACTTTCTTTCTTTTCCTTCTTTTTTTTGGGGGGGAGGAGTTACCAGGGATGAACCCAGAGACACTTGACTACCTAGCCACATCCCCAGTCCTTTTTTGTAGTTTTTTTTTTTTTTTTTTAATTTTGAGACAAGTTCTCACTAAGTTGCCTAGAGCCTCACTCAATAAAATGCTGAGGCGGATTTTGAACTTGCAATCCTCCTGCTTCAGCCTCCTGAGTCTCCAGGATTACAGGCGTACGTTACTGTGCCCAGTTAATGTTTAACTTCCTTTACTTATGTGGCAAATATTTCTTCACTTTGTTTCTAATTTTATCACCTAAACAGAAATAACTTTATCAAGACTTTAAAAACTTATCAGTTGGGCTGGGGTTGTGGCTCAGTGGCAGAGTAATTACCTAGCATGTGTGAGGCACTGGGTTCAATTCTCAGCACTGCATATAAATAAATAAAAAATAAATAAAGTTCCACTGACAACTAAAAAAAGTATGTAAATATATATTTTTATATATATTTCTAGGGCAACCTATGAGTTGCCCTAGAAAATTTGGAGGATTGCATTCATACTTATTGAGAGATACAGTGTGCAAAAACTGTACGGAAACTAATAAGGTGATAGGCTGCTTTCTCTCCAGGAACTTATAGTGATGAAAAACAAAGTCGTATCCCTGGCTCCCTGCTTGCCTAATGTCGTTATGCCACTTTCCTATGGAGGGTAACAAACAATATTTACTAGAAGCAAAATTAATACAAGAAATTGCTCTTTTAATAATCATTTTCAAAACCAACTCTCAACTCATGTTTCAAAGTATGAAGAGAAAGGGAGATGAGAAGAGGCTCAACATTTATTGAGAACCTGCTAACGCTTAGCATTATGTTAGAGTTTTTAAATTTTACTTACTAATTGTTACAATACTCTAACATGTATAGATATTGTAGAGGAGAAAAAGAATACTTTTCTTCACACTCTTAATAATTCTTAACTGGGACTCCCTATAACAAAAGATAGGCTAAAAGAGAAAAACAGAAATAAGTTTATTAACATGCATGCCTAATGTATACATGGAGGAAATCCAGAGAATGAATAAAACTCTGGAGGAGACCTCAAAGAGTTAAACTTCAGGCTCAAATACTGCCATTTTCTAAAAGAAAGAAAGAAGAGTATAAGGAAAAGTCAAGTTCAGACAAGATGGCCAGAAAAAGCTATAAAGAAAATGTAAGCTTTGTTATGCTGATGTGAGTTGATACTTTCTCCACTGTAAGTCTCTATGGATTTAGTTTTCCTTCTTTTCCTGGTGGGAAGGGTTGGGATTGGGGTGGGAGGTGAGGGGTAGACTCTTATAAGTAGAGATTTCCTTTATAGATGTAAAATTTCTCTTACAAAATAATGTTTTGTATTACTCCTGTGTCTTCAGTTTCTCCAAATAACCAGCTCAAAATAATCAATTTGCCAAGAAGCATATTATGTGGTGGCATAATATCTTCTACAGTATATTTTGGGATGGTATGTCCTGAGCTCCACCAATATTATTAACTCTGAATTGTGAAGACGTTGAGGCAAGCTAGGAAGTTGGAACAATATAATCTTTTATTTTTATCTTTAAATATTTTTGGTACTGGGGATTGAACCTGGGGCAACTTACTACAGAACTACATTCCCAGGTCTTTTTATTTTTTATTTCTAGACAGAGTCTCAGTAAGCTGACAAAGCTGGCCTCAAACTCACAAACCTCTTGCCTCAGCCTCCCAAGTTGCTGGGATTACAGATGTGTAACACCATGCCCAGTTGGGACAATATAATCTTAAAAATGGAAAATGGTGAGACTTCAACATCATGACATCAGGACGATATAATAATTATAAATATGCTCAACAATAGAGACTTGAATTACATGAAACAAAATATAATAGAATTGAAAGAACTTTACAACTAAACTACTACAGTTGAAGATTTCAGTACCATTCTTGATAATAGATAGAAATGCTAGACAAAAAATTATCAAGAATATGGAAGACTTGACAACATTACAAACCAACTCAACCTAATTACATAAAGAGATTCCACTCAACAACTGCAGAACACACATTCTTCTCAAGCACATATAAAAGGACTATGAGAGGGTGTATGCTGGTCCCTAAAACAAGTCTCAGTAAATTTAAAATGATCATGATTATACAAAGTATGCTCTTCAATGACAACAGAATTTGAAGTCAACAACAGAAAGAAATCTGAGAAATCCTCAAATATTGGGAAGTTCAACAACACACTTCTAAATAACCCCTTGTTCAAAGAAAAAAAATCACAAGGAAAATTAGATATTTTAATTTAATGAAACCAACCTATAATATGCCAAAATTTAAGGCATGTAGGTAAAGCAGTACTTAGAGGGAAATTAATAGCTTTTAGTTGATTTTTGCAGTGCTGGTATTGAATCCAGGCCTTCATACATGCTAGGCAACACCCTACTACTGAACTATATCGCCATCCTGCAAATTCTGGTTTTGAATGTCTATATCAGAAAAGAAGAAAACTTCAAACCAATAATGTCAGCTTTTACTTTAAGAAACTAGAAAGAAATAAGCAAAATTTTTAATGATCAAGAAGGCTGGCAAACTTTTAGCTAGACTGACCAAGAAAAAAAAAAGAGAGAGAGAGAAGACAAAAATTACCAAAATCAGGAATGGAGACAGCACTACCAATCCTATAGAAATTAAAAGAATCTTAAGGGAGTATTATGGCTAACTTTATGCAAATAACTTAGATGAAATGAACAAATTCTTAAAATGTCACAAATTACTGAATTTGACTTTAGGAAGAAATAGAAAATCTAAATAGACCTATAACAATTAACCAATTAATAATTAAACATCATCTCACAAAGACAAGCCCAGGCCCAAATAGCTTCACTGGTAAATTCTAATATTTTAAGAAGTGATACCAGTCCTTCACAAATTCTTTCAAATATAGAGGAAGGAACACTTTTCAATTCATTCTGTGAAGCACTATTATACTGATATCAAAGCTAAATAAAAACATCACTAGAAAATTCCAGATTAATAACATTTATGAACAAAGGCACAACAATCACTACCACAATACTCATAAATTAAATAATTATACACCAAGACAAATTAGAATTTATCTAAGGAATTCAAAGCTGGTTTAAAAATCTCAAAATTAACTTAAAATAAAAAAGACAAATACCACATGATCATTTCAATATACATAGAAAAGCATCTGACTAAATCTAACATCCACTTATGATTAAAAACACTCTACAAACAAATCAAAGAGAACACCTTCAGCCCATGTGGTTTGGTAGTGTTTGCACAATTCTCTAAATTTACTACAACTATTTAATTGAATACTCACAGTATGTAAATTTTATTATATTTAAATTATACCTCAATATAGCTATTATAAAATGAAAAATGGTAAAGATACTTAAATCTCTTAATAGAAGATTCTATAGGCAAAAACTGTATTATTATGTTCCCTTTGGAGCTCAAAACATTAGGATTCCTTAATTTTTAGTGAATGACTCAATTGAGCTTTAAAAAATGAATCACATTTATTGGACTTCACAACCAATAGCCTGGAATTCAGGTTGCTACATATCATTGCTACAACTAACTCTCTTCACTGTTTCTCTCAAACCAACTTTCTTTTCTTTTCTTTTTTCTTTCTTTCTTTCTTTCTTTTCTTTTTTTTTTTTGGTACCAGGGACTGAACTCAGGGGTACTTGACCACTGAGCCACATCCCCAGCCCTATTTTGTGTTTTATGTAGAGACAGGGTCTCACTGAGTTGCTTAGCACCTCGCCGTTGCTGAGGCTGGCTTTGAACTCACAATTCTCCTGTCTCAGCCTCCCAAAGTGCTGGGATTACAGGTGTCCACCACTGCGCCCAACTTCAAACCAACTTCCTATATGCACTTTCTCATCTCTGTGTCTTTGCTCACAGTGTACCCTTGAGTCACTATGTGGTATTTGGGGCATGTATAGTTTGGTTGCTATCCAGAAGGACAGCAGGGCAGTTTGAGAAAAGCGGACACATGTTATAAACAGGCCATTTGACAGCTAGGTAGTCACACCTAAAGAGGGCCTTGATTAGACATAGACAACTTTAACTCACATTCATAAAATAAATCTTTTTTTTCTCTTCCTCACTAAGAGTTGGATGTGAAGAAAGTAATGACTAGAAATTTTATCAAAAGATGGGTTCTATGGGCTTTTTGCACACAAAAGCCAACCAAATGAAGGTCCAAGTGGGACGCTACACAGACAATGGAGTTGAACTCATTTATTCTTCAACCAATATTTATTTAGTGTCTACTTTTTGTGCTAAGTACACTGTCCTAAGTTTTGGAAATACAGTCATGTGCAAAACAAACTCTCTCTACACTCACGGGGCTTGCATTATAGTTTGAGGAGAAATAAACAGTAGGCAAATCAATTTTGGCATTTAGCTCAAGAGTGCTTTGGAAAGTCCTGAAAAGCAGGAAAGGAGAAAACGAACCTGGTGCAATGGTGAAGGGATAATTACCATTGTTTCAGAAATGGACAGCCAAGGATTTTCTAACAAGATAACATTTGAGTGTGCCTGAAGAAAATGTGAAAGGGAATCATGCTGCTCACTTGGGAAAAAGCAACCAAGGAACAGAACAGAAAATATAAGGAAGTGAAGGTGGGAACCTTCTTAGTATTTAAGCCAGAGAAAGGAGAGCAAAAAAGTAGCTGCAGCCAGGATGTAAGAGTACATGGCAGAGATAAGTTTGGAGAGGTAGCAGCAATATGGCTTGTGGGCATGGAAGGTTGTGGATTTGGATTTTACTCTGAGTGAGATGGGAGAATTGTAGAATTTTAGCAAAGAGGTGACATGATCTGCCTTCTTGTATAAAGGGATTACTCTGGCTGCTGTGTTGATATTGACTACAGGAGGGCAGAGAGAGAAGCCAGGAGACCAGTTAAGGCACTGTTGTAATAATCCAGGCAAGAGGTGATGGTGGCTGGGATTGAGGTGTTAGCAAGGGAGAGGAGAAATTACCATATTTTGTATATATTTCTAAGGAAGAGTCAACAAGATTAACCAATGATTATATATAGGGTATCAGAGAAATCAAAGAGCCAAACATGATTATTTATTTTAATCATCTAACAAGATTTTATATACTAATCATATACCAGGCACTGTTCCAAGTTTTTGGCAAATATCAATCATTTAATCTTTGCAATAGCCCTGTGAGACAGGTATTATTTTTATAATCATTTTCCTCCTTCCAGGTTTTGGCTCTGAGAAGCTAGAAGGGTGGAATTGACATTGACTTAGGGTAGATGTTGTGAAAAGGAGGTTCAAGTTGATTTTACACTTGAGATGACTGAAACAACTTCACAGCGATGCCAAGCAGGCAGCTGGCCCCACAAATCTGGAGTTAAAGACAGAGGTCTAAGCTGGAGATCATCATTCAATGGTCCTCAGTGTAAAGGTAGTCTTTAAGCCGTGAAACTGGATGAGTTCTCTAAGGGATTATGATACAGAAGAGAAGAGGACCAGGAAAAAGCTTGAGGTCATGCAGTATTTAAATATGGGGACAAACTCTCAAAGAAAGCCGAGGAATGGCCCAAGAGCTTGGCATGCTGGAAATCAAGTGAAGGAACGGTTTGAAGGAGGAGGAAAAGAGCAGCTATGTTGAATGCTACAGATTGGTCAAGTAAGAGAGACTGAGAATTTACTTATTAATTACTTTGAAAGAGCTGTTTAATTGATTGGTAGAGATGAAAGTTTAAATGCAATAGGTTTAAGAGAAGGAGAATAGGAGATGGTAAATAGGTGATTCTTTGGAGGCATTTTCTATAAAAAGAAATAAAGAAATATGTAGCAGCCAGAGGAAAATATAGGGTCCAGAGAGAGGTTTTTTGTTTTTGTTTTATTCTCTCTTATTTATGAATGAGCGAAATAACGGCATATTTGTATGCTGATAGAAATGGTCCCATAGAAAAAGTAAAAAAAAATATTGATACAGGAGAGAAGAAATGAATTGAAGTTAATGGCAGTTAAAACAGGATGATAAGAGTCAGGGGCTGAGGTGCAGAGGTTTCATCCTTAGTAAATGGAGGAAAGGCAGGAATGAATATAGGTACATGCAGATAGGTGTATGCACAGGGGAGATGTGATTGGCATCGGTGGGAGTTCTCTTCTAATTGCTTCTGTTTTCTCAGGAAAATCAGGAAAAGGTCATAAGCTGAGAGAGGTCAGACATGATGGAATTTTGAGGCCAGAGAAGCTGTGACATGAACACCTTGAAAATGGGGACTGTATTCCAAAATCTTATAAAGCTCAAACACAGGTCATTGTATTGTTCTAGTTTAATTACTTGGGTTTAGAAAAGTTTGGATTTTCAGGAGGCCCTATTAAAATGCAAATACCGAGAAGCCCAAGTGCTTTCCAGCTGGTTTGCTTGGATAACACATGTGTATCAGAATGTCTGAGTTGTGAGACCGCTGAGAATAAGATTCCCCAGGGTCATAATGCTTGTATTCAGTCTTTCCTGGGCAATCTAAATTTCACTTCCTTTTTTTTTTTTCAAGAAAAATAAATAGTTTAATGTAGAACTGAAAGTAATTGATTGAAAAACTTAGCAAGATTTAATATAATTAAATCCATATATCAGGAAAAAAATTTATCAAACCACTTGTCCCAATTTTTTTCCCCCCACTACAGAAATGAGACACAAGTATAGGCCTTTGGAAGGAATCAACAAAGTGGGATTGGGAGAGATATTTATTCTTAGGAAGAAAGGGGTAGCTCCAGACCAATAACACTTGCAAATACTGGTACTTTGTCTATCAAACATAGCAACATATTATTTTATTAATACCCCTTCCATATTAATAAATATTGAGCAGAAACATAATTATCTATGCTCTTATCTACCATTATGGCCGAAGAATTTCTATAGAATTTTTTTTTTTTGGTACCAGGGATTGAACTCATGGGTACTTGACCACTGAGCCACATCCCCAGCCCTATTTTGTGTTTTATGTAGAGACAGGGTTTCACTGTGTTGCTTAGTGCCTCACCTTTGCTGAAGCTGGCTTTGAACTCGCGATTCTCCAGTCTTAGCCTCCCAAAGTGCTGGGATTACAGGCATGCGCCACCGCGCCCAGCATAGAATTTTCTTTTTGGAAAATGCAAGCATTGGGTCATCACTAGGATGGTAATAGAATGCTGTGCACGATGTACTTGGGTCTTGGCATATCCCTTAAGCTTGAGTTAGAACCCGAGGTCTGCTCCATCCTAGCTTTGTGACATTGGGAAAGTTTCCTGTCCTCACTGAAATAGTTTCTTCATCTATAGATCATGTGCTGCTGATGAATGTTTTGAAATTAAATGAGGCAACATGTCACAGGGCTCTCATTCTTAATTATATGTTGCTCAACACGGAAGGCGGTGTTGTCCCTTATACCTGGAGAGACAGCTAGAGCTTCCTCTGAGGATTTGTTTGAACTTGAATCTGGAAAACAAACTGTTTCTCACTATACTCTCACTTACAACACTCATTTCATTTCTGGCCGTCAAAGTCTGTGGGGTTCTTTCCCACACCAAGAGATTCTCTAATTCTCTGTGGACACCAGCTGGGTGTCCTACAGCTCAACACTGTTCTGACACTATCCAAGGGTAATGCAGACCCCTCGGGTTAAGAGCTCAGTCCAGCAAGACTGTCCTCCACTTCAGATGCCACTTGCAAGTACTATATCCTGAGATTCCCTCCCAATTTCTGTCCACCTTGGCTACAAGTTGGAGATTCTCAAGACCCTCTTCTTGGCCTGGATAATTTGCTACAGCAGCTCACAGAACCGAGGAAAGTAGTTTACTTTCTAGAGTACTGGTTTATTGCAATAGTATATTAAAGGATACAACTGAACAGCCAGATGGAGAGGTACATAGGGCAAGGGATGGGAGAAGAGGCGTGAAACTTCTAGGCCCTCTAGGGTGCACAGACCCCCAGCAATGGGATATGCTGGTACAGAAACTCTGCAAACATGACCTTTACAGCTTAGGTAAGCAAGTGAGTAGATGGGTCCTTGTGATTCACTCATGTACCTTTCTACTTCCAGGAGGATGGAGGTTGGGTCTGAAAGAACCAGCCCTTGAATCACTTGGTTGGTTCCCTGGCAGCCAGCCCCCCACCCCCTTCCACCATCTTTAGGGGCTTTCCAAAAGTCACTTCATTAACATAAACTCAGGTGTGGTTGAAAGGAGCTTTTTATGAATAACAAAAGACCTTTATTACTTGTAACACTTGGGAAATTCCTAGGGTTTCAGAAACTCTGGCCAGGAACTGAGGATAAAGACTAAAATATGTATTTCTTACTGTATCATAATATAATGAAATACAATGCAAAGACCCAAACACCACCAAAAAGAGAAGTAAAAGAGTTGGACAGTGGGTATAGCTGTGTTTTTAATTGTCTCCTTGGCACTGTAAACATTTCAGGGACTGCTGATATGTTTTGCTCATCTCTAGCCAACTGATGATGATGAGATCTTCATTTTACCATAATATTTTAAAAGTTCCAGAAGGATGGGTACCATGTACCTAACTGAACTCAACAGAGCTCCTTAATAACTCATTAAATGAAGGAGAATAATTGAACAAAAATGTGTGCTTTCCCTCAGCAGTTGGTTTTAAGGGAGTGCAGCCATGAGGTCCGCTCGCACAGGCTGGGCCCTGGGAAGTGAGTGGGTGTGCAGGCGGCTGTGCTTGAAGCTGGGTTTAATGATACCCTCCAACAACTGTGTCCACTGCTGATATCGCCATGGAAATCTTGCAGCTGTTTGGCTGGTGTGTGTATTTCTTATATGTTACAGTTTAAAATGAAGAGAGCAGAGAAAATGCTCAGAGGCACATCTAGAACCCCCATGGGCAGAATGTGTCCTCAAGCTGGAATGCTTAGAGAGCAAGACAGCCAAGCTTCTGTGTTCTGCAGAAAGCCTGTCCTTTTGTGACCTCTGTGTATCAGTCAGCTTAGATTCCAGACACTTTGTCCTAGGGGAAAGACTAAGGCCCCAGGTCAGGCCCAGCAGACAAAGCCTTCTCCGATAATTCAAACTGTTATCCATTAACCTGGCCAGGTACTAAGGAGTCAGTTTGTGTCTGACACCCTAATTTACAGACCATGGCCATAGGGCTATGTCTTTTATAAGCACTTGGGGTGTGGGGCCACTCCTATGCTTGTCACCTGGCCCTTTCTTTCCTGGCAAAGACTGTTTTCCTCTTTAAGGCCTTCCAGATTCAGGACTTAACAGTACAGTTTGAAGGTTATGCTGTACAAGGGTTTTTAGCTTTTTAATTTTGCTCTGAGCCTCTTCTCCCATCAAAATCACACCAAAGTCCAATATTTAAAACAGCTCTGAAAGTATTTGGCATAGAGTTTGAAGTTCCTGAAGATCTTTCATTCTATCCTTCCTTTCACAGATGAAAAAGTAGGTCTAGGTCTCTCCTGTCCAAAATGGTGGCCACTAGTCCCTTGCAACGACGGAATATTTGAAATGGCTAATCCGAACAGAGGCATGCTGTATCTGTAAAACATTCAGAGAATTTCAAAGATTTGGTACAAAACAAAGCAAAGCAAAAGGTAAAATAGCTCATTCATATATTTTATTGAGAACATGTTGAAATGATAATATCATTAAAAATGAATCCCACTAGTTTTACTTTACCTTTTTAATGGGAATACTAGAAAATTCAGAATTACATAAGTGGCTCACATTCATGGCTTATCTTATAATTCCATTGGACCACACTGATCTAGATTGTTCTTCTAAATGCCTTCTTCAAGGGTGTGTGGATCATCCGGGGCAGGTCAGAACCATGACTCCTAACTCATGTTCTCTCCATTCCACCATTCTCACATTACTTATCTTCATAGTGACATAATTAATGGAAAGTGGCTCGAACTCACAGGTGAGGGTCAAGGTGGGGTAGGATTAGGTTTATGCACGGGCCTCCCAAACACCTGTTTATTTGGCATCTAGAAGGCCATGGCTTAGGAGTCTTGAAGTAGAAACAAGGGTTGAGACTAAACCTCTTGATGATTATTTTCTCTCTCCTTGGGTAAATTGTCAACCTGCCTGGTGTCATTTCTCCTATCTGTGAAGTGAGAGGATATGTTTACAAGCCTCCAAAGTCCTCTGCCAGCTCTGGAATTCTGTGCCTCACCATTTTTGAATTCCCTACACTCTTCCCTGCTAGCAAATACTTTTGAATGAGGTGTACTCGCATCTACTTTCCCCCTTTCTCATGGTCTCCCGAAAGTCAACTTCAGCAAAGAGAAGTCGAGGTGGGAAGGGGAAATGACTTCAAAGACAACTTCAACTGGCTTCCTTTCCCCCTGACCCCTGAAAACAATGAAAATTCAGCTGTGTGCTCATCTCTCAGCGCAGCGAAGAAGGGCAAGTGGGGGGAGGGGGTCGGTGGAAGGAAGAGGATGAAGATGAGGGAAATGGCTTCTAGAAATGCACGTTTGGAGGGATGATTAGTCATCTAACTGAACTCCTAGAAAGCAAGTGCTCTGTTTGAGGGGTGAGGACCGGGCTGTCTTGCACAGTATTCAAGCACACCACTAGGCAGTGGCCCACAAATATGAAGCAATCACTTTGTTTGGCTCACTGAGTTTGTTTATGGCCCCTGCCTTTTATTTGTGGCACATTTCTAATAAGCATGCTAAAAAAGGCAGTTGAAACACGTAGTTAGGCAGAGTTAGAGAAGTCAAATTAAACAATAAATTTATTAAAATTTTTACCCTCCTTCAGAGCTCCTGTGAAGCAGAAACACCCAGACATTGTTTTAAGTCGGGGAGTTTCCAGCCTTGCAATTGAGCTCCCTGGAAGAAGGCCAGGCTGCCGCCAGTGCGTGGGAGAGAGCGGCCTTCTCAGGGCTGTGTTGGAAGTTCCAAGTTTATGAGGCATTTATGGCAGGGTTTAGCCAGTACCTATGGGTTTAGGTTATAATTTTTCCTTTCAAATGTACTTCATCTCTGAATCGCTACATGTGCTATGATGCTAATTGTGACTGTTTACTCCTTGACCCATTATGTTGCATGGTCCTGTTTATGGAACACCTAAAAAACTAAAATTGAGTAACAAATATGCTGATTATAATAACTTTGAAATAAATAATTTTGGTTTTAGAATTTTATGCTGTTGAGGGCTGGAGATGTGGCTCAGGGGTTAAGCGCCCCTGAGTTCAATCCCCAGAACTAAAATAAATAAATAAACAAAAGAATTCTATGCTTTTGAGAAAAGTAATAGGTGAGTGATTAGTGATGATATTCATTAATATTATTAATGATATCATGAATGATAATAAATTATATACCTAGCTCTAGAGTATGATTTTCAACCTATGTTAATGTACCTGTGTCAATTTCATTGAAATATTTACAGAATTGAAAATTTGGGACTTAATGGGTTAATGATTCTTGGTTCCAAGTTTTGTCTTCAATGAAATTTTGAGACTAGATGCTTCTCTTGGGTCCCCAAACCTGACACTCCTAGGGAAGAGCAGTGTGAGGGGAAGTGACTCAGGCTAGCCACGGGGCCCTATTGTCTGCATCTTCACGTGTGTAGGTTTGGGAGAAGGGAGAAGAAACTGGTGCAACTTCAAAAGGCAACTTGAACTTGATCCCTCCTGCCCACACCAGGGTACCGACAGTGGAAGCTCAGCCAGTACCAAAGAGCATCTAATTAAAAAAGACTTTTGAGAAAAGAAGAAAGAAGGGAGGGGGCAGAACATCCAATTAAAATCTCAGATTTCTGGAAGGTTAGAAGAGAATAACATTGGAGCAATTATATGGTAGCAGTTGTCGGGGTCCAATCATTAATTTTGAGGGGGCTGTCCTTTTGAGTCTGTTGTCTAACACCTGCCTCACAGAAGAGAGAATACAAATTAAAGTACCAAATCTAGGAGTCAGGTAGCTAACACTGTGGATGAGGATTCCTCCTGGAGACGCCCACCCAGACCCTCTGGGCCAAGGTACAAGCCGAGTTACTCTTGATATATTGCAGGCATTTTCTTAACTGCACAGGGGCTGCTGGAAGCCTGGGCAGGCTCTGGGTAAATGGGATCACAGTGGGGCTCAGCAAACATGCCCTCTGGGTGAGTACACTCTGTTCATACAGTTCAGGTCACAGTGTCCTGGAGGGCAAGGCCCATGTAACTGTGTTTCCTGACAAGGTCCTCTGGGAGACACACGTCTCCTCTCCAGGCCTTACCATCCTTTCTATTTTTGTCAAAGAGCTCAGGAAATCAACCTTCACATCCCTTCACACTCAGGGACTGTACTGGGGGAAGGAAGACCTCTCTTTCTGCAGGCCCTCATTGTCTTTTGAGAACTACACATAAAAGACACAGGCCCTGAGCTACCAACAGAAGTCAGGAACCCCAAGTTTAGGGGAATTTCAGTGTCACCATGTATCATAACTGACTCAGGCTGCCATAGCAAAAGACCGTGGACTGGTGGCTTAAATAACAGAAATTAAATGTATTTTCTCACAGTTCTAGGGGCTAGACATTTAACATGAAGGCTACAGAAGGGTGGTTTCTTTTGGAGCCTCTCTCCTTGGCCTGTGGATAGCCATCTCTTCCCTTCTTTGCATACTATTCCTTCTGTGTGCGTCTTCTAAGGACCCCAGTCATATTGGATTAAGGCCCATTTCATGATCTCATACTAATTTAATATGAGATCAGGCTCTGTAAAGGCCCAAGCCTGTGGTGCTATGAAGTTAGGATTTCAACACATGAATTTGGAGAAGGGGGCACCACTCAACCCGTAACACCATGTCTGTGACCTTCAGGAAGGCTGAAAACCTCAGTGTAGCCCCCCTTGGCACCCCATTGACATTAGGATAGCCCAGGAATGCTTTTTCTATCCCCTTTTCTTAGAAAAACACCCCAGGTCTTTCTGAGGTATGAGATCCTTAGGCTGGTCTTCTTTAGGATCTTAGTTCCTGAGGATGTTTTCTGGAATGTTCCCTGGGGGGACTGCAGCACTGCCAAGCCCACAGGCCAGTGTGCTCCCTCATCCACAACTCCTCCCCTCCTGGCCATTCCCAATCAGCCAAGATAGGCCCACTTAAGGAGGGTTGTGGTCTTGCCCAAGCAGCCAGGTATGGTGCACTCACCCCAATCTCTTAGGTGTGGCCTCTCAAAAGATAACCTTCTCCTCAGGTCAGCTCATCCTTCCTATGGTGTTTACAACCAAGCCTTCTCTAGGTTACAAGGGTTCCAGAAATGGAAGTCCAGAATTTGTTTTTCTTCCCACTACTTAAAAGTCATTCCCTGGTCATACAGGTTGGGGAAGAAAATGGGATTCCTAGGCACCTAATCCCTCTGTTTTTTGTTTGTTCATTTGTTTGTTTAGTTATCATTGCTTTTTTAAATAGCCATTTAAAGGCATGTCCCCTCTCCCGGAACTAGATCAACCACCATCACCCTTACTTGGGCTTTGCAATTCAACTCTGTTTTCTACAATCACAGCTCTGAGCTCATTATGCTAAAACAGCTCTGGTGAATCCTGTTGCTGAGATGAACACTCCTGGGTGGTCCTTCTTGGGTGGGTCCCTGGGCGCAGAAACCCCACGCCAGGTTTCCTCCTTGCTCAGGACGCCAGTCGGATTCTGCCTCACAAAGCTCAGCTCCTGCCCATCAGGAGATAAGATCAGAGACATTACGAAAGGGCCTTGTTTTAACAAGGCAGAAAATACAAGCTATTGCAAACATTAGGCCTACTGTGCAGAAAACGAACCCCCGCAGCACACCCTGGCTTTGGGGGCCCTCGTCAGAGAGGGTTTCTCCCCTTGTAAAGATCAGTATCATGGGGTGAGGAAAGAGTCATGCCACTCCCAGCAGGCTTCCAGTCAGAGGGCTTCACTTTCAATTACCCAGAGCAGCTGTAGACGCTGCTTATGTAACGGCCCTGCGCCTCTTTCCCGGGAGGAGGATGTGGAACCATTTGGTGTTTGCTGAATAATGAGTCATGGTCAGAGTTAGGGAGCAAAAACACTGAATTTCTCCCTGCATTGCTTCATCCGGAACTTCTAGTAAAGAATGATAAGCCATAAGTCAGAGCCCGGCAGGGCCTACACAGGAGGAAAGCACCAGAGAAGATTCCAAAATGCAGCCCCCAAAGGGCTCCTGCGAGCTGCCAAGTGGGCTGTGGGGGCATATGAATCCCAGCCGGGCACTTCATGAGGAGAATCACTGTTTATTTTGGCCTGTGGCTGAGCTGCCAGGGGTTTTCCTATCTTTAGTGATTGTAGCCCTTTTCCAAGACTCAACCAGGATCCCTGAGTGTTGGGGTGAAGACCGAGGCTTGAAATTGAACGAAACTCTCTCCAAACCTCATTTAAATCTCAAAAATGAAACAAGTCTCAGGGGTGGGGGGAAGGGGCATATTTACATCAACAGAACTCAAAAAGTTTGATTTCAGCCAGAGAGAGAGAGCACGAGAGAGTGAGAGTGCGCGAGAGAGTGAGAGTGCGCGAGAGAGTGAGAGAGCGCACATTCTATTGTTCATATTCAAAGGTAAAAATAAACAAAACCCAACAAAACAAAACAAAATTAGGCCTTATAATAAGGTGGGTTAGAAATTACTTGTCCCTTTTGTTTCTAAGGAATTTGTCAAAATTTATAGACTTTCTACATCAGCAAATGATTTCTTGTGACTCCCCAATCCCACCCCATCATGCTTTTCAACATTCCCAAGGAGGAGTCACAGCCTTTCTGGGGAGGTAGCTCAGTGGATGAGTCCTCACCTAGCATGTGAAAAAGTCACAGCCTTTATTGACCTTCTTTGGCAAATCAGGATCCAAATCTGGGTGACATGCAGGCTCTCTTACAGAGTCGGTGGGTATATTTTGTGGTGGTGACCTAAGAAATTCAGGGCGACTTGCCTCATGAGCAATAAAGGAAATATTTTTTTCGTTGTACCAGCTTTTAGGAAGCTGAGCTCTACCTAGGAGAAGTAGCATAGCATAGAGGTCAAGGTCAAAGTGTCTGGATTTAATCCCTGCTCTGCTACTTAACCACCAGCTATGTAATTCTGGCATACAATTAGCTCCTCTGCTTGGTTCCCTCAGCTTTAAAATGGGAGCAATGAAAGCCTCTACCTCATCGGGTGGTTGTAAGGACTGAAGCAAAACTTATAAAGCCTTTTGAATGGTCAAGATTTCTTTTTAAACCTATCATTAACATTACCATCAACATCATTGACATTTACCTCTACAGACTTCTATTCAAAAACATGTTTGTAAAATGTGAGCAGATCTTGTGGTCAACTAGATACAGCTTTTTTTACAATTAGCAAATTTTCTTTTTAGTATTTGCATCTACAAAAAAGGAGGGGATATCATAAACACATATTGAAGATTCAATAAAATAAAGTCTATCAAGCTTAGAAAGCACTCAAATAATGGTAGCTATTTTGATTATAGTTACCAACTCCACGGACTGAATCTGTGCACAAATTCTAGATTTCTTTTTTTTTTTTTAATATTTTTTTGGTTGTAGATGGACACAATGTCTTTATTTTATTGCTTTGTATGTGGTGCTGAGGATCGAACCCAGGGCCTCCGTTATGCAAGGCAAGTGCTTTACCGCTGAGCTACAATCCCAGCCCCAAATTCTAGATTTCTTTATCCCATGCAGCTAAGTGAAGTTCCAACCCCCCAGATCACAAGCCTCTCTGTAGAGTATTTCTATATGGGTTTCTGATACAAAATACCAGAGGGGAAGCAGATTCATAGAATTCTAATTTAACACAAAGTTCATAATTTAACACAAAGTTCATCTGTTCCGGTGGTGGGTCAAGAAAAGGAAGGAGGAAAGATGAGGCAATTCTTTAGATTCTTTAACAGGGCACTTTCAGCTTGAGTTATATTGATTGATTTCCTGCTCAATTCAGCTGACCACAGAAAGTAGATGACACACCTCTGAGACTGGCCCTTTAGCGCCAGACAGATGAGATGAGTGTTGTAGGGCAGCCACATGCCTGACATCATCCACACCAGCATCGTCCCATATGGCGCCCATGTTTAGGGAGCATTTATGGTGTGTTAGGCACAGTGCTATAGGACTTGATGTATTAGCTCAGTTTTATCCTTACAACAACCCTGTTGGCTTAATATTATTATCTCCATCTTAAGGATGAGAAAACTGCTCTTTCCAGGCTGGGAACCCTCAGGGTCCCACAGCTGTTAAGCAATAGAATCCAGGATTCCAGTCTCAGGCATGTCCTTATGCCCATGAGGCTCTACCGCCGCTGCTGCTGGGGTCGGGCCCTTCCCAGAACTCCTCCTGATGTCCTGGTTTATAAATCATCTGCCTTCATGACAATGCTGAGCAGCCACAAGGTGACCTGCTGGGTTAGTGCCCCACAGGCCCTCTGTGTTTGGGGAGAGATGTCTGTGTGGCCGACAGACTTCTAGGGGCTGTTGCCGTCCTTGGACCTTGGTGTAACTGAGATGAGCTTGACAGAAACAATTCAGTTCAACAGCAGCATGAATTCCCCCCAAGTTATTCTGTGGAGGCAGCAGTAAAGCAGGAGAGGGTGCTCCCTCCCCACTAGGCCCTTGGCACGGTAGCCTCACACAAGAGTGACCCCTGCCCCAGGTCCCAATGTAGCCAACAGGGCCTGTTAAGAAGGGCAGAGCTGATGGCTTGTACTAGCTTCTTTTCTTGAAACAACGTTAATTTGTCCAGTTTTGTGGCTTTTTTATGTGGAACAACATTAGCTCATCCAAGCTTGTGGTTTATTTGAAAACGAAATTCCGGTAAATCTTTCGCACCATCTGGCAGTGCGGTGATTGGCCACGAGTTAGGGAGAAGCCACTGAGCACACACGAAAACAAAGCGATGAAAACCCATCCCAAACAGAGAGGCTCTGTGTAATTTGCCTGCCCAAGCAGCCCCACAGGCCTCTCTGAGGAATGGATCTGTCCCCATGAGCAGAGCCTTGACCTGTCACTCCCAGGGTGGGAATTCATTTCTCTCAATAGCTGAGGCTGTGTGGAATTTCTTAGCTTAAGCCTGAGCTAGGGTCTTAAATTCTTTCTATAGAAATACATTTGAAGGGGTCTTTTGAGAGCACAAACAGTCTAGAAACCGACATGAGTGATCAGGAGAAAGGGATTCAAACATTAGCAATTGACTCTTTGGTCTGTGGAAAAATGAGACCTGGGTCCCTGAGGGATGTAGAAGATTTCATTCTTATCTGTCTCTATAACCACAGTCCTTCTCTAGTATTCCTAATACACATAATAAATACTCACTCAGTGCTCACTCTGGGCGGGACCCAGGTACAGGGGAGAGAATCATGGACAAGGTAGACAGGCGCCATGCTTTTAGAAAGCTTATGTTCTGCCAGATGCGGTGGTGTGCACCTATAATCCCAGCAGCTTGGGAAGCTGAGGCAGGAGAATCACAAGTTGAGAGCCAGCATCCTCTACTTAGCAAGACCCTAAGCAACTTAGCAAGATCCTGTCTCAAAAAAAAAAAAAAAAAACAAGGCTGGGATGTTGCACAGTGGTTAAGCACCCAGATCAATCCCTAGTACCAAAAAAAGAAAAAAGAAAAAAATAAAGCTTATGTTCTAGGAGAAACAATTTCAAGTGTATCATTTAAAGTAATAATTTTAGGCAAGCGTGATAGTGCATGCCTGAACTCCTAGCAACTTGGGAGGTTGAGATAGGAGGACCACAAGTTCAAGGCCATCTTCAGCAATTTATCAAGGCCCTAAGCAACTTAGTGAGACCCTGTCTCAAAAGAAAAAAAAAGAAAAAGGCCTGGGGATGTAGCTCGGTGATAAAGCACCCCTGGGTTCAATCCCCATACAAAAAAATTAAAAAATAAAATAATAATTTCAAACACAATAACTGCTATGTAGGGGAAAAAGAAGCAGCTGAGAATAATGAATGTAGGGTGGGGGGCGAGGACCATCTTTAGGTAGACCACTCAGTGAACACTCTCGAGGAGAGACATTTGAGCAGGAACCACATGCTGAGAAGCCGCCAGCCATGGAGATGTGGAAAAGTCAGGGGGTCAGCCTGAATAAGACTGTGTAAGAGAGAAGGCAGCACTCTGAGAAGAGGGCAGAGAGGCAGCAGGGTCACAACCAAGAGGCTATGGGAGCTGGTTCCTCATTTCACTCAGGGGAGAGAGAGCTTTAGTCACTGGGGGAGGATGGACCATAATAGTGGGAGCAGAAAAACCAGATACGTTTCCTCGGTTATCCAGACAAGAGACCATGTGGCTGAGCCCAAATGGTGGAGAGGGAACAAAGAAAGAGACTTCAGATAGAACCAAGAGTGTTGGCTGATGGATTTGATTTAGAGTACAGAGAGGGATCATAGAAGGAAGCTCCTAGGTCCTTTAGCCTAAGCAACTGGGTGGGAGGTAATGTCATTACCAAGAGTGGGGAGTTTGGAAAGGGGAGCACAGTTTGGGGGGGGGATTAAATATCTGTTTTAACATGTTAAATCTGAGATATCTGTGACGTAGCCATGTGGGAATGCCAAGTAGATATTCTAGAATTCAGCAGAAAACGATGAATATGTAAGGTGTCATTAACATGAAGCTGATATTTGAACCCATGAGAATTGATGAACTGATCCAGCAGAGGGAATTAGAAAGTATTCCAGAAAAGATTGGGAATTTCTCCTACCCCAGCCTGCAGGGATGCCTGGACAGGGGTACACACCGAGGATTTAAACACATCACGCGAGGCCTCGTGCATGTACATGAGGACACCCTAGCCTGCTGGTGCTGCACTGCACACACCCATAACCTCCTCCACATGAAGCACCATTGGCTACTGCTCAGGAACCAATCTGGTAAAAGGCCCAGGCAGATCTTGGAAATGAGCCTTGAGCTCTTTGGACAGGAATTCCAGGGCCCCAAGGGAACAGCAGGTGTGCTTTGTAGTAGTGTTGCTGTAGACTGTGGTCTCCTCATTCATCTGGGTAAGTGATCATTGCAGGTCAGGTCAGAGCTGGGACCTCTAAGGAACAGGACCCCAGGTAGGGATCCCAGCTGTCATGTCCAAGGGTAGAACTGCACATCTTATATTCATCAGAGTGATCAAAGCCATTACTTCAGAATCTCATACCTAGGTCCCAGGAAGGGCACTGGTGTAACTCACCCTGCCATATCCTAGGCTATTCCCGCAGTGTCAGCTGTGTGGTCCTTCCCACTACCCTTATTGTAATGGGAGTGGGCACCCTTCCTAAATTTACCAAAATTTATATTAGCAGGAAGGAGGAGTAAGTGAATAGGAAGGATTGGGTGAAAGGGGAAAACCCCTGCTACAGAGTGCAACCTCAGCTAAATAGGTCAGAAGGTCTGAAGCACACCATCAATGGGCATTCCAACCTCAGTCATAGTACACCTAAGTCAAGGGCACGGGCCATCTCTCAGGACGTGCTCACAATGGGAATTCCATGCATGAGTGATATGCGGGGAAGTGAAGGGCAGCATGGCTTCTGTTCTAGCCATTCAAAGCTCAGACCTGCTAAAGACCAGGATCCATCCAATGCACTTTGACCTCCAAAGGTTAGGACTTTGCAAGAGCTACTCAAGGCATTTGAAGCTTAGGACCACCTTCCCATCTTACTGAATTATAAGAGTTCAAGCAAGACAACTCATCTTCATGCTGTGAATAGGTTTAACATTCCAGGTGGGCTGGGAATCTGAGGATGGGACACACTTGAGCATTCACAGCAGCCTACATTTCTAACATTGAGCTTCTGACATTGAGAGTTTATTTTCTTCTCCATATACAGGGCTCAGTCCCCTTCCTTTGACATGTGTGGCTCAAGTCTAAGCAGTGCTGTAGGCAAAGCCCAGCAGCATTCCCTCCATGGCTGGCGGCCCTCCCATCAATTCCAGGACTGGTGACCAGGCCCTATTTGCTATCCGAATAATGAAATCCTTAGCTTTCCTCATCTGCTGAGCACATTCACAACAGGCAGATGTCACATACAATAGGGCTATAAAAATAATACAGCTGCATGACACTTTCTAATTCTTCTTGTTCTTTTTTTCTTTTTTGTCGTCCAGCAACCCTGGTATCCCTGTAGCCAAGCCAAAGAGAGGTAGGGAAAAGTTTAAAAGTCAGGAATCTGTCTCATTCCAAACTCTAGTCGTGGCACATTTTGTGGCCTTGGGCAAGTCACCCAATCTGTCTGCTCCTTCCTTCCAAAATGAGAAGCAAACTGAAAGGGGCCCGGGTGAATTCATTAGTTTGGTGGAAAGGTTTGAACAACTTGGTTCCATCAGTGCAATAATGACCTCTTTCTATTTATAAGAAGTTGGCGCCTCTCCTCATTTCACTTTTGATAGCTGAGTGGATTTGCAAGTAAATGGGAGCTCTCAGCAGTAATCTGTGGAGCATTCTAAAAGCCTCTGGTTTGCATCTTCCAGAGAAAATGTCAGCCACTCTGTAGAAGTTACTTTAAGGGGCTTTCAACAGGACTTAAGTCCTCTGAAGCAAGTGTGATATAAGAATGAAATTATGCTATACTCCTTTTTCAAATTAAGGCAAGAGGAAATTTGCGTTTTTGAATTGTGGCCTTGAACTTCATATATTCATGTATCTCAAAAGAATGAATGACTCGCATCTAGTGCACTGCTGTCTGTGTTACATGTTTAAATGCTTGACAAATGTTTATGGCTAAATTGATGAATGAATGGGTGACTAAATTATAGATAGCAAAGAAAATCTATTGTTAAATTTTATTCTAGAATATATTTTAACCTGGAATGCTCAAGATTTGGTGTCGAGGGTCCTTAGTCATATTTGATATTACTCTCCGCTCTCTTACTTCCACTGGGTGCAGATTTTGCTTGGCTTGAGATGAAACCAAAAGTAGATTCACTAAGCTTCACTGAACTGTGGGAAGACACTATGTACTGTCTATGTGGGGCAGAAGTCCTGTGGTATGTTCATAATTTACAGAAAAAGAAACTAAAGCTGGGAGATATTGAACATTTCAGAATGGCCTTGTCCCTACTGGAACAAGTAGGCACTTGTGATCTGAGAGGCTTTGAAAATACCCTGCCTCTAAACATGCAGGCTGTGTTAGTCAGTTTTTTGTCACTGTGACCAAAATACCTGACAAGAACAACACGGAGGAGAGATGAAGAAAAGTTTATTTTGGTTCAGGGTTTTAGAGGTCTCAGTCCATGGTCAGCCAGCTCCATTGCTCTGGGCCTGAGGGGTGAGGCAGAACATCATGGTGAGAGAGCTTAGTGGAGGAAAGCTGCTCAGCTCATGGCAACTAAGAAGCAGAAAGACAGGAAGAGGGCAGGAACAAGATAAATGCTTTCAGTGCAGGCCCCCAGTGACCTACTTCCTTCAACTAGGTCCCACCTCTCAGGAGTCCATTCAGCTATGGATGGATTAATCTATTTGATGGATTAATCCACTAATGAGGCCAGAACTCTCATAATCCAATCATCACCTCAAAGTTCTATGATCCAGAAGATCCCATGGAGACTCAGACACCATCTTCCCATTCTGCCAGGAGGCCACAGAAGCCACAGCCATTCCTCTTATACCCAGACACCAGTCCCTGAGAGAAGCAGGGGAAGGGGGCAAAACTCTGAACAACTAAGTATTTTATGTAAAAGACATGGAAGATTTACATATGGAGATTATTTAAATGATAATACCTAAGCTTATTGTTGTCTAAAAGCCTTGTTTTTGTTTTTTTTTTATGTATGGGCCCCAAATCAATACCTTCAATTAGGAGCTCATTAGAAATGTAGAATCTCTTCATGATGAGAACATTCAAAATCCTCTCTTCTGGTTATTTTGAATTATATGATACAATACTGTTAGGTGTTATCTGTTGATTAAAAAAATAAAGTTTACTAAATTAGAAAGAGAAGAAAAGAAATACGGACTTTCAAGACCCACTCTAGACCTATCAAGTCAGAATATGCATATTAACTAGATCACGAGGTGATTCATGTGCACGTTAAAGTTTGAGAAGTGCTGTCCTAAAGTACAGAACCCTTCCTTGTCTCTTGCCCATTGTCCAGTCAGGGCAACCAGAGTGGCTGTAGAACAGTCCAGAACTACATTTTATCTACACATCTTACTAATGTGTAAATCTGTGACTCCATCACAGTTCAATGAGAATGAAGCACAAACTTAGGAGGGGAGTAGCTTCTAGCACCTTCTGAATCAAAAGGAACAGGTAAAACTGGGCTAGCAATGGGGTGTCTGTTGATATGTCAACCCCCTCTACTGATAATGCTGACCCTATTGCTATAGCGAGAAGGATTCTGAACCACATCAAAGGTCCGAGGGAAAAGGCAGTACAGGTTAGCTATGACTACAGTGGGTGACAGCCTAGAAATACCAGCACACCTTCCCCAAATTGGCCACCCCTGAGGTGTCAGTTATTCCAAGAAGGATCAATTGAGAAAGAGTCTTTGATCTTCCCTAACGAAAGTTGCAACAAGGAAATAATAACTACTCTCTTCTTCTCCTTATTTTTGGTACTGGGGATTGAACCCAGAGGCACTTTACCACTGAGCCACATCCCCAGTCCTTTTTTAAAATCTTTTTTATCTTGAGACAGGGTCTTGCCTGGGCTGTGAACTTGTGATCCTCCTGCCTCAGCTTTCCCAGCTGCTGGGATTACAGGTGTGCATCACCACGCTTAGCTACTCTCTGCTTCTTGAACAAAGTTTGTCAGTGATCAAATGGCCTATAGCAAGCCCCTTCTTCACCTTAGGAGAAGTTGTGATCCTCATTTGATAAGACATTGTCTTCGTTGGGATTCCACTCATTTGGCTTCATATTCATTAAACTGAAGTGGCCAAGAGAAAGGATTTTGCCAAGCCCAGTTATCAGAAAACCAAATTACCCAGGTCATGAAGACTTTGCTTGTGAAAATTTTGCTGTCATAAATTTTAGAAGCATTTGACTGTATAGGATTTAAGTCTCATGTGAATTTTATTGGCAATGATATTTTTCCAAGTCAGATATACATTTTTGTGAAGCTGCATTATTTAAAAGCAATTATGTAATTAAGTTTTTCAATTTTTAAGAAAAGCAGATCTCTTACATCCTTATAGCATTGTGGTAAGAGCACTGACTAGGAGTTGAGAAGACAATTGCTCCAACCCTGAGCCTCTTGACCAGTAGCTACATCTACAGGAGAGTTAACAAATCTCCTTAAGCCTCAGTTTCATTGGTGACTGGTAGATACTAAGTAATCAATAATTTGTAAAAAAGAAATCAATCCTAGCCTTTTCTATAAATCACATTTAGTTTGGGTACATGTTGTTGTTCACAGAGTGATTTCTTTCATCAGTGAAATTTTCAGGGCATCTGGCAGACGCTGGTGGTGGGAGGATGACAAATCTTTGCTGCTAAGATCATTTCTCTCCTGTCCCAGATGATTTCATGGCATAGAGCTCCCTGGAAATGAGCAACCAGGCCAGAAGACCCCTTGAGCTCCCGGGCATCTCTAAGGTTATATCATTCCCTAAATAAATGTGGTGATGTTGAAGCATATTAATAGAAGCAGAAGCACAACAGGAATTTGCCTCTCAGCTTCCCCCTTCCCAAATGGCAAAACAACAAGCAAACAAGACCCCTTCACACACCAGTGCCTGGACCCCATGCCCAGCCAGATCACAAAGCAGATAGGGCTCTCTGCAGCTTGACGTGCTGGCAGGGTTGAGGTGCTGGGTCTGGAGTTCCCAGACAAGATTACCTCTCCACTCCAGGGGGACCCATTCTAGTGTCAAGCATAGGCAAATCCACTTGCTAGGGGGTTGTTATGGACATAATTGTGTCCTCTACGCATTCAGACCCATATGTTGAAGCCCTAACCCCCAACATGACTATGTTTGGACATAAGGTTTTTAAGGAGGTAAATGAGGTCATAACAGTGGTTTCTAATCCATTGTAACTGGTATGTGTGGATACGTGCACACAAAGGAAAAACCATGGGAGGGCAGTGAGAAGTGGGACTTCATAAGCCAGGAAGAGAGCGGTCTCTGCAGATCCCAAACCTGACAATACAGTCATGAACTTTAGGCTCCAGAATTGTGCAGAAAGACCTTTCTGTTGTTGAGGCACCTTGTAGTATTTTATTACAGCATACCTCATAGACTTGTGCAGGAGTACTTACCAGGCTGGAGGTTGGACACCCACAGCTACAGTAGTCCCACCGTGGACAGCCAGGAAGCCTAATAGTTAGTGACACAAGACTGACTTGCTTCTGAAGGGCGGAGCAGGGAAGGGGGAGCAAGTTGAGGTCTCCGGGCCCATTCCCAGCTGCCAGCTCTATTTGAAGGCTGAGTTCAGGGACAGCAGATGGGAGAGTGATGAGCCCCTTCTGTTGCAGGTGATTCATAGGGCATCCGGGCATGCAGCCCACCCTGCCACCAGTGGGAGAGATTTCACATCCATCCCAGCCTCTGCTCCACACTGGAGAGCCACATGAGGCTGAGCAGTGGCAAGGGGAAGGGGCTTTCAGTCTTCTAGTGCAGGGCATCTTGATGCCAGGCTCCTGGCGTCTGCTCTTTTGCCATCAGAGGCTCCTGGTCTATCCATTAGCTCACTTGGGGCAGCTGTGTTCATAGCCACAGTTGCCTTTGAGTTGCATCAGCTGCTCTACCTACCTTGCTTTTTCTGTTCATCCCACATTTCTGCCTCTTTGGGGTGAGTTCTCTACCTTCCCCAGGGATGCCCTCACCAGAAGGAGACCCACTCTTCCTAGAACTATTGATATTTTCTTCCCTACACCAGCACAACAGTCTGGCTGTGTTGTTTGGCACCTTATTGCCTGTATGTTGTCCAGGCTTGGGCTCCCGGCGTGTGGCTTGAGGACTTTGACACTACATTATCACTCAGCATTTGGCTTTTGCCCCAAGACAGTCTCTGGTGGGGTTTGGTCCAGTACCCACTCTCCTTGCCACAGGGTGCCTTGGTTAGGATACTTCTCACTGGAAATCCACTGTCTGCCAGCTAGGAACTGATGTCTCCCTTTTCTCTGGGGGTCCTGGTGTTTTCAGTGTCACCTGAAGCAGACAGCAGCTTCATCCGTCACTGTCAGGAGATTCCCTCCTTCTGGACACTCAGAAGGCATCGCAGTCACTCCTCTCTCCCCTGTCTTGCTCGTTCTTCTCCCAGGGAAAGAGGCTAAGATTTTCCTTCTCTTGTGATTTCTAGTTATGAACAAACCTCGGAAGTCAACAGCGGTTTATCCAGGCTCACGTTGGTACCACCTGGTGTCCTTCCCTGCCCGCCTGGGTGGGCATCACAACAGCAAGAGTCTGGAGCCGCTTCCTAGCCCCCAGCATGTGACTCACACATGCTCAGAAGCACGCAGAGCAGCATTAACCTTTTAGGGGATTTTCTGGAGCCAATGAGAGAGCCCCTGGAATGTAATTTATGTTTCTTCTTTCCTTCATCCTTTCCCCCTTTTGGAAGCAGTCGTTTGAAATAGACAGAGTAAAACAGGAGTTAAAGAACTGTCTACATTATTTTTCCTAAGCTATAATTAAGATGGAAGCTCATTTGCCATCCCTGGGATTGGGGTAATCAAGCATATGACAGAGCAAGACTTTGGAACATTTTTATCAGTTCTGGAACCACAGCTCCTCTGTGGCCAAATTTCTCTTCGTGTCTCAGATTTCAGAGAATAGACTAACATTTCCCGTACAGACAGGCCACCCTTCTGCCCTCCTGATTCAGCTGTCCACTGTGCACTGCAGCTACATGCAAGGGTAGGAGTGGATACATTCCAGCTCACTGGGGTTTGGAACGGCATCTCTCATCCCCAGAGAAGGGATTCTCTGTGGAGGCTGAGCTGGCGGCAGCTTGAGCTTGCCTTGCGGTTGGCACGTAGGCCATCAGAAATCATCTGAGCATCAACCTGCCAAGCTGGGGCCATTCTGGGGTGCAGGGATTTATTGCCAAGAGAAGACAGAAAATAAGCCATTTCCTTTCCTTTACTCTGCTCTGCAGGCCACTCTCATGTAAAGGGACTCTGCTCTTGCCCTGATCGGGTCAATACCTAACTCATCAAGCTTGTGTTCTTCCCTGGCGGTTCAGGCCTGTCTGCTACCAGGAACAGGTGCCAAATCAGAGTGTGGAATTTTCCCAGCAGGCTCCAGGGAGTGCTGCTGCCAAGGCAACTGTGGTAGGGTTGAGGAATAACTAGTGAACCACAAATCCAGAAAAGGAAGAGGAGGCCACTCTCTTGGCTTGGGCTGATTCAGGTACAGGCTGTCCCTTGAGGAAAGCTGGGGGTTGCAGAGACTCCCCAGTGCCAAGGGCAGACAAGGCCAGAGCAAGCAAGGCTGGGCCCCATGAGGCAGCTTCCCAGAACCAGGTGAATCAGACCAGGTGAGGACAACCAAGAGTGGCTGTCTGCTTGGCCACAGAGGACCCTGGCCAGCAGGAGTGGCCAAGAACAGTTGGTTGCTGGGGAAAACCAATGGATCTGTGTTTAGCAAATAAGATCAGGGGATCCAAAGTGAGCTCTGGATCTAAGTAGCCAGGGAAGAAGCAGAGCTTTGTGCTACATAGAAGCAATCCTGCAACTCAGGATGGCCGGGACAAAGCCAGTGACATCCAAGGATTTGAGGACAAAAGTTCAAGCCAAGGGAGCAAAAACAGAGAAACCAGTTCTTTGGAGCCAATCAGTAACAAATATGTAATGACACCACCTGATACCAGAAGTATCTGTCAGGTGTCAAGTATCTCCTCATCCCCGGGACGGAAGCCCCCCCTAGGGCAGCAGCACACCTAGACAGATGGAGATTGTTACCAGGGCTGCTTGCCTGCCTTTACTCCTTCTTGGTCCCCAAATCTTGACTGCAATTCTGAGACCATATTCAGGTGCCATAATGTGATGTTCACAGTGGGAACAGGACGGGGAGGCACACTGGCCATGGCCGTAGCTTTGATCTTCCTGGAGTTTTCCTTACCTTGGAGATTTCATTAATTTTGTGAAGACGACAAAATGTTTTGCTGAGAATGACGGAGCCCATAATTTGAAATGAAAACCAGTTTTATATTTTACACTATACTAATTGAGACTACAAAACTGTCTTCAGCAAATTTAAGAATATGGAAAGCCAGGCCTTTGTCACTGAACAAATGAACACCCTCCTACAATGCACCTGATTATCCTGTTCTCCTGGAGCTTCGATTCACTTACTTCTATTGCTCTTCTTCCATGTATATACTTTTTTGACAGGATTAGATTTTTCTGGTTGGAAGCCTAAATCAAAATTGCCATTCAGCTGAAAAATAAATACAACACTCCCTGTGTTCCAATATTATGCATCCCTGTGGTAGCAAAGCTATAGTTTTTTTCTTTCTAACCACTATTGAGTAGTTACAGAAGGATGTTGTTATGACCAATGGCTTTTTCTGGGAGGAGGGCAGTATGGGGTATTTCACCCAGGGGCATTTTACCACCGAGCTGTATCCCCAGCCCTTTTTATTTTTTAATTTTTCGAGATAGCGTGTCACTAAGTTGTTGAAACTGGCCTTATACTTGCAATCCTCCTGCTTCAGCCTCCTGAGTTGCTGGTATTATAGGAATGCCTCATCATTCCCAGCTGACCTTTTAAAGGAGATGAAACAAACTACTTTCTCCTATTTTTTATAGGAACATAGCTATTGCATGAACAATATTTGTAAGGGGTCTAAAATCTCGAGGGTTTGGAAAGGTAAACTGGTAGGAATAAGAGAGTAAAATAACATTTTTGAGGCTGGGTGTGGTGGCACATGCCTGTAATCCCAGCACTTAGGGAGGCTGAGACAGGAGCATCGCGAGTTCGAAGCCAGCCTCAGCAATGGCGAGGTGCTAAGCAACTCAGTGAGACCCTTTCTCTACATAAAACACAAAATAGGGCTGGGGATGTGGCTCAGTGGTCGAGTGCCCCTGAGTTCAATCTCTGGTACCAAAAAAAAATTAACATTTTTGAAAAGCCAGGTGCTGGCACTATGGTGGTGATTTCCCATATATTATGTCCTTAAATCCTCAGAACAACCTAGGAAAAAAAAATATTCACTCCCATTTTTCTCTATGGGTATTGTAATGTCCAGAGAAAACAAATGTTACTGAGCTCAGAACTGAGGGCACCACATTTGGCCCTTATTCGCTCCTGCTGGACTCCATTTCTTTGGTGGTAGTTGGTGAACCACCTGTTTCTTCAAGTGCTTGACACTAGAGCTTTGCAGCTCAAAGCATTAGCTGCCTTCAAAATCATGTGATAAATTGACTACTCAGTTTGAAAAAGAGCTCAATGTTCTCATTTCCCAGTAGTTATTATTGTTTAATATTGTATCTATAACTTTAAATTGGAAGATATTCCAACAGAAAATTTAATTCATACAGAGATGGTTCTGTCAAGTTTATGACCCATGATAAAAGGCCAAAAAGTGCAGCATGATGCAACCTCATTGATTCTTCCTTTTCCATTGGGGATTTTAGACATTCTCAAATATCCATTGACATCATAGTAGGAATTGAGCTCAGTTTTCTTCTAGTATCTTCTTTTGTATCTGCTAATTTTCCTTTGTGTGGGGCTTGTAGATCTCTGCTCTGGGATTCCACCTCCTTAAGGAACTGTATTTTAAAGCATGAATAGCTCTTGTATATCTTATGGAAGGATCTCTGAGGTATACGGAAAATAAAGGAACAAAGAAATTATTGGCCTATGTCAGAATTTATTCCAAAGAGATCCTTGAAGCCCAGATCTGTCCACAAAAAAGCTGACTGTTGCAAAGGGAAAACAGAGGCAGAATCTGGGTCTGAAAACAAACAATTAGAGGTATTCAGGAAGATGTCTTTAGAAAATAAAAACTCTAAAATAAAAAAAACCCAAATTACTTGGGGTGCAGATGCTTTTTTCTTTTAATCCCTTAATTCTCCTGAGATTGTGGATTTGAGATGAAAGTGAAAGAACTGAGATCAATGACTGCCTGCCCAGATAATGTTGATGAACTGGATTTGGAGTTGGGGCCCACTGGCTTAGGATACTGGAATACTGGGTTCTTGGGCATGAGTGGTTCATATTTCACATGCATAGAAAGAATATATCAGGCACAACACAATAGGGGAGGGAGAGAAACAGATAAATCTGGGAAAATGGTTATTGAGGAACATGGCAGGTAGAAACATGGAAAGGAGAAATAGCATAGGAAAGACCATGGTGAGTTACATGTAGGAGTGGATGGCCTTCAGTATCAGTGATGGCCTTCAGAGAGGAGAGCCATGGACGATGATGCAGGTATCTAGTCCTCTCTCTGGGTCCTGAAGAAATGTTAAAGCAAGCACACAGCTTAGGTGGGGATAAAGCAAGAGGCCAGGAGGTAAAGAGGCAGGAACAGGTCATGAATCTGGTCCCATAATATTCAAGAAGTTGGCTCTAATATCTCCAGGTTGCCAAGCAATATTAAGAACTGGCTAGTGTAAGCGTGTTGCATTGGGGTAGGGGGTGATGAGTGGGGAGTGACTCGTTAAGAAGGCCCAAGGATTAAATACATCCTTGGACTTAATTTCACTCATATCAATAATTGGGTGGAATGAGCCTCTCAAATCAAGTGAAGGGTTTCGTATTGACTCATTACTTATTCAACAAATAAGAACTGAGTAACTGCTTTATTGGGATGCTGAGGATAGAACCCTGAATGACAGTGACAAGAACATTTCACTGAAGGAGCCTACCGAAAAATGAGAGGAGGATAGACAAAATATAGGCAGGTAAGCGATTAAATAAATAAGAAATTTTCATATAGTAATTTGTGTTATGGAGAGAGGGGGTGGGGAGGAGATAGACTGAGAGCGATGAGGTCAGTTGACCTAGAAAGGGACATAGTTGACATAGCACGGGCATTTCTGAGAATGTAACATCTGAGTTGAGCCCTGGATTGTGGGAGGGATCCACAGTGTAGAGAGATGAGGTGAAATGATCCAAGTAGAGGGAACCCCAAAGGCGATGGGGCTGAGGGAGGATCCTACCTGCAAAGTCTGAAAGAGGAAATAAGCCAGAGTAGCTGGAAGATGGGAGCAGAAGGTGGGAACTGGTTCTTGTAAGTGTGGCCTCTAGACTGGTAGCAGCAACATCATTTGGGAATGTTTTAGAAATGCAAGTTCCTGAGTCCTACTCCAGACTTAGTAAATAAAACTCTGAGTGAGGACCCAGAAATTAATGTTTTGACAAAGTCTTCAGGTGATTCTGAGGTACACTAATGTTAGAGGACCAGCACTTTATAGCAAAGAAGACATACCCATGACCATAACATCGACTGGTCTTGTCACAACTGCCTCACCCAGAAGCCCTAGCCCTGCAGCGTGATGAAATGATGTTTTGAAGGACTGTGCCCACCTGGAGGTGTTTCTTGTTTATAGACAGGTGCCATCCTCTAGGGTACAGAATACATCCTTGGTCTTTCTCAATCAGGATTACACAAGAGCTTTAAACCATACTGAAAATGATTTGAGTGCTATTTTCTCTATTCTCCCATAGATGATCCATGGCTAATATTATCCTAGACGCTTAGGAGGAAAGTTAATTCATTATGTACAATGGATGCCTTAGGGCATTAGGGCTTAATTTTCTTAGAGAGTCCTTGTAGAGAACAGCAGCTATAAGTCAATGACCACTGTTATGGTTTAGATGTGAGGTGCCCCCAAAAGCTCACATGTGAGACAATGCAAGGTTTGGAGGAGAAATGATTGAGTTATGAGAGTCTTAACCCAATCAGCAAATCATTCTTCTGATAGGATTAATGAGTGAGAACTGAAGGCGGATAGGGCGTGGCTAGAGGGGGTGGGTCTTTGGGGGCGTGTCTTTGTGGTACATATTTTCTGTCTGGCAGTGGAGTCTCTCTCTACTTCCTGATCATTATGTGAGCCCCTTCCCTCAACCGCACTCTTCTGCTATGTTGTTCTGTCTCACCTGGAGCCCAAAGGAATGGAGCCGCCTGTCTATGGACTAAGACCTCTGAAACCACGAGCCCTCAAATAACCTTTTCCTCCTCCAAAGTTGTTCTTGTCAAGTCTTTTAGTCACAGCAGTGAAAAAGCTGCCTAAAACAACCACTATAGTTTGTTGTGCCCCCAGTAGATAGAATAAATGGGTCTAGGAAACAAGGAGTGGAAATAAGAGTGGCTGTGCTTACCAGGCTCCCAATGATGCACTTGGGAAATTCATGCTTCCTGTCCTTACAATTCTGGACTATGTGAGTCTAGAGGTCCTAGTTCCCAGAGAATGTGTTCCAGCACATTCTGGAAGGAGTACACTAAAAAAGAAGAAAACATTTTATTTGGAAAGGAATGGATACAACTTGGAGGATGAAAGAAGTTTCAGGGTGATAACTACGCAACCTACATTGAGAGCAACTATACAGTTTGAATAGTTGGATGCAGGTATCCAAACCTAGTAGGGGCTCTCATGCATGGCTTATGATGGAACATCTAGAAAGAATTAATATACATATGGAAATTAGGAAAGTGAAAATTTTATATATGCAAAATCTAAAATATAGTATAAGTAATATATATTATTTAAGTTATGCATAAATAATATAGAATACACATTATATATAAATATAAAAATTAATATATAGTTATAGAATATATATTTATATTTAACATATTAGCAGGTAATGTTTTTAATATATATTTATATTTATATATAATGCAAATTATATATATGTATATATATCAAGTGGAAACAAGTATTGGGAAGGCAAAAGGGTGTAGAGACCTGGCAATGGAGGACGCCCTCACAGCTCAAGGCAGTGCCAACCACAAGCACAAAGGAACAGAGGAGACATTCCTATTTCAGCCAGTGGGAAGAAAGAGGAGGAAGTGTTGGGAGTTTGAGGAGTAAGAAGATGTGGGGCAAAGTCAATGAGGAGAGTGGAAAACCAACTACTAGAGAAATGAAGTGGTAGTGCCAGGCAGCCCTGTGCCCATTGGAGGTCTGGGGTCATAAATTGAAAGTGAGACTACTCAACATGGTTCTGATTTTTTTCCAGTCATGTTTGGACTTGAGTTTGCGGGCAGTGTGGAAGGCATGATCAAGACCAGAGCTTACCCAGGTGAGTGTGATGGAAGGAGAAAAGAAGTTTGAGAGACTTGTGAGTTGTTCCGAGGATGGAATTTAAGCTTAGGAGGAAATTAAGGGCATGGAGGAGGAGGGCAGGTAGTGAAAATTTTCTAGATTCAGGGATTTTAAAAAAGAACATTTTCTATAGAAGAGGATGCAGTTTAGCTACATGTCAATAAGCTGTATAGCTGTGTAGAAATTCCAGGATGAGAACAGCAGACTGGTTTGAAGAAGAATGCTGCCAGTCCCTGCGATTCTGGGTGTGTGAGTCTAGAGGTCTGAGTTCCTGGAGAACGTGTTCCAGCACAAAGGAGTAAACTAAGAAAGAGGAAACCTTTCATTTGGAAAGGAATGGACCCAACTTAGGGGGAGGATGAAAGAAGTTTCAGGAAGGTAACTATGCAATGTACAGTAAAAATAACTACGCGGCTGGAACAGTGGGGTGGGGGACAGCCGGCAGAGAGCACTCTCCTGACCCATTTCTCAGCCAACCTAGAAGCCTACTCCAACCAGGAGGGTGTCTGCAGAGTGTCCCATTTGGCTAAAAGTAGAGCATCTGACAAATTTCTGTCTTACTCTACTGACAGCATCATCAGTCAGGAAGTAAAGGAAGAGGCAGGGGGAGTTTCTACTTTCACAAGGAAGAATGTGCTGGTGAAAGTGAAATTGATGGGACTTTAGAGAGAAAATCTGATTCCCTTAACTGTTCTAAATGAGCAAATCATCCTGGTTCATAAGATCATTAAATCCATTAATAGTGGACTTTGTCATATTACACGAGAATAAAATAATACTTGTAATCAGCAAAGGCTCTGACTTTATAAGAGAAGGTAGAATCTGCAAGATAAACAAATAAAAAAATAAATGGTTTTGACCTTTCCCACTAGATGTAGATTAGTCAACCAGAGGATGTTTCTAGTAGCAATCAACAGGAAGCCAGGAGTTAACATGAGGAAATTATAATCTCAATCCCAATGAATTTGGAATGTCAGTACAGTGAGTCAGTCTACCAACAGCAATACACTGGTCCCCAGACAGCTTTTTAAAATCTATTATACTTATATGGATTAGTATTTATACTCTATTTCCAATACTTATAGCAACTCTGTAATTGGAGCTTTGATGTTGACCTTACAGTCGAAGAAACTGAGGTCAAAGTAACTGACTTTCCCAAAGCCACATAGGATGTGATAGAGCCAGGATTCAAGCCCAGGCCAGTCTCTCTTCAAAGACCATTCTATAACGTTACTTGCATTTGAAGAACAGCTCAACACTCAACATAAAGTATGTGATAGAATTTGGCAGTGATTAGTAAAAAAGACAAGACTGCAATAATAAGCTTATTGACAACTAAAACCTATTCTTTTTACTGACCTGCTTTCACTTTCTATCGCCAGAGGGTCAGGCCATGTCTACAGTAGTGATCTAATTGTAAGTTCCAGGATTAAAAAGAAATATAGTCGGGTTAGATCATATTTGTAATGAAGAGACCAGCTTAATGGGAAATCAAAATCTCATGGAAGCCTTGTGGAAGGAACCAGACACTTTGGAGAAGGGAATATCTGGAGGGAATAGATTATCTTTTTAAAAATACTTGGCAGGCTTTCTTGTCAAAGAGAGAATAAACTCGTTCTCTATGGTGGTAGAAAGAACAAGGACTAATTGGTAAAAGTTGGAGATCCAGTCAAAACAGGAGCTGCCTAAAAACACATTGTTTTCTCTCCCAGAGTGTTTACCAGCCACTGAGCACAGGTATTATGGAAGCACCTCAAGCCTCAGATGGATGATTGTGTTACATTTTTATGTTTCCTTCCAATCTGAACATCCTATGATTCCATGATTTCTTATTTTAAAAATTAAATGTCTTTGTGAATATAACCATATCATTTTACAATGCATAATGCAATTATATCATACTTGATTTCTTAAAAATGTTAAGTCTGATTCTTTTCTTTATTTTTTAATTGGATTTCCCTTTTCTCCCCTTTTCTCACTGCAGCACCTCTGCCCCTGCAGTTGTCTAATCCAGCTCTGCTTCTGACTAACCGTGTGTCCTCAGACAAGTTCCTTAACTTCTTCTTGTCTCAGTTTCCATATTTGTAAAATAGCAATAGTAATACCTATTATTAGTAGGATTGGAATTTATTATTATAATATTATTTATGATATCATATTATTTTAATATTATTTGCAATATTATATTATTAATAATATTATGTTACTTATAAAATTATTATTAGTAGGATAATAATATCTATTGTTATAGGATTATTATGAGCAGTACGTATACATAATATATGTAAAGCACTTGGAACTGTGATTGTCATTGAACAAGCACTAGAGAAGACTGAGTCATGATGACTCTCGTGTCAGTCCTTCCATGTAAACTGGCATAGTAAAAGTTGCTAGAAAATGGCCAAAATGTAGTGGTGCATGCCTATAAACCCAGCAACTTGGGAGGCTGAGGCAGGAGGATCCCAAGTTTGAGGCCGCCTCAGAAATTTAGCCAGGTCCTAAGCATCTTAACAAGACCCTGTCTCAAGATAAAAAGTAAAAATGGCTGGGGATGTAACTTAGTGGTAAAGCACCTCTGGGGTCCAACCTCAGCACAAAAATAAATAAATAAATAAATAGACTAGAATGGCTGTAGAACATACTATAATTTATTCAGTCCTTTTTCTTTTGATAAATATTCTCTTTTTTCCTAGATTCCCCTCAATACAAATGGTATTGCAATATATAACTGTGTACTTATGTCATTTTGCAGTGTGGTTTTATTCCTATGATATAGAAATAAAAGTGCATTGCTTGAGAGAAGGCTATATGTATTTTTAAATTGGTGTATTATAACTATACAATGGTGAAATTCATTATGCCTTATTTGTACATGCAGACAACACAATTTGATCAATCTCATTCCCTAGTACCTTCTTTGTCCTCTCTTCCTCCCTCCTTCTGTCCTGCTGATATTCATTCTATTATTATTATTATTATTATTTTAATTGGTACATTGTGACTATATACATAGATCGTATGTATATATATAATCATCTATATATGAATATATATACACATATATATACAAACTATATATATGTACACCATTGTGGCACATTCATACATGAACATAGCATAATTTGGTGGATATTGTTCCCCAATACTTCCTCTCCTCCTTCCTCCCTTTCATTTCTTGGTCTGCCTTTTATTCTCATGAGATCTCCACTCCTCACTCCCTTTTTAAATTCTTCTTTTTCTTTCTGTTTCTCTCTTTTTAATTTTAAGAAACATTGTCCTTTTGCCTGCACTAAACAGTCTTTGTTAAGACTTTGTTAAGTCTATTTCCTCCCATAACGTATACTCTTTCCCACATCCCCACCAACAATAAGTAGTAGAGTCCTTTTTAACTTTTTCCAGAGTAGCTGATATTTCACTGATTCTTCAATTTGTAGTTCCCTAACTTTAGGAGATTTGAGCTCTCTTTCACATTGGTCAGCCATTTTCTCACTCTGTTGGGTTGTTGGCATTTCCTTGCCCATTCTAAGAGCTCCTTGCATAGTGTATGTATCAACCTCTCATGTGACTTCCTTTAAAACCACCTTGGTTCTAACTATGGGCATGGCTATATTTGGGTCACTTCTGCATCAGCTTTCCTAGCCGAATCTTACCCTCTCTTCTCTCCTGAGTGTCTGGGATGGAGACTGGCCTCAAGAGAGCAAAGCATTTAACAAGAAATCAGTGGGTCTTCACGGTGGAAAAACACACTAACACAGTCATGAGGGAGAAGACATAGGACCAAGTCATGGGGTGAGCACAGTGAGATGCGAATCTGTAAAAGCCAAAGAGGTGGGATCAGAGCCAGGATTCCAGGGTCACAAGTGTGGAGCCAGGTCAAGGTCAAATCAGGCAGGTCAGTATGCTGGCAGGTCAAGGTGAAAGGGCAGGGGTGGGGACCATTCACTTAAGATACCTATTATCCTTTAAAGCTTGTTTTTATAGGCCAGCAGGAGTAAAATGTGGTAGTGGTCTAAAGTAGATCTGGCTCCAAATGGTCAGACAGGGCCAGATAATTTGCTTGTTCAAACTCTTTGTTGAAGCCTTACTGCCTACATAGTATCTTCTACAGTCTTCTCTGACCTTTCCCTGTGCGCTTTGCCTTTTCTATTCCATCATTGCTGCTCAAATTCCCTTCATCTTCTGGCTTTTGCCTGGGATGTTTTTCCCGTTTTTCCTTCTGTATAGATTCTATTCATTTCTGTTTCCCTGAAAGCCATCCTGACCACTCTCCTCATGTGAACTCTTCCCATTCTGGACTCTCACAGTAATTATTATCTGCCCACGCATTTGGCAATTGGTCATTGTCTCCTTGAGATTCTACTGAAAACAAATCCTCCACCCAGCCAGCTTGAGCAACGAGGAAATTTATTATCTCACATAGCAGGAAGGCCTGAGTTAGGACAAGCTCCAAGGTTGATTCGGGGACTTAAAAAGTCATCTCTTCACTCTGCCACACAATGTCTGGTTTCTTCGTGGTCCTAAGAAGACAATAAGAAACCACATAAACCACACTCTCCTTAGTTTATGCCTAGCAGCAGAGTGGGGGCTCTCTACCTGAGCATGACATCTTTCTCTTCAGTCTGATTGAACCAACATTGGTCACATACCTGCCACTGGACCAGTAATGGTGGCAAAAGGAAAGATCTTATACTAATTTGGACCTATACCAGGACCTACACCCAGATGTGGGGAGAGGCCATCTTACCTTGGGTCACCTAGAAGGAGTGAATACTTCAATTAAGTTGGAATTAATTTGGGGTCTGTGGGAATTGAGAATAGGAGATGAATGTGGCATGGTCATATGTGGCTTTAATACGTCTTCATTACCTTGAATTACTGAACTTATTACCTTGAATTTATCCCTCTTACTGTTACCTTTTCATGCTTCTTATATCCTTTCCTCCCAGGTAGATTGTAAATACCTTGAGACAAAGCTGATCTTATATTTTGTAATTCCCAAATTACTTTCTTATAGATGCATCAGAAACGATTTATTGATCGGATTTGACTTCTCTAAGATTCACCTATATTCTTATTTATTTATTTTTGGTACTGGGGATTGAACTCAGAGGCACTTTACCACTGAGCCACATCCCCAGTCCTTTTTATGTTTCATTTTGAGACAAGGCCTTGCTAAGTTGCTTAGGGCCTGGATAAGTTTCTGAGGCTGGCCTTGAATTTGTGATCCTCCTGCCTCCCAGCCTCCCAAATGGCTGGGATTACAATTGTGGGCCACCATGCCTGGCCTACCTACACTCTTTACCTTAACTAGAACCACCAAGAATGTGATGGAAACTTCTGAGGTTCAGGTGATAAAAAATGGTAGAAATGGTAAAGCATTGGGGAGCTCAAGCCTCAGAAGCCGGAGGTCTGTTTGGAATCATGTTGTACTCCTTCCTTACCTCTGCCCCAGGAACTACATGATTATTAGCATGCAACATTAATTAAAAGAGTAAGAGCAAGGAAATTAAGATTCCATATCAAAATTTCTTCATCCTTGATCCTTGCATTGAATTCACTAAGATCTGCCAAGTTTGCCTCAGCCAAGAATGAGCTTTTTATTATATTCCTCTCAAAAAAGACCATGATTACAAAAAATGTATATGTAAGGTCTTTCATTCATTCATTCAACGCAACATGTTTTCTGAATACCTATTACTAAGCTTTGTGCTAGACAAAGCAAAGTTGAATACGAAATTATTCTCTTGCTGAAGTTTCCCATTAATAGATATGCTATCACTTCTTCCAATTTAGAAGTAGTTATTTCTATGAGGTCACAGGGTTCATATCTCAAATAATCAACTGCTATAGTATTAAGTTTTGTGCTGTGTACATTTTGTTGGTTTTGGTGAGAAAAAGATGAAGTACAGATTCAACCTCTATTCAATGTTTAGCCTAAGGTGATTCACTTAGCTCAGCCTCGACATCACTAAGATGGGAATTCACACTATTAGCACACTTTTAGTACAAGTTATAAAACCCATTGCCCATGTGTAAAGCAGAATTCTGACAGCCTAAGCTTGAGAATCTCATTAGCTAAAGTAGAGTAAGATTGGGTGAGGTGGTTGCTAAGAGGTTTCTGAATGAGTCAGGCCTCTGGTGCTAAATTTATTAATGAGTCATTTTCCTTGCCTAGCAGACATTGTGGCAGAAAGTGAAAGAGGAAGAGGCCATTCAACGTCTGTTTTTAAAAAATGTGTTCTGGCCCTCCATCACCAAAGCACATTTCAACATATTTTAGTATTTTAAACCTAATACTTGTCACCAAAACATTTTCCTTGTTCCTCTCAGTTTGGAAAAATCCAATGATGTCTTTTTTCCAGGAAAGGGGAGGCTGGTTTTTGTTTTCTCTCAGACGTCTCAGATAATAAATTCCTAATGGCTGGACATGGCCTCTATTACCTTGCTTTCTCTGTGCAGAACCTGAAATTCAAATCTGACTATTCCAGGCTTTACTAAACCCTTCTGGTGACAACTCACTCCTCACAATGTCTTGCTTTATGTGACTTGACCAGCCTTCATCTTCATTCCATGCTAACTTCCCTCCTGTACCGCTACATCCTGGGTCTCTTCATAGATTTCCCAACTGAGATCTCGAGCTGGTCTTTTCCTTTCTCTGCTGCAACCTCCTCAGCTAGTCTCTCTTCTTCTCCCTCATAAGAATAACAAGATCTTCTACCTGTACAGTTGCTTCAACCACTGATCATTCCTTTCAACACAATAGCACCCAGGAGTCCTTCCGACTCTACTCCATGTCTCATTCAGCTTGGGGTCCCTGGTCAGCTGTCACACTGTCTCATCGATCTAATGCCTCTTTCCATTTGGCGTTTATCTAGGTCCATCATGCCAACCCCACACCCGGTCTGCACCCACAGTGTTCACTTGACCTGCTTTGACAATATAAGACTATGGGATAAAGACTCAAAATGTAATGGAACTGGCCTTCTGAAAATTTACACTATAAACTTCAACTGATCTGCAACAGCAGGGTGATTTAAAAATTCTGCCAGAAGACATAAAATGTTTCTCCTGGCCAATATTTCTAAATACTCCATCTTCTTCAAATCTCCAGTCATAGTGTCCTCAATCTTTGCAAATTAGTTTGCCTTCTTCATTTATAGAAAATATTAAGACTACTCCATAATTCTTCTTCTTTATCCCCACTCCTCCTTTTTCTCCTTTTTCTGTATGTGTGTATACATATATGTGTATATATCCACACATGCATCTCTATATTTGTCTGTCATCTGTTGTCTACCTACCCACCCACCTATGTCCATCCCCAACCCCATCACCTATCCATCATCTCCTTGCTGCATCTGCCTTAGCTCAGGCTTGTGACAAGCTATCCTGATTCTCCTTCAAGGAATGACTTTCAGTCCACTTGAGGACAATATGATCAGCTAACAGTCTTCAGCCGTCAGCTCCTTCAGGGTCTGCCTCAGTTGCCGAGGGTTACTGGCCTGTATCCCTATAGGAATGGCCACATCCATGACTGAGAAAAGAGGGCATAAAGCCCCGGCCATCCAGGCAACTCGAATTATTGATGAGCAATTCTACCTCTTGAGCTCCCTACCATCTTCAACTTTCTCTGTCTAATCCTGCTTCTTCATCCTTCCCTTAGAAGTTTTCATCCATAATAAATGTTTTGCACCCCAGATCTGCCTTAGTGTCCCCATCCAGAGAACTCAACCTGGGAGTGTCCCCAGAAAAAAAGGCAGTAAGTTAGGGTTTCACTGTCAGCTGGCAGTGAGGGTACCATTGCTGGTAAAGTGGCTCAGAATCTCTAGCCCAAGATTCTGATCCCATGGTTAAAACTGTAGCAGTAGCGAATTGAGGTGTAATGGTGGAAGAGAATGCACTCCAGTGGGTGCTGTGTCAGGCTTTTGCGGTATATGGATAAAATCACAATATTCTAATATTTGGGAATGATTGCTAAAGGCCATTAATGCACTGTTTATGCAGAAATGTAACAAACAGCTGGGGAACGGACAACTGACAGCCCAGTGTGAAAGCCAGAGGGATCCTTGTTTGCATGCATCTCCTGCAGCTGCAAGTAGAGGAAGGATCTAGGAGCTGATACTCGGAATGACTCAACTTCAAAGAGGGTAAAACCCTCAGCAGCAGCAGATCTCTTCTGTCAGAATCAGGCCCTTGGTTGGAAAAACCTGGAACCCCAACACCTAGAATGGGGACATCGGGTGGATTTTCATTTCCACTGTGTCATTTGTAACATTATGCCTTTATTACTTATTTATCTTATTTTCCCCATTAGATGGTGAACTTGAGTATTGGAATTATATTTTACTCCTTATTGTCTCTCTCCTTCATCCAACAGCCTCTATGCAACGCATACAAAGCTGCCTGGCTGGTAACAAATGCTCAGTACAAGTTTCATGAATGACTCTCCAGTGTTCACTTGGGATTGCTATTCTGTAACATCCCTACTTTCCTCTTTACAATTGAGTTCCAAAGGGAAATGTGTTCACTTTTTAAGGCTAGCCTATCCTTTTTTGACCGATGGCCTTCTACCTTTACAATGTCCTCAGTCTTTTCCTCTTCATTGACTGCCATTCCCTGCAGCTCTGCCACAGGACAATGCTTGGAAGTATTTGCTTAATGGAATGCATCTTCCATTGTTTTTCCGTATACATCTTCCTCATCAATAAAGCTGATCCTTTGGCCAAAGCCATGGCTAGCCTCAGCTCTATAGTCTACCCGCCGCTGCTGTTCTCTGCCTGCTTAAATCAGGTTCAGGTTTTACAAGGGAGGTAGGCAGTGCTTTGTACTAGCAAAAAGAGAGTACCAAACGCCACCCTAAAATGGGTAAATAGGAAGATTCAGCCAGTGAGAAATGGACATTTGCCAACAAGGTTTCATTCTCTCACTGTCTTGGAAGTGCTCTTTTTGTCTTTATCTTTAGTGAACTCCCTTCCATTCACACTCAGTTGTTTTCTCTGCTGCTTTTTTAATGTATTTTTTTATTTTTAAATTTCTTGGTCTTAACATTTTGGATGACACAAGCCTGCGTTCTTACACCCAAGAAGATTGTCCTCACAGTGACTCCCCCGCAACCTCTGAGCCTCTGCCTTGACTCCACCAAGTGAATATTTAAGGAGCCAACCAGCATGTGTCCCTTGCCCTGTGAGGTAGGAGGTCAAGGCTACGAGTCTAACCAGTGTTCAATTTGAAAGTTCCAGCGTGATCAGAGGAGTGATGGTCAAATAACTATGAAATCAGTTCGTTTGAGAGATGGGGGATCCTCTTAGAAAATGAATCCATCTTGGGCAAACAAGCTCATAAACTTTAAGAGCACAAAAGTGGTGTTAATGAGAGAGGAAATTTTCAATTTACCAAAGACTTTGTTGCTGAAGTCATGCCGTACAAATCATTCCTATCTTAGAGCCAGTCCCCACACCCAGTTATTTATACCAAGGCTGTGGGGAAAGGAATATGTAAAAAATAACTTTGTAATATTGAACTGTTTCTATTGTGCCTTATTAATTTTTGAATTTAAGAATCCACATGATAGCTGGAGGTATAAGACTTGGGCATAATATGTGATGTTAAGTTTACCCTTTTCCTTTTGAAGAAAGCAACTCGAGGGAGCAGAGAGGCCCTTTTGCATAGGGTAACAACTTTGGGGTGACACTAGAACTGAGAATGACTGAGCCTAAAAACCCAAGGACCCTTGTCCTTTGTGTCCCTTGGGTCTTAGTTCCCCTCTTCATCGCAACCTGGGAGATGGTCCACGTGGGGTATATGTCTCACTACTACATTTCTAACATCCATTTCAAAGGCCCTACTTGCATCTCTGCTCAGATGATCTCTCTTCTTTTGAACTCCCCAAATGCCTCTGATCTGGACCAGTCATTCTGGCCTCCAGTCACCCCTTTGCATCTATACTGCCTCCTCGCTGGCAAGTACTGGAACTGGCTTTGGAATTGTCCATAGTACCCAGAATGCTAGGCTCGCCTGTGGGGAATGGAAAAATCTGTTGAAACAATAAATGGCTTAAGATAAGAACTATATGTGAAATAAGAAAACACTGACTTTGTGATTTGTGTTCTGCTTCTTTTTCATTCATGTTTCCCTCATGGATTTCTTCTCTCTTTCCAAGGTCACCAGCCAACGTAACCCATTCTGGCTACCCTCCTGTGAAGCAGGCTGGAAGCCCACTAAGGAAGTGGAACCGCACCTAGCATGTGAAGGTTGCCTTGGGAAATACCCTCTGTCTTTGATGTTTTCTTCTTCATTTAAAAAACTTTTTTTTTCCTTTTAGTTGTAGATGGACACAATATCTTTATTTTATTTATTTTTATGTGGTGCTGAGAATTGAACCCAGTGCCTCATGCATGCGAGGCAGGCACTCTACCACTGAGCCACAATCCCAGCCCCTTCTTCTTCATTCTTTGCTATGACATTTTTTTCTTTTGCTCAAAAGTGACAATCTGGTGGTGCATTCCTTTTGGTTCTTGGTAAGTAACAGGAAAGTCTGCAAAGTTACCTTGAGATCAGGGCTAAGGGGCTGCATTAGATGAATAGAATTTGCTTGCTTAAACAACAACCTTGAATATCCAACTCATTCAGATTCAACATACATCTATTGGGTATCTACCCTGAGGAGCTTACACAAGGCTCTGTACTTAGATATTTCCACAGTGGTATCTCATTTAATGATTACAACAGCCATAAAGTATAACAGCCCTACTTTATAAAGGAAAACAAAAACAAAAACACCCAAACCCTCAGAGAGGGTCATTTATTTGCTGAAAATCAAAGAAAGCCACATCAAACCCAGGCACTCAAACTCCAAGAGTGTAGACTGACTGAGTTTGTATCAGTAGAGTTCATGGCCTCCCGTACACTATTTCTCCACCTATGCATCAGCAAGGCCAGGTTGACAACCATGCTTTTGTTCAACATAGAAGAGTTAGAAGACCACTTTTCCATGTTTCTATATTATTTTCAACATTTCCTTTCAACTATTTTCAAATAAAATTGTTTTGTTAACCTGTAGTTATTTTGACATCCTACTGCCTGGTTATGTGGAAGTAGAGCCCTCTAGCAGCATGGGTTTCCAACCTCCTCCTGCAAGGGAACCAAAGAGGCAAAGGAAAAATGCTAACCCACCTTTTCAGAGTGTCCTTCTTAACTGTGAATGCATAGCAACACATGTCCAACACATGGCTATTATTGTGCCATCATCTGCATTGGACAATGTTTACTAGTAGCTCCAACCGTTTTACTAAACCTCAGCCCTTGGTTTAAGATCAGTTGTTTTGTAGTTTAGCTTTTGAAAGAAACATTTCCTTTTTTTCTCTGCTCCTTATCAGCTCTACTATGGCCAATTTTGAATACTAAGCTGCTCCAAGTCTTAACAAAAATACCTATACTTTGTGCCATATGAAAATACTACTCTTATTAGCTGTAAAAGAAAAAATATAAATTGGGCTTTATAAAATAAAAAAGCATTTCTTCAAAGACAAAAAGGGAAAGGTGAGCCAGAAACTGTGAGAAAAACTGAAAACACCAAGGATCAACATTTTTGGGAAAGACCTTGTATTCAGAGTTAGAAAAACTCTTGGAGCTTGACAATGAGAAGTCAACCATAAACAAAAACAGGCAAGATGCACAGAGTTCCCCCACAAAGAGCTATAAATAGCCAGTGAGCACATGAAAAGATGTTCACCATCGTTAGCCACTGAGGAAATGAGAATACCACAGTGATGTGTCATGCCCATCAGAACAGCTAGGAGAAAAAGGACCCAAACCCCCAGAGCTGGTGAGAGTGGGGACCACTGACCCCTGTGGCAGCGGGAGGAAAAGTGGCACAGAAACTCTAGAAAGGAGCAGGGCAGGTTCTTCAGGGTTAAATGGCCTAACTAGAAAGAACCAGGAAGAGAAGAACCTTCCAAACCCAGAGTTAGCACAGGGAAGGAAGTGATAAAGATTAGGCGAGAAATAGAACAGTGTAGAAAAACAACAGAGAAATTAAGGAAACTGAACTGGTTTTGTGTCAAGACTTTTTAAAAATTAACAAATTTTTAGTTAGGTTAAAAAAAAAGAGGTGACCCTAATAAATAAAATCAGAAATGAAAGAGGAAATATTGCACATGATACCACAGAAATAACTAGGGTCAGGAGGCTACCAGAAGCACCAGCTAACAAAGTGGAAAATTTGGAAGAAATGGATAAATTCCTAGAAACGTATAACCTACCAAAGCTGCATCAGAAGAAAGAGGAAGTCTAGACGCACCTTGAGCAGTAGGGAAATTGGATCAGTCATCAGAAACCTCTCAACAACAACAAAAAGCCCAGCACCAGATGGGGCTTCATTGTTCAATTCTACCAGCATTTGGAACATTGATGCCAATCCTTGTCAAACTCTATCAAAAAAACTGAAGAGAAGGGAACACTTCTAAACTTGTTTCATGAGGCCAACATTATCCTGATACCAAATCTAGCAAAGACACTACAAGAAAACAGAACTACAGGCTAATATTCCTGGTGAACATAGATTCAGAAACCCTGAAAAAATACTAGCAAACCAATTCAACAGTTTGTCAAAAGAATTGCATCAGGATGAAGTGGGATTTACCCCTGGGATGCAAGGATGGTTCAATATATGAAAACCAACTAATGTGATAAACCACCTTAACAGAACGAGGGATGAGTCTCATGACATCTTACTAGCTGAGTAAAAAGCATTTGATAAAATTCAACACTTTTTCACAAGTGGATAGACACCATAGTAAATGTGTTGATATATGTCTATGAATTTAATCAGAGATACACATAAAAATTCATGTTTAAGGATACTTCTCACAGTATTATTATTAGTAATGAAAAATGAAACTCTGAAACTCCAAGTGATAATGAATTGGTGTATTAACACAGAAGGCCTTGGTGTGATGCATTTTAATATTTACAACTGGGTGCTCTGCTCTGGCCCTCACCTTCCCTCCAGCTTTGTAAATTCTCCCCTATCCAAGTATTTCTGGGCCTCCCCAGAGGTTTCCAGTGGGAACTCATGAGTCAGGCTGCTGGATACAATCACATGTGATATTTGCACTATTCTCTCGCTCCCTTTCTCCCTCCTCACAACAAGAACCATAATCCTGCCCTGGCAGACAGGACCTGTCATGAGCATTGCCTGCATCCATACCAACAGTGCACCTGTGGGGCTTGAGAGTTTGCTGGTCTTCAGAATGATCTCAGCACAAGTGGCTGCCGTCCTTCTTTTCCTCTGAGCTGAAAAGCATTTTCAAAGTCCTCAGAAGAACAGGTGACATGCCATACCTCCACTGTCCTCCTCCCTCCTGTTCTAAGGACTATGCACCAAATTCCATGAGCATCCTTCAGCTAAGAACCCAAAGCCTTCTTGAAGCATCTTGCCCATAGGAACTGAGAAGCTCTGGGTTCTGCCAACATTCACTTGAATTCCAGTTTGGGATCTGCCAGGTTGTGTGTGTGTGTGTGTGTGTGCTTGTGTGTGTGTATGTGTATGCAGATAAATACCACAACAGTTAGCTATAAGCATGTGTCTCCTCAGATTGTTGTGTGTGTATGGCGTGTGTGCATGTGTGTTAAGCTTATCTGTGAATGCCTGATAGAGGATGTAACTGATGTGCCTTCCTAGGGAAAGGGTCAGGAGCTACCTCTCAGCTGACAGGACAGATGGATGCTCTTTCACTTTCTCTTAACTCTCAGTATAAGTAGAGTTGGGCCCTCGGGGGGCATCTGGGCTTTAACTCCCATTGTCTGTGGCTAAGTGGAAGAACAAAGTACAGTATCCATGGAGGAACCTGAACTCACAGGCAGAAACCCCCTGGAAGCATAGACGCTGTGGAATAGCTGCCATCATTGCCCTGCCAGCCCACCCAGCTGCGGAGATTCAGTCTTGTCAGGTTGACTGGGTCGTCTGGATTTGTTCTGGTGCCTACTTACAGATGAAGTAAACAAGAAGCCTTATGAGTGGTTCGTCTTTGTCATCAGGGGTTTTCTTACTTTGCTGAGAACATTCTAGTACCCCACTGGGCCGCCAGCGTGGCATCTAAATAAGTGAGAATGAATCAGATGTACCAGAATTGCTGTTTTGATCCAGGTCACTGGGTGTGTCTCTGGGTCTTAGAGTTTCAGATGGACACCTGGAAACGTTCATTGCAAAGCTTCCTTGCAAGCTCTCCCTTTCAGAGAAGCTGTGCAGTCACTCTCTGATTGGTTCCAACAAGGAAGAAGAAGGCAGAGCATTTAGTGTCACCAATTAACCAAGTCATGGGGTTGAACCACTCGTTCCAAAAACTTAATATCCACAAACTTCAGTGCAAATGGCCTCTTTTAATTATTTGGGAATAATAGGCCTTAGGGAAGCGAGTGCTCTCAGCCTTGTGATCTGAGCAAGGTTCAGGAGCTCCAGCTGAGTCACCGCTGACTGCATGACCCCACGCACATCACCTGACCTCCACATGCTTCGGCTGGCCCAGCTGTAGAGATGAGTAAACGTGGTCCGGAAGGCCCTGGGGTGCAAAAGCAGGCTTCTGCACACAGCTGCCCTGGGGAGCTTCTGAGGGCACAGGTCCTCTCCACCAGGGCAGGGGGACCCGAGGACAGGCCACCAGAACAGCCTTACCTAAAAAACCACCTTTGAAAAAGGGCCATCTTTCCTGCTCTTTGGGTAAGAGTATAAGTTAGCAAAGCCTTTGTGAGGCCTTAAAACAATTCACATGTCTTCATTGCATATCACTTGAACAAATCTGTCTTAGGAAATCAGTGGTGCACACAAATATTTATGTGTAAGCATGCTCGTCACAGTGTAATCTTTAATAGTGAAAAACTGAGAATTATCTAAATGTTCGACTGGAGAGCATTACTCAATAAACCATGGTACATCTGTGTGTTGGAAAGTTGTGTGGACATTAAAAAAAGTCATAAGTGCAGATTGATGACCTGATAGATGTCCACAATAGAATGATAAGTAGAAAAAGATTCTAAAGCAATGTTGTTAGAATAATCCAACTCATTTAAAACCACATTCTCTACCACATGTAGGCAAAAGGCTGGGAGGAGAGAGAATAAATTGTTAACAGGCTTAATCTCTGGGCCTTGGAATTGTGAATTCTTTTTAAATCCATGATGCTTGCCTGAATATCTCAATTTTTTTCAACAATGAATATGTGGGTTTTTTTTGCCATAAAAATGATTTTGAAATTCCCCGAAACTCAGTTAACTTGCACTGATGTCATCCATGGGGCCTACCTGCGCGCACACCTACGGAGCACAGGAGCACTGTGACACATCTGTGAACCAGGGCTTGGGCAATTCCAGCCCTCGGGCCGTCTGCCTGGGAACAGAATGGGATTGCTTTGGAGGAGGCTGAGCCTGAGGAACGATGACTCTGTGGGTGGCTTCCTAGATCCTCCATGCACTGGCTTCCGGCCTTGACTGTCCTAAAATTCTGGCTCGCTGACGAAGGCCAAAGGTTGAGTTGCCAAAGCAGCTACCTCCCCAGCATGAGCCCGTGGTTTACTCTGCATCTACTCAGTATCTATTAGGCAACATCGGATCCTGTTCACCAGGAAGTCTATTCCAAGGAAAACCTTTCTTTCACAGTTGAGCAAACACATTGTTGAGGAGTCTAGCACCTGTGGGCCATACAGTTCACTTCTCAAGCATTAAACCTACACCAATATCCTGAGTTGCAATATCACACTGGCTGGGTGGTGAGTCTACTGTGCTATATCCTGCATGGAAACAAAAAGTTTTAACTGGCACATCTTCATTTGAGAAGAAAGCTGTCTCCTCCATAGTCCATACTGGGAAGGAAGCAGGTAATTTATGAGACAATCAAAGCAAATTGGCACATCTTTGTTAGAGCTTTCAAGATGATCTTTTCTCAAACAATACAGTCATTCTTAATCCCTTTTACCAAAACTAAGGGATGGGGGCAGTAGATTTTCTCCTCATTCCTGAGACTTGCTTTGGGATGTAGAATGCCATTGCCTCCCTCAGGTCAGGAGCAGATGCCTGCCTTCCCTGGGCAGACTTGCTTAAGATGGCCCCAGAGCAGGCCGAGAAAGCAGGAAAGACCACCTGAGGTACCTCTTAACATTGTACAGGTAAGTCACTGTGAAATAGGAGTATAGCTCCATTTTCATAGGAAAGAAATCAAAGCGTCTATCATCATTTTCATACATTTTATTGAGCATCTACTTTGTATCTGGTACTGGTTCAGGCACTGAGGAAAGAGCAGTGAACAGAACAGAGAAAGCCTTTGCTCTCAAAAAGTTTACATTCTATTGAGAGTAAGCAATTAGCAGATTTAGAACATATTCAGTGATAACTGACATCAAGAAAAATAAACCTGGGTAAACAGAGAGTGAGAGAGGTACAATTTTATATAGAATAACTAGAGGAGCTTTCTCTGATAGGACGATATTTGAACAGAGACACAAAGGCAGAGCAGAAGTGAGCTACATGAATCCTCACTGGATAAATGTTCGAGGCAGAGAAAAGAACAAATGCAAGGCCTGGTGGTGAGAGCCTGCTATGATGTGGCAGAGGATCTGTAAACAGAACAGTGTAGCTGAAGGCCACGGAGAGGACTAAGACTGCTCCAAATAAGATGAGAAGCCATGGGCGTGTTCTTAGCAGAGGAGTGGCATGCTCTGACAGGTGTGGTGTGTTGGGGCGGCCATGGTTATGGATGGGAACAGGTAACCAGTTCGGATGTCACTGTAAAGTCAAAGTGACTGTGGCTAAGGACCAGGCTTGAAACTCTGAAAGTGTAGGAAGTGGAGCAGTTTCAAAGGAACCCATGGCAGGGCTAACTGGTATATCTCAAGTGGGATGGTAAGTTCAAGGTCATTGGCCTAACTTGAGCTAAAATGGGGAGGGAGGAATCCCCAGCCTGATTTTGGATTTATGGTGGATCTTAACAATTTGCTGTAGTTAAGTTTTGTAAAGTCACGTAGAAGACAAATAGCTCGTATTGAACCTTTGCTCCTGGGGAAACTCAAGATTAGGTTCCTGTGACTCTCTGCCAAGACATGTTTGTCAGATTATCAACAAATTATCTTCTTTGTGTGTTTCTATTTAAAGACACTTTATTTACTATGTATTGTTGATTCATTAACATACAACTCTGTCAATAGCGCTAAAATTCATGCCTAGCTTATCTAACACTTGTATTTTCTCCGTAAGGCACATCCCAGCTTTCTTGAACTTATGGACACTGGACATTGTGCTCTTCAGTACAATGCTTGGGGGGCAAAATAACCAACAAAGAGCATAAAAATGTGGAAGTGTGGCATTAAATAAATTGTGAATAGGATGCTTTTCTACATTATGGGAGCTGACACACTGAGGCGGAACACTGGCTTGTGTGACCTCAGCTGGAACACGCATGTCAGGTGACTTGACTTTTTCACAGCTCTGTGTCTGTCTGGAAGTGACTATGAAAGCAACGTATTGATTTGGGGGAGATTCATTTTGGGAGTAGGCATGTAAATATGGAATCTATAAAATAAGGACTGACTATATTAAGACTTAGGAATCTATTATTCATCTAAGTAGATGTATGAAAATGAATTGGAGTGTGAAAGATGGAGGAGAAAGGCTGGAACTGGAGATGCTGACTTGGGAATCATTGCCGTGCATCTCAATCTCTAGAGCTAGCCCAAGAGTGGGTGCAATCATCTTGGGAGTGCAGAAAAAGAAGAGTGAAGAGTTCCAGAGACTTGATGTTGGGCAATTGAGAAGGGTTTGGCTGCTGAGGAGATTAAGAAAGAGTGGACAAGCCAGGAGTGGTGGCACATGCCTGGAATCCCAGCTACTCCAGAGACGGAGGCAGGAGGATTGTAAATCAGAAGCCAGGCTTGGCAATTTAGTGAGACCTTGTCTTGAAATAAAAACAAACAAACAAGTGAAAGTGGATGAACCATGGAAGAAGAAAAGAATAAAGAATAAGGGAGACATAGCCGGGCACAGTGGCACATGCCTGTAATCCCAACAACTAGGAAGGCTGAGGCAGGGGGATTGTGAGTTCAAACCCAACCTCAGCAACTTAGTGAGGCCCTAAGCAATTCAGTGCGACCCTGTCTCTAATAATATATTTTTAAAAAGGGCTGGGGAATGTGGCACAGTGGTTAAGCGCCCCTGGGTTCAATCCCTGTTCAAAAAAATATAATAATAAGGGAATCAAGACACTAAAAAGTTGAGTCTTCTGAGAGGTAAGGATTGACATTTAGATTAGACAAGATGGCAGTCACTGGAGACTTGGATAGACAGTTCCATTTGGGTAGTAGAGGCACAAGCCTGACTAGACTGGATCAAAGAGCAAATGTATGATTCTTTCCTGAGTTTTGATGTGAATGAGAGAATAGGGTCTGGAGGAGGATGTAGGGTCAAGGATTCTTTTTCAAGGGAGTGGCCCCAGCATATGAGCTGAGAGGAATGGACCAATAGACGGAGAATGACCGATGCTGCAGAGAAGAGAAGGCAGAACTGCAGAGGGCGGCCTTCTGCGATCACAGTGACTACCTTAACTGCATCAGTTACATGTGGTAAGTACCCCTCTCCTCATCTCCGGGTGAGAAAAACAAGGCAAAGAAAGGTCAGAAACATGTTCACGATCACAGTAAATAAGTGGCAGATCCAGGATGCAAATCTGGGCTTTCTGTTCTAGGAGCCTATGCTTGAACCACTGCAGCTTGAGAGTCCAATCAATTCACAGTTATTGATTACTTTGTATCTAGCAGACACTAACCAAGGTTGAACGGTGAGAGGCAGAAAGACTGAAATCCCAGACCTCTGCCTTTCCTTCCCTCTCTCTCTTGGAAACATCACGCTTTGCCTCAAATGCAGGTTAAGGAGGAACGCTGCAGCTGCAGTTTGAGTGAAGCCCACGATGTCAGGGTCATTGCTGATACTCGATGCTTCCCAAGCAAACCTCACCTTCAGAACATGGTGAGGTCAATTTTGTAGCACACGGGAAATAAAATTTATTTCTTAGGGTTATTCCCAAATCAAAAATTTAATTAATCTTCTCATAAATTGTTGTTCTTATTTTGATCCCATGTGAGAGATTTCTGAGAAAAGAGCTCAGCTTTTCCCAACCAAAAGGTATGCAGCTTGGCATTCCCTCGGACCCTGTCTACAATGGTTAAATAAATCACTGTTGCTAAACAGCAATTTATTCCCCTGACATCTACATGGCCCTCTTGGTTTATTTTAAAATATATCAACTAACTTGCCACAACTGCCATTGCTTTTAATGTGTCTGACACATCCAATTTCAATATCTCCATGAAAATGTCACACAATAAAATAGAGACAGGAAGACAACAGGGAAGGTACTGAGAGTTGGTGTGTAGACACATCCTTGGAAGATAAGGGACAGAAACACTTGTCCAGGTGGGATTCAGGAAAGGGCATTTCTCCCAGAAGTTCAGGAAATTAATTAGACTGTGTGGGAATAGCTCTTTCTATACATTCCTTTTTAAAGCATTAATTCTCCATGCTTGCTATATTTGCTCACAGTACCTCTATGCTCTCCGAGGTTCTTTCACATAAAGTAACACCTATCTGATGAGTGTCTTCAATTTTTCATTTCCATGAAAATATTTACTGTTGAATGTAGTCATGTTTTTTAATAAAGTGAAGAGTTCTAGAATGTTAGACGTGTGCTTTCTTTTTATTTGTTCCACACACAGTAATTCCATGCTATACTAAATGAGATCTTGTGCTAGTCATCTGGCCTCAGTGGGTCTGCAGTCTCATGAGAATGATCTTTTTCTATGCAGGCAAAGGTGGAAGGAGGTGGTTATGTCTTAGCTCTGGTACAAATGTGTGGTAACTAAGGCAATTGAGATTCCTAATCTGTAAAACTGGAAAGATATTAAATATTACCTACTGTAATGGTTTGGCTATGAGATGTTGCCCAAAAGCTCCTGTGTTAATGAGATGTTCAGAGATGAACTGATCAGATTATGAGAGCTGTAACCTAACAGTCCATCCTAGTTTGAATGGACTGAGTGGTAATTGTAAGCAGATGATGTGTGGCTGGAGGAGACAGGTCACTGGTGACATGTCCTGGAGGATGCATTTGGCTTGAAGTCCCTTCCCCTTCCTCTCTCTCTCTGTTTCCCAGCTGCCATGTCCTGAACTGCTTTCCTTTACCATGCTCTTCTGCCATGTTATTCTGTCTCAATTCAGGCCCAGAGCAATGGAGTCAGCCGACCATGGACTGAATCTCAGAAATCATGAGCCCAAATTAAATATTCCTCCTCTAAGTTGTCAGGTATTTTGGTCATAGCAATGAAAAGCTGACTGACACACCTACTTCAAGGTTGCTGGAATGCTTAAAAGTAACAGTAAAGCCCTGTAAAACTCAATGTTTGGTTCTTGATTAAACTCAAGGTACGCTGTGATTATTGCCTCTCCATCTATGCTGTTCTGGGAGCTGATTCAGTTGCCTAGTATCTACCATTCATTGCTGATGTTTTTACAGTGAGACAATATGGCATTGAAAATAAGGCGCTGGGGAATCACATGATGCTATCATTTTGCCTCAGTGATGACCAAGTCTACCACCTTATTTCTCTAGCTGCCTTGCAGATTCCTCAAGCCTAACAGGTCACAAACATACCCAATCTTGTGAATTTTCTCTCCTTGATCATGGACATTTACTTTCTTTCTTTCTTTTTTTTTTTTGGTACTGGGGATTGAACTCAGGGGTACTCGACCACTGAGCCACATCCCCAGTCCTATTTTGTGTTTTATGTAGAGACAGGGTCTCACTGAGTTGCTTAGCGCCTTGCCATTGCTGAGGCTGGCTTTGAACTCGCGATTCTCCTGTCTCAGCCTCCCTAAGTGCTGGGATTACAGGCTTGAGCCACCGTGCCCGGCGACATTTACTTTCTTTCCCAAATTAGAACCTTAATATAATCCTCAAAACTCTCCTTCCCTGACCTATTACTGTCTGAAATTCTGAACCTGTACCTTTGTGTCTCCTGGATCTGTCCACATTTTCCCATCAGATCACTACTGCTCTGGTATGGGCCTTCCTTTCTCTTTACAGCAACCTCCAACCCAATAGCCTCCCTGTGGAGCCTCTTCCCCCCTTTCCTGTCCCTTACAAAGCTTCAAATCATATCCCCAAAGTCAAACATGATCATGGTCTGCTTCCCATATAAAAGTTACTGCTGGCTCCCCACTGCTCCCTAGGATAATAATCGAAACAATTTAAAGTTCAGCTCTCACTACTTCCCCGTAACACACCAGCCACATTTGACCTTGGCCATTTCATGAAGAATGTGTCTTTCTCCCTCTGTCTCAGTGTCTGCTTTCACTCTTCTTGTGACTTCAATGTCCCCTTCCCTTTCCTTGACAGCTTCTAAATTCTCATTCAGCTGTTCCAATATCACCTCTTCTATGCACTCTCTCAGCCCTCTGGACATAGCCACTGCTTGTGAGCTCCTATGGCACCTTCTATACTTTGGAGTGTTTACTACATGGTATTGAAATACATTTTTGGTTTGTCTTACCCTTGAAATGTGAGCTTTTCTAGAACAGGGTTATATTACCTTTTTATCTCCAGTGCCTGGAATCCGATAAATTCTGAATCTGACAGATTTTGGGTTTTTTTTTTTTTTGGTACTAGGGATTGAACTCAGGGGCACTTGACCACTGAGCCACATCCCCAGCCCTATTTTGTGTTTTATGTAGAGACAGGGTCTCGCTGAGTTGCTTAGCGCCTCGCCGTTGCTGAGGCTGGCTTTGAACTCGCGATTCTCCTGTCTCAGCCTCCCTAAGTGCTGGGATTACAGGCTTGCGCCACCACTCCCAGCTCTGACAGATATTTGATAATAAAGGTAGGAGAAGGTTGCTGTTGCTCTGTTGCTTCTCTTCTCTCAAGCATTTATCCTGAATGCTCCTGTACTAAGAGCCACCTAGAATTCCTCCTGCTTCTACCTCACCTCTAGTATTAAATTACATTGTGGTTGTCTAGGTCTCTTTGGGCTGCCATAACCAAAGCCCCACAGACTGGATGGTTTAAACAGCAGAAATTTATTTCTCCCATTTCTGGAGGGTGCAAGTCTGAGATTGGGGCGCAGCATGGATAGATTCCAGCGGGAGCCCTCTTCCTGGTTGCACTTTGCTACCTTCCCTTTGTAGTACCATATGGAGGAAAGATGGCAGAGAGTGATGGGAAGGGTCCCTTTTATAAGGCACCTAGATTCCATTCATGAGGGCTCCACCTGATGACCTAATCACCTTTCAGCAACCCCCCTGCTGAGGTGGGTGCACTGGTGTACCAGTCACTTAGGCAGGAGACTCTCCTGAGCCCAGGAGCTCAGGGCTTTATGCATGCTAGGCAAGCACTCTACCACTGAGCCCCAGCCCCAGCCATGTGTGTGTGTGTGTCTGTATTTCTATATGCATATATACATATACATTTATATATAAAATATACATTATATTTATAATATATATAATTTTGATTTTGATTTCAACACAGAGAGACCCCAGCTCTGGAAATTAAAAGAGACCTTATGTCCTACTACCATTATATTGGTGGTTAATATTTCAATACATGAACTTGGGCGAGTGGGGTACATTCAGTCCCTAAGTGCTACAGTCTCACCCCTCCTTAAATATGATTTGTCCTTCAGTGCACAGAATGTGGGCTGAGTATGGATTCAGAAGCATGCTACCTCCTTCAGATCTCTACCTACCTGTTGGGGGACTTTTAGCAAATTGCCCAACCTCCGTGTGCCTTGGTTTTTGCATCTTTTATCTAGAGATAATTATATACTTATTTTACAGAGTTGTACGAGGATTAACGAGTTAAATCCTGCTCAGTACTTAGAAGAGAGTCTGACCCTTAGTGCACACTCCGCGGGTGTTAGCCACTACTAGTCTTGCACAGATGTAAATTCCTTACTTCTCTCAGCTCGTTCCTCTGGACTCCACAGAGTGGAGTCACACGTGCCACCTGACCAATGAACATTAAATGGTTTACTACCTGGTTCATATTTGTCCATAAATCTCTCTCTCGGTAGCTGTTTATTTAAGACATTCCATATTTTTTATTTTGTTTTTTAGTTTTTATTTTTTTTGTAATGCTGGGGATTGAACCTGGGGCCTTATGCATGCTAGGCAAGCACTCTACTACTGAGCCCCAGCCCCAGCCATATGTGTGTGTGTGTATGTGTGTGTGTGTGTGTGTGTGTATTTATATATGCATATATACATATACATTTATATATAAAATATACATTATATTTATAATATATATAATTTTGATTTTGATTTCTTCACTCCCTGCTGCCACTACCTAGAATATAATATTAAGCACAAAATTGACACTCAGTAAATTAAGTCACTTAGGGGACATCATTGTTCTGTGGAAAAAATGATGAATATCATGGTCCTTGCTCTCCTTCCCGCAGTGCTTTTTAACAGGGGGTGTTCTGAAGTCAGCTGTTCACTTCATCTCCTGTTCTTTGTCTACAGAACAATTCTTTTTAAAGGAGTAGCTAATGAATAGTGGCCAGTTTAGATCAGCTAGGAAACAGTGGAGTCTGGACAACCAGGGAGGCACGTGTCCTTCCCAGAATTGACAACCGCCCTGTGTTTCCTGCCACCTGCTCGGCTCATTCACGGAGCCACCCCAAGGTCTATGAGTAACAGGAGTAATCAGACTGTGCAGGGCATGAACGAAATCAGTCTCAACACTTTACAGCATAGTGGGTTTATTATTTCTGTGATTACCTGTGCCTGTATCCACATATAGGACTACTGTTATTTCAAGTCAAGAAAAGAGACACACTACAATGTATGTGTCAAACCTATGGAACAACATTGAAGTTGCTGTGTTAACACAGCAAATTCCCATGTGTTATGTATCTTGAAACTGGAAAACTGGAGCCTATAATTATAAGAGGCGAGTTTAAACTGATGAAAGCAACATGTTCTCACTTAAAATATCCTGAGCTTATACTATCTGTAGTTCCTCCTATAACCAAATTTAGGGGAAACAGTAAAATACTCAGATGCAGCAAAGGCTCCTTTTCCACCCACTGCTTTAGTCAACACTCAGTGGCACACCTACCATATGAAAGCTGACTGGAGAGTTGGGTTAGGACTTGGTTCTCCAGGGCTTCTCTTGCTAACTTGTCTATTCTGTATTATCTTCCAGTTGCCCTCAGTCGGGAAGGAAAATGCAGGCTGAATTTGGTAGAAGACCATTTCCTCACTTCCTGTTTGCTCCTATTGCTGGGGGCAGGTGGATACATGTGGCTGTCAGTCCAGATTGCAGTGCCAGCAGGCGATCCTTGTAAAACAAAAGTGCATTTCTTCTGCTCTGGTTTTGGAGTCTCTTGGCGACAGATGCAGTGCATTATTTTCAATTCAGTCTATGTGGAGATCCACACTATCCAGTGAGGAGCACACCCAGAGCCTTTCCTCCGGGCTCACAGCACTTTCCTTCATTGATGCATGCCGAGATGCATCTTGCCGCTCTCCTGCCTCTACTTCCTGTGGTATCATACATATGGGAAGTGCGTCTCCAGAGTTAGAACAAGAAAACCTGATGGGAATGGAAGGAGAGAGGAGAGGACGACACTGAACGGACAGTCCCAGAATATAGAGGAAGGGATGGCCACTGCTTTTCAGATGAGTGTGGCCTCTGTTGTGGACTTAGGGAAACACAGTGGGGTGAGTCCAGGTTTTCTCCTAGTGTCTTTCTTTAGACTGTCCACAAACTAATCCTGAGAATGGAGAGTCTTGTGTTTCACTCAAGTTGCAGTTAGGAAAGTGTCTTAATAGAATTTTCTTAGCTTTAATAATGGCATTATTTGGCTGGTGGTGCACGCCTGTAATCCCAGCTCGGGAGGCTGAGGCAGGAGGATCATTCGTCCAAAGCCCGCTGAGCAACTCAGTGAGACCCTGTCTCTAAATAAAATACAAAATAGGGCTGGGGATGTGGCTCAGTGGTTGAGTGCCCCTGAGTTCAATCCCCGGTACCTGTCCCCCCCAAATATAATAATAATGGCATTATTTATGTATGACCCTCGTATTTTGTTTTTATGTTATATTGTCACTTGGTAATACTCTCTGGTTTTTACATGTTTTGTAAATAGAAAGTTAGGAGGAGATGCACCAGGTTTTAGATATTTGACAAGAACTACTATGCTTCTTTGAAACTCCTCTCTTGACTTCTGAAATATCGTTCCTTTCTATTCTCTCACCAACTTTCTGATTTTTATTACTTATCATTTCTGAATTCTGCCAGATTTTCCGTGGGGCTGTGTCCTTGAGCTGCTGCTTTTCTCCACATCGACTTCCTCTTTTAGCACTCATTTATTCCTTTGGTCCCACTGCCATACATGTCCTGATGATGCTAAGATATTTTATTTCCAGTCCTGACTTCTTACATAGATATAACACACCAACACATATTTTTTTCGAGTCTCTAAAACAAGTAAAACTCACTGAATTCAAGCACAAGCCCATCTTCTACCTCCCCTTACAAACCTCCCCCTATTCCAGTATTCCCTGTCTAATAAACAGAACCACTATTTTCCCCTTCAGCAAGCCGAGAGGCCACAACTTGTTCTGGATCCCTCCCTCTTTCTTGTTTCTCACCATTGAGCACAGAGCTCTGCAGATTGTCCCTTTGGAATATCTCTTTCAACTAACACTTTTTTCCATTCCAGTGAATACTAATCTTTAAGGAAAAAAAGCTCCTCATATCTTGCCCAGGCTTCTGCAAAATGCTTTAAATTTAATAAGCACTAAATAAATGTTGAAAAGATGAATATATAAGCAAGGGGATGGAGGTTTTTAAAAATCTCAGTGATGATTTGAGTTTTACATGAATTGCTATTCTGCCCTATCCCGTATTTATGCAACAGCCTTTTTGGAGCTAAGCTTTGCATTTCTCCTGAAGTTCATCAGAATAGCTTTGTTCACTGTTCCAGTTTTCTGACATTATTGTTCTCCTGTCATCAATCATGTTAACTCTACTTCCTAGCTTTATGTCATTTCCACATTTTGTAATTTTGCTGTCTACTTCTTTATTCCAGACGTAGAAATAAATGTTGGTCAGGAAAAGGCCAAGGACAGAGATCCAACAACAGGCCAAGGATATTTTACTCTAGTCTCACATTAAGTAAAATTGTTCACTTACATATAAATTTGCAGAATTCTGTTCTTTTCCAGGACACATTTCTCCATGTTGTTGACAGGAATTTCATGCAAACTTTTCTAAAATGTCTTTTTGAATTCAATAGAAACTATGGCCATGATATTCATTTAATCTATAATTCCAGTCATCCTATAAAAATGTAAATGACATTGGGAAAACTTGTTTTTATGAAATGCTAGATAGATTTAAGTCATTAAAAACTTTTATTTTTTAAAAATATCATTATTAGGGCTGAGGTTGTGGCTCAGTGGCAGAGTGCTTGCCTTGCATGTGTGAGGCACTGGGTTTGATCTTCAGCACCACATAAAAATAAGTAAACCAAATAAGACACTGTGTCCATGTATGGCTAAAAATATATATATAAAAAATCATTATTAAACTATCAAAGCAAATTTGAAAAATATAAAAAAGAACACAAAGCATATCCTATAGCTATTTTATAATGAATATCATTTTGTGTATTTTGTTGAGAAGCATATTTTTATATAGTTAATAGTCTATATAATTTTGTAGCCATTTAAAAAAAACTAATCTTACATATTTTCCAATATTGCCTCAGTTTACATATTTCTTTTATGTTTTATGATATTTCATTCTGTGACTGAATTATAAGTTTCAAAACACACCTAAATTGCTGGACATTTGGACCGCATTTGATGTTGAAAAATGATAATGATATGATGAAATTTTGCATATACAGTTTTTCTTATTTGCTATGGTTCTTGGATAAGTCCTAAAAGTTTCAAAATCGGGTCAATTTGCTGGTGCCTACTACAAATGTCTGTATTAGGGAGGCTGGGTTATTCTGCAGTAAAAAATTATCACATACCTCAATTTCATTTATTTAACAAAGAGAAAAATAAACACATATTTAAATGGCTTAACACATTAAAGTTTATTTCTCACTCATCCCTGTTCTGCTGCAGGCTCAAGGGTCTTCAGGATAGTTCTTTTCAAAGAGGATTTAGACTGGTTCCATCTTGGCTCCATGACTGATGAGACAGGGAAAGGACTGCAGATTGTACAGGGGCTTTTTGCTGCCTCAGCTTGTCGATTGTACTCACAATCCATTGGATGGAAGTAGCCTTGTGTTCCCACCCAGTTGCAGTGGACATTGGGAAGTGTTCCATCTGTGCACTCACTATGAAAAGGAGCACCACTATTGGTGAGAATTAAAGTCTACTCCAGTGGAATGGTTTTGTACTGTGTCTATTTAGCTATGCTGGAACTACATTTCCCAGAATGCCCTTACTCATGAGGTTACCCATTAGGTTTGCCCACAGGATGTCTTTTCATGAGATTTGGAACGTGGAAGTGAAACAGTAGCCACTAAGTTCAGAATAAGCAGGTGACAGATGCCACTGTAGCTCCTGCCTAGTCTCCTGGCTCACCTTGTTGATGTGGGGCAGTAGATAGCCTATAGTCCTCCAGCTCCATCAGATTTTCTACTCCAGCCTTCTGAGTCCTGGATCAGAAACACATGCAGCTCCAGGTGCAGGGAGCCAGCTTCTTCAATTAGGCCACGTGCACTATGGAGTTTGGAGGTGGTTGACGCTAGATGCACATTTGTCTATCCTCACTGGTCTCAGCTTTTCTTTGGTCTCCTCTGCATCATACCCAGCTTTCCTCTCCATTTGCCAGCCTCACCGACTTGCTGTAACTTCTGACCCACTGTCTGATGCAGAAGCACCAGCCTTCCATGAAGTTATTCACCCATTTTTTACTATAACTGCAAGATGCTAGACACACAGTTATGGCGAAGATCCCTAAAATAAATCTCTCAGATAATGTTACCCAAAGTGATTTTGATTTCCTGATAAAATCCTAATTAAAAACTATACATGAGCCGGGTGCGGTGGTGCACGCCTATAATCCCAGCACTTTGGGAGGCTGAGACAGGAGAATCGCGAGTTCAAAGCCAGCCTCAGCAACGGCGAGGCGCTAAGCAACTCAGTGAGACCCTGTCTCTACATAAAAACACAAAATAGAGCTGGAGATGTGGCCCAGTGGTCGAGTGCCCCTGAGCTCAATCCCCAGTACCAAAAAAATCCCCAAAACAACAACAACAAAAACCATACATGATAAAGCAGGGCCTAATTTTAAGGTATTGTGGTCACAGAATTTTTGAGTTATGCTGCTGATAGGACAGGATCACAAAGTAACACCGGACTCATGGTGAAAGGGAAGAGGAACAGGTTATAATAAGTGAATGTCCAAAGAGAAGACAAATATAAACATACAACAAAACCAAAGGCAGGAATTAGAGCAGGAGCAGCCTTAGCAGCTTTCCCCCATGCAAACAGAATACAGGGGAGGATGCTTTGGGAGGACGTGCTGCTGTGACTGCAGAGGAAATCCTCACCTGCATGCCTCTCCACAGCTGGGAAGGGGACCACTACCTGGAGAGGATTCTGCACCAAGAACCAGAGATCAAAGGGAACAGGCTAATCTTGGGGGGAAATCCAAAACAAAACTGAAGAGTCAGAATGTTTATTAAAGTGATTCCAACTGAGTTTAACAACTAATCTCTGTTCCTATAACATTTCTACCTGCCTGAAGTTCCATTTCCCTGATTCTTTGTGCCATGTGACACCATATGATGCACCAGCACCTCAGCTGTGGGGGAGGAACAGAGTTGCTAAAGCCTGGAGATTTCTGGCCTGGGCTTGTTCTCTCAAGACCAGGCCTCCTGAGACTTCCTCAAAACACCCCCGTTGACCAAAGGCAGGGTGACCTGCAGACTACTGTCACACTGCCCTCCACATGAACACTACTGTCCTTGGTGCCAATCACTCTCACTGGAAGAGGAACTCTGTCTCACTTCCCTCCCACAATCTTTCCCCTGATTCCAAACAAAACAAATCAGTTCTTGCCACACTGCTTCAAAGAACTGTGGTGGGCTGGAAAATACCCAGATGAGCAAAGAAATCTATTCATAGCTTGCATGTGATTCATGCCACTCAGGTTGACTTAGGCTGTGGCATGCTTAGTTCTCTTCTGAGGGGAACTGTCATTGGAAGCAGTAGGAAATCTGAGAGGATCAAGTGGCCTGTGCCCACTGAGCTCACACAAGGCATCTGACACAATGTAGATACACCAGTGTGTGTTGGTAAACTGAGGACTTGGCCAACTCCCAACAAACCCTGGGCTTGTGGGTCCATCTGGATCAGTTCATCACTGTGACTGGAATCATAGCTTTTTGTCCCTGATATCTTGCTATGTAAGATTTTAGCAATGATAATGCCTTTTTACACCAATGAGGACATTTTGAAACATGGCAAGAAATGAATCAGGCACTGAAAGTATCACACACAAAAAATACACAAATCCAGTTTTATTAATATGAACTTATAAATTATCTGGCCTTGACATATTATATTAGAATCATGTTTTTTGAGGCAAATATAGTAATCCTCTGCTGCAGGGGGAAAAAAGTCTACTTGGTGATATGAGAAGTATTGGCATGATAATTTAATAAATTATTCAAGTCTGTGGAAACGTTCCAGTTCAGAGATGGCAACCCAGATTTGCTTTCAGATTTCTCAATTTTCACATGCGTTTTAGATCCCTGCTTGATTCTGGGACTGTGTGTTTTCTTCTACTAAACGGGATAGTTTTATCAATAATTATTTCAGAGACAGCAGCAAATGAGTGACTAGAAGGCTTCAATTGGCCTAAGGCATTTTCTAAAGACTGGAATTGTCTGTCAACTTTTGAAGATGGAGAGCATAGTACGCCCCCTCCCCTCCTAAATATGGTGCACACATCGTGGTTTTCTGCATTGTAGTGACTAGCTGGCTCCCGCAGGCCTCTGTGCCTGTTTAAGAGGCCTGCTCCCTCTGTAGTGCATCCTGTTGGGTGTCTCAGCCTTGTGGAATGGGTCTCTGTTTCAGAATGTGCTGATTTCTTGTTCAGTGTAGCTTTAAAGCAGCTCTAGGGAACATCCCATATTATAGTTGTTCTTCTGCTAAGCACTGTTCTCTTCATGTTTAAAGGGTCCTTCTCTTGAGTTTGTAATCTGTTACATCATTGTCTGTGTAATGTTTACTTACTTATGTCCAATCTACTGGGTCCCTGGAGGGCAAGCCCTTTCCTTCCTATTGTCTATGGTTACTCCTCCTTTTCCCTACAAATAGTACACAGGGAAACAGAGGTCCGCATCCTAGCTTTCCCACACCAGCTCCCGAGATTCCCGCTCATTCTCAGTTCTAGAGGAGAGGGACCGCGACCCACACTGCATTACTGTTTATAATAGGACAGCTGGAAACTAAAAGGACAGTCAAAACGTTGAGCCCTGAGCTGCAGATACGCGAACAGGCACACAGCTGACTTGAATGAATTCTCTTCCTGAGACTATCAACAATCTACTAGAAACTAAGTTCTCTTTACTAACAGAAAAAAAGTCAATATATAAGAAAATAAGCCCTTTTCTAAGTTGAACTTTTTAAAAGTAGAAAATATGATAAATATTTTCATGTATACAGTTCATTTTATTAATATTATATTAGATGATACAGCATCTCTAATCTAAAATGATACTTTAATTTAGAAGACATACTCTTGAGTTTCAGAATGTAGCACACAGGGGAACAAAACCCTTTTGAAATTCAAAAATGTTATTCAGCAGAAACTGAGATTTTAAACCCATATAGACTTTAATACCAAATATTAAAAATCTCCCCTAGCATCAAAGCAAAGATGATTGTATTTATCTTAATATCCCTACATAAATATGAGCATGTTGATAATACTCACCTGGCCAAATGTTGTAGCTGCATTAATAGACACATGCATAATGAAGAAAGTCCTACTAGTTGTCAAATCTGTTTATTATTATCTTATTGCTCATGAATTTAATGTCCTGGAAAGTGCCTTTTTTGTTTGCAGTTCTTATTTTGCTTTATACTCCCAAAGCATTTAGGCAAAAAAGAAAGAGGCATTGAAAATCCAACTGAGAAATTTTAAAAGTTGGATGAAATGAGAGTCTTGGAGCTGCACTCACTTTGGGGTATTTCCCATGGGAGAACATATGCCACGAAACAATGAGCTGCCTACACAATGGCTGGAGATGGTCGGTCATTTCCAGATAGCAGTTATGGGGCCAATAACTTATTCACTCTAGAATGAACAATTGCGGTGTCAGGAAAGACCAGATAGTTTGTCATGTGAAAGACAGGTTACTCACATCTGTACCAATGAATTGATTCTGTTGACTTTCAGTTCAGACATTAGAAATATTTTGTGCTGAAATAGAGACAGCTTCCTATATGGGAATATGTTCAATAGTTGCCTCTGCTCTCTTTTCCTTCCCCCTGAAAATCTGCCCGATTCAACATTTTAAAGTACACTTTTTACTAAATACTGTCAATAATGATAATGACCATGGATTTTTAAAATGACTATTTTATTCTAATTTTGATAAAGCCATTAAAAAAACCCCAAATATATGATATACTTAAAAAACATTATTTTAGTCATTGATGGACCTTTACTTTATTTATTTGTATGAAGTGCTGAGAATCAAACCCAGTGCCTCACATATGCTAAGAAAGTGCTCTACCACTGAGCCACAACCCCAGCCCCTGATATAACATTTGAATAAAGAATTAAGGTTAACAGCTGAATTTCTTCTATATTTAATGAATGCCCACTAGGTTCAAAGATTGTGCTGCATGCCAATATATCACAATTTCTTAGCATTTTTTGGTCATGGATGTCAGGGCCCTCCCACTACTGGTCAGGAAAAATACTATCACACCAGAGTGAGGAATGCTTAGTTTGGGTGGTCTAGGGGTGGGAGGTGGTGCCAGTAGATTCAGTTCAAAAATTTGTTGCTCTGAGCTCCAACAGCTGTATTCCAAGTCTATGTTTTAACAGTGTGTGGAAGAAGGATTGGTTCTGGTTTCCTTTGTGTTCTATACAGATCCATGCTTTGAGATTTTTAGGAGCCAACAGCTAAAACTATGTGAGAAAAATCCAAAAGCTTTAAAACTGTCATAGCTACCCCTCTTTGGCCCTTCAACCTTGGTGGTAATAACCAAAAATTTAAAGGCACTAGAGGCCAAAGGGCCCATGTGCAAGGCCTCTCTCAGAGTCTAGTGTCAGGGGCCCCCGGTGCCTTGCTACACAGCAATTCTAATAGTTTCATTATCTGTATTCTACTTTAATGTTCCAAATGTATAGCCTCTAAAAATAATCTGACCATGCCAGGTTATTTTCTCCTTCAACAAACTGATTGCATGACTTAACATCAAAACAATTTGGGGAAGAGATTATTATCTTTATACATTTTGAAAAGCCCTTACTGTTATAGTTTTAAACATGCAATTGAAATGCTGTATTTTCTTGAGTATTTAATCAATTTCTTGGATTCTCCCCTATAACTGCAGGAACAGGATAAACAGAAACACTCAGTTCCTAGAGCACAACAAACACAAATCAAGTTGCTTTCACTCCATGTTTATAAAAGCCAAGACCAGGGCTGAGGTTGTGGCTCAGTTGGTAGAGCACTTGCCTTGCACATGTGAGGTACTGGGTTCGATCCTCAGCACCACATAAAAATAAATAAATAAAGATACTGTGTCCATCTACAGCTAAAAAATATTTTAAAAAAAAGCCAAGGCCACCATCATACGTTTCTCACTATTTCCTGTCATCTTTAAATATTTTCATTTATTAAAAGCAGTATATTTTAATAGTGCATATATGTTCTCAAAACATTCTTCCCTGGGGCTTACTGCAGGCTTTTTTCCCCCAAGCCTTTTTGCAATCTTAGCCTATTAGGACTTAAAATGTGTTCTTAACAAGTTATCTGAAAGCCTCCTTTTGGGCTGCACATCGACAGAGCCCATCTGAAGACTGGAGAAAGCAATCGCATTCCAGCTATGTGGTCAGCAAGCGGGCATTCACTCCAAAGCACACGTTCCTGAGCTGCACATCCACTGGGTTTCATATAGTAAAGAAACTGCCCAGTGACAGCTATGGTTTGGAAGCATCCACGTGTTCCTTTTCAACTCTTGTTTTTAATCTTTTCAGCTATTTTCTTTAGTAAAATTAGCCACCAAAGTATGACTTCCTGTATCATTGACCTATGTGCTACAATTAAAAAAAAATAAATTCCAACCAGCCCCAAAGGAGGCTAGAGTCAGCACTGAAGACAAAACTGAGCCTTATTGATTCACCAGAAGGTGGTTCTCACTGCCTGGTGTTACTTCCCACTCTGCCTCTCCCTACCCTCTCTAGCTCTGTGAGCAAGTTTATGTTGCTTTGAGAATGTGCGATGTGTGCTTTTGAGTTGCTGCTTTTGAGCTTGGGTCTTCTCAGCCATGAAAACACAGTTACAAATTGTTCTGGGAGCTAAACCACTCAACATCTTGGCACTTGGTTGTTTTTAACTTTTCAACAATAGGCACTGTTCACTCCCCTCCATCTCAGTCCTTTATTCAGTGATCAGGCAGGACACTGATGAAAGGCTAGTCACGGCTTCCCCCCATGGTATCAGTGTGGTGGCATGTGATGATTCACATGGGGTGTGTTTGATCCGAGGAAGCCCAGCCTCTGCTTATTCTTCCTTTGTTCTGTCATCTGGGGAAAGAGAGAGAGTGTGTTCAGCTGATTTTCACTCTTCCCCAGTGCTGATGGGCACAGATGTTCTGTAGCAATATTCCCAAATATCTATGATCTGGCATCATATAGAATATATTTATCAAAAAAAAAGAAAATTTAAAAAATTGTGAATTTCCATAAACAGAGAAAAAGAGAACGCCCCTCTCTGTGGTTAGGAAACAGGAGCCACGGTTCTTTTAAAACAGATCTTGCTTTTCACTTAGTTATCACCATCACCAGTCATTTCAATAGCTAGCATGGTTACTACTGGTAGTATTTTTTATGAATGCTAACAATGTTATATGAGAAAGGGGCAGATTATCGCATTGTGGTGGTTACTAATGATGATTTGCCATTCTGATGAGTATAGTAATTGTAAGCCTGGCAGAAAATATGATCTTCTATCAAAAAGTGCAAAGGTGTCCTTGTATGTTGGCATTTGTTCCCCCCCCACCTTCCAAAGAAGGAGAAATGTCACATACGGTAGCTAAGTGGAAGTCCCTGCTTGCTGAGATATGGTTCTATAGCAAAACATGGGGTTTCTTTACTGGAGTTCACAATAGTCTGAGGACAGCCTGGCTCCCAGGAGTCTCTAGGTCTCCCTGGATTCAAGGCGGTGTATGGCTCCAGCTCCCAGCTGTACTTCCAAGAGCATACATACCTGCTCCTTGAGCTCCGCCAGCTGACCCGACAGCTGTTTGACCAGACTCATGGTTGATTCCAGCTTTTCCTGCAGGTTCCGAATCTCATTTTGCTCACTGTCACCTTCGTTGCTAACGAGGGACATGGCTCGCATCCGAGGAAACCAGTCCAAGTTCTTCTCCTAAAAGCAAAGTAAATGTGCAGGAACAAAGGAATAAGTATGGAAAGGAGCCTGAAGTCCTATAAAGAATGTTTATAGGTATTCATTATTATTAACAGTCAAACCAAGGTCTCAGCATTCATACTAAAAGGCCCTCTCTAGCTGGGGGTGGGGCGGGGCTGAAGGTGGGAATGAAGTGGGGGTCAGCCGTTGGTCTTCATGAGCTGGGGGAAGATCTCCAATATTGAAACAAGCTTGCTGTGGGCTTCCAGAGAGATTCCAGATGAAGCACTTAGGACAGCACCATGCACCCTGAGGGCACACAGTGAATCTTGATGAGGTGAGGGAATCTTGATGAGGTGGGGTCTGGAGGCTGGGGAGAGGACATCTATTGTGTGTGGGTACAGCAGTCAAGAGCTGTTTCTCTTTCCCCCTTGCACAGGAGAGAAAGGGGTGGTAGAACAGGAGGATGGTAAAAGGGCAGTTTCAGTTCCAGCTGCCCTTCCTACTTCCCCTGTTGAGAATCCTCACAAGCTCTTTGGCCTCTAAGCTCCACTCAGGGAAGAGGGGAGTGGGAGGGCATGGCCAGGGTTACTCTGTCTGCTTCCTTTGGAAACACTCTATTACAGTGGTTTCAGAGTTAAGACTTCTCCAGACAGCATGAGTTGGCACCACTTCTGTATTTCTAGGTGGATGGGCTATATCTTGTGGGTGCGGGGTGTTGAGAGGAGGAATCTCCTTCCCACTATGGTAGACACCCAGCTGTCTAAAAAGTTGAATTGCCTAACATCATAGAATCACTGTGCATTACTGAGATTACATTTTTCAATCTTCAAAAGAACTCTACAAAGTAAACCATATTGTCCCCTATTTTACAGATAAGGAAACAAGAGGATCCAATATGACAATTACCCTTGTTACAAGCTAGTGAATGGCAGGGCAAAACTGAGATTTCAAGCCTCTGAGCCATTGATTGAGCTTGCTAGCCTATCTCCACCTACCCTTCTATTTCTCTAAGTCATTTTCTCCCAACAACCCCAGAAGTCAGCTTTTTGCTTAAGACTCTTTCTTCTTCAAAAAAGTCCACTAAAGTAGTTGTGGAAACCTCTGTCTAGAGGATCCCAAGCAGGAGGGTTACTGAGCACCCACCTTCTCTAAGGTGGAAAGACTGCACTGTGCTATGGTCTCCACGATCTTACCTAGCCCTTAAATTGGTTTTTTGTTGCTGCTGCTGGTTGGGGAACAAGTTCTTTTTAGTTCCCTACTGCCAAAGGCAGAGAGAGGAGGCTCATGAAGGATTAAAGATAAAACACATTGGAGAGTTTTAAACTGCATTTAAACAGCTGTAGTTAATTAGCATTTCAAAGGAGAACACTCACTTCCTCTGAAGTGCAGAGTGACAGATTCATTCATTTAATCAATCCTTTAACATCTATTGTCAGGTTTTCAGGGATGAAAGTCAGAGGAGCCTATGTGTGTGCTCTCAAGGGGCTTATGGCTTAGGTCGGTCCTCCACAAAGAGTGGACTGCCCACAGTGTCTGTCAAAATCCCCTGCGGTTGCTTGTTAAAATTGCAGATCCCAACCCCATCACCTCTTACCAAATCAGAACCTCAGGGGATGTGTGTGATTCTTATTCTGATGTCATTAAGTGGAAGAACTCTGGTCTACAGAGACAGAAAAGATAAATGAGTATTGCTGGGGCAGTGGCAGGACCGAGAGATGGAGTGAATGGGAAAAATCTGAAATAGCAGTTTGGAAAAAATAGCACAGGAAACCAAATCAGGACACATTAAATGTTTGCAGGGTGGTATATGAGGTCCAGCCAGGTGGGAGATCAAGCCTTGGAATGACTGCAGCAAAGATCTTTATTCACCAACAGTCCAGGTAAATGTGATAAGTCAGACAGCCAGACTGACACAGGACTTTGTGTCTCCCTGGGATGGGTGTCAGGAAGATGCAGGTGTAGCAAAGCTAGGAAGGTTAGCAAAGCAGTGGCTAGAATGAGGAACATGAATGTGTGGACTGGCAGGAAAGACGGAGAGGAAGAAACTGTGCTACTTCCTATGATCATTGGTTCCTTCTAACAATCCAATGAACTTAGGTTCTATTATCTATCTAGTGTCTACATTGTCTACAATGCTACCAATTATCTAAATTTTATAAATGAAGAAACCGAGGCTAGAAGGGGAACAGCAGAGATCCCAGCTCAGATCTGTGCATTCTGTTTTGTTGGTAGGACACAAGACAATGTACAGAAAATAGAATAAATACATGATTTTGAAGGCAGGACAACTGAGGAACGAAAACTCTGGAGTGAGAATGCCTTAAATCTGCTAAAGGTGGGTACTGCCTAACTTGGGGTATCAGTGTTGGTGGGTATAGAGTTTTAGCTGGGGAAGACAAAAAATTTCTAGCTATGGAAGTGGGTGATGGGTGTACTGCAGTGTGAATGTACTCAACACCATAAAACTATTCTTAAAATGGTCCAAAGGACGAATTTTATATAATGTTTATTTTACCACAATGAAAAACAAATCCCAGAATTTTCAGAGGCTAATTTTTTGGACCAAATGTGCACAGAGCCCCTGAAGTCATCCTGAAGATCAGTACCTGGGTGGATGAGGTGGATGAATCAGTACCTGGGTGGGCCAGCAAGGGCCAATGTCTCTGATGAATGTACAAAAGTGACCCGAAGTGCTACAGGACAGTGAAGGGTGTGACTAAAAAATTGCCCTTTAATAGAGGTTGAAGGTGTCATGATTTCTTGATGACAGGAAGCCCAGAATTTGTGAACCTTCTTCTAGGGCTCTTAGTACTGGGAAAATAGGCAGCTGTCTCCAGAGGCTAAAAGAGAGGCTCCTCCTGAGACAAAGAGGTAGCATTGTGGGAAAGAAGGATGACTGATAAGGACAGGGATTCCAGAGGAGCTCTTGGAGCAGAGGATTTGGGAGCATCAAATGACTGGGCTTGGGGTGAGGAGGTACCAGGTGACAGGTGATGCCTACAGTGAGTGAAAACATCAACTTTCAGAAAGCTGCAAAAGACACAAAGTGTTGTTCTAATACTTGGGAGATTGTCATTCTGCTAAAAAGAACACAGGTGAGAGTGTGCAACTGCCTCTGAAGAAACACTACTGCAGCATTGGGGGGGCCGGATCAGTCAAGTTCATCACCTCTTGCTTTTGAGGAAACAATGGCAGTTCTCAGTGGACCACTGTCAGAGCCATTTGGGCCACGGGGCTCTCACTCTCTATACTGTTCTGTTTCTTTGTTTGTCCATTCATTGAGTAATTCTTGCTGGGAATTTCTATGTCTGTGCTAGCATCTCAGAAAACAAAACCCAGCACAATTCATGTGCTCTTTAAAATTTACCGTTTAGGTGGGTGGAGAGTAAAACTTCAATCAACGGATGACAAAAATAAAGACAAGCTGTGCTTAAGTGCTAGGCAGGAAAGTTACACGGTTTTGTCCTTTCTCTCAGTTACTAAAATGCATTCTTTCCTTCAACCTTCCTTCGGTTTTCCTAATCTTTCTTCCTTCTGCTTTTTAATATGTACATTGTTTCATTTCTTCCCCCCCTTGTATATCAACTGATGAACACCCAAAAGGCAAATAGTGTTTAATTAACATTTTTCACTATCAAACAACATTTTATGGTTCCTTTTCTTGAGTTTTCAGAGACCCAAGTTAAATGCTTTATACCTCCTACCATAATGGAAAAAAAAAAACACGTTAATATTGATTTTTTGTCCTTTTTAAATAAAATAGTTTTTTAAAATCAGTTTTACAACTTAGTTTTCTTTCAAATTGATGCATAAAATATATTCTTTTCACCAAGTTTAACTCAAATACAGCAGTGTTCTTAGACTAAAATGTGGTCTCTTTATTTTTAGCAAAAGTAGATCCCAAATAAGGACCCAGAAATTCCTTTCTCTGCTCTGCTATTTTCCATGGAAGTCCCATCCTGAGCAAGGTGGAGAGAAAGGTGAGCCATGAACCTCAGCCTAAGCCGGAACCACAGGACGCACACACACAGCAGTAACTAGCTAATAGGACACTACTCCTTCAGTAGGTCCAGGCGTGACGTGCTCGCTGTCTAGCAAAGCGTTGGATCTGAGTTGCTACTCCTCGTTTACTCCTATATGCTATGTACATCTTTTTTTTTTTTTTTTTTTTTTTTTAATATTTTTTCCAAACCTTTATTTTATTTATTTATGTATTTTGTATGTGGTGTTGAGGATCGAACCCAGTGCCTCATGCGTTCAAGGCAGGCGCTCTACCACTGAGCCACACCCCCAGCACCTGCTATGTACATCTTGTGATCATGCACACGATTATTAGATTCCCATGTTGACTCTGCTTAGTCAATATTGAATCATTTCCTTATTTCACCAGGAATGAAGATATGTGACCACAGGGTAGCATAGAGTCAGGGAAGCTGTGGATTAACTGTTAGAATCTGAGGCTACAATGTAAGACCCTGATAACTTGGTGAGTGGAAATTCACCTCTTCTAGAGATTTCAAAAATGCAAAGCTCAGAGATGGAACTAGTCATATCTCTGAGATGTCACATGCCAACCACAATCCTCTTGCTGCTAATAATAATGTACCTTTCTGGATGACTGAAAGACCAAAAGGCAGAGATACATAAATCTTTCAAATAGTCCTTTCAACAATAGTCAGATCAGTTTGTCCTATTAGTATTGGTAGTTACTCAATAAAAATGATTAAGTTGTTAGTGTCAATCAAAGATTATCTGTGCTGTTTTCATATTTGTTTTTCAAATACGGTATTTCATTGGTGGGAAAGAGGCAATGTGGTACAATGGACAGAGCACCAATCTAGAAGTCAGGACACCTGGGTTCTGACTTTATGTTTGCCCCAAACTAGTAGTGTGACATAGAGGGGGAAGGTCTTATCTCTGAGTCTGGGTTTCCTCATCTGTTATCCTAGGTGGTGTCTATGTCTTTTCCAACTCATCATTATGTCAGTCATGAATACAAGGAAAGTTTAAAAACCAAACTGCTGAGAGAAACTTCCAGCTTGCCAAGTGAGCAAATAGAAACAGGGCTTTAGGCTAGAAGCAACCTTGAAACCTCACAGCCAGGCCCAGGACCTTGTGAATGCCCAGCCAACAGTGTAGAAAGTTTGGTTTCCTTGAGGTCTCACAAAACAATAGTGGCGGATGTCCCTGCACTTGTTTCACTTCTGGACAAGTTCTGCCACATTACATAATGGGATAGGTCTTACATAACCCGTCCCTCTTAGTACCTAATTGACCACAGGCTCAAGAAAATACAAAGAGCATAATCATTTCTTCCACATTAGAATAAAATTAAGGAGTAAATGAGAGTGATTTTGGGAGGCCAGACATTGGAGAAACTGACTTGTATCTTTTTAGCTCTATTAGCTACACATCAATAGATGTCTGTAGGTAAACTAAAGAGAAAGCAAGTACTCTCCGTCCCACACCACAGTAACAGGTCCCCAAGCCACTGTAGCCATGCTATGACCAATACCCACAATTTTTTAAAGTAGGGGCCATTACCATCCTGCTTTACAGATGATAGCACTGAGGCAAGAGGAGGATTTTCACTCGCCCAGTGCCTCATAGGTGATGTAAGTGGCTAAGCCTGGCTTTGGCCTCCACCTTGTTCCACTGGAAATCTTGTGGTCCTTTGACTGCATTAGACTACTCTCTATGTCTAATGGTGACATCAGGTTTAGTTCTGAACTTGCTGAAGAAAACAGACTACAGGGAGTCTCCAAACAGAAACTATTATAACTTATATCTCCTCTATTCCTTTTTCTGGGATATGCTAAAGGCTTATTTATTGAAAACCAGAAACACAAACCACTGAAGCATTGTATCACAGATGCATGTGCGGGTACCAATGGAAACGTGTGAATGCTCGACATTCACTGAGATTTTGCAGAGCGTTCACAAATATGGCTGACAAGAGGTCACACATTGAGTGTGCCGTGTATTGCAACGGAATATCAATAAACCACTTAATATACACTTTCACCTCTGCTTGCAGACTTTATTGCTATGCTTAGATTTGTTGCCACAAGATCATTTCCTAAGGTCCTTCTTGGTTACCATTCTCTCCAAAGCTTTCTGTTTATATTGCATTTTCCATTCTAAAACTCATTTGCAAAGCCTCTGAGGCTGAAGAGCATAACCATTTCCCCAAAGCCTCAGCATGACCTACTGCATTTTTCTCTTTGCACTTCTGGTCCGGAGACGTCAGCAGAAATGGCTCTCAGAAGTAACACCAGCAATGCAACTACTGCCTACTTACTGGAAGGTCCCTGAGGGAAAGACACTATTCCTGCTTTCCTGGAACTTTCAGACATAAGAAAATAGGCTGGAACAATGTTTCTTTTGAAGTTGAAGTGACCGTTTTAGTTAAGGGGGTGCCTCATGTGCCTTATCCCAGTCTCTGCTCAATTTCACTAAAGGCCTGGTGGGCTTCTCACTTTTGAGATGACAGGGTGGCCTTGAGGGCATGTTAGGCATTATCTTGAAAAAATAAGGGACACCCATGACATTGGTGTCTGGCTTCCTATCCAGTTCCCAGTGAATGCCCCACCTATTGACAATGAGTATTGCTTGAGGTGAGCCAAAAATAAAAAAATAAAAAATAAAAAAACTACCAAGCTACCTCCCTTTGGGGCTCAGATACGCCCTGTGGTTAATGGGGAAGAACGGGCTGGGAAAATATACCCTTGTTTGACAAAAGTTAGGGACTGCAGGTGAGAGGGGAAAGATCCAGCTGTATTCTTTGAAATTGAAACACGTTGACAAATAAATGAAACCCTTGGTAATTTATTCTAAAAAGAGGTAGGGAAGAACAGCCAATTTTGTTCTAGAAAACAACACATTAAAGGCCAGAAGATTCATTTTCCAGCTCTTATTTCCCTCTGCATCTCGCTTTTTATTCTGTACCTTCATATCCCTGCATCATCTTTCCTGCAATGGGTAGGGTCCTGCAAATTTGGATTACCAAATTTATGAGTACTGAGAAGTTTAGGGTGGGTAATTATCTAAAACAAGCCTGTACTGAGAATTTGTAAAGCAATAACTCCCCCCTGGATTGTTAGCTTGACACCCTGACATATTTTTAAAATCTAAATGTTCATGTTATGTGCATGTACAAACACAGCACAATGACTTCCACTATTATGCATTGTTATAATGTACCACTAAAAATGAATGTTCAAGTACTATGTTTATATTACATACTTGAAGTGTTTTGGACCTTATAAAGTGCTGCACAGACAGAAAGTATCCTTGGACAGTTGGAGCAATATGCATAGGGGCTGGGACCCTTGCCTGCAGGCAGCATATGGCACCTACCAAATGCTAGTGTCATTGCTGGGTCTGGCCTGTTCTCTTTTCCATAGCACCACCTCCAGAGCACTGGTAGGAAGGGGTGTGCTGGGAGCCCCACAGGGCAAAGCCTATTTCATCTAGTCACTACTTCCAAAACAGGGAAAAACATGTCCAAAGTGTCAACGGAGGAGAGTTCCGGGATGAAAACAGCCTAACAGGACTATTGATCTCAGCAGGTCCCAGATTTAGAATCAGAGAGTTGCCATTGAAGGGCCTGGGAGATAGTCGATTCTGTAGCCCCCTGGCTTTGTACTCTGAGTAGCCATGGTGGGAGGCAGACAGTTCCTGTTCCTAGCACAGGAGGAAGGGCCACATGTCATGTTGTGTGTGCCCCTGTAGGAGGAGGTGGAAGTGTGAAGTCCTCTCTCTCTGCTGGCCTCCTGACTCTAGAAACAGGAGCAAGTGAACGAGGGCCCCTGCTATGGCGGAATATTTGCTCCCTCCCAAACTCATGTCCGTTCTGTGGTAAGCTATTATAGCAGCACAAAACAGACGAAGAAACACTCTCAGCTGTAAAGACTGAAGTAGTTCAACAAACATTGACAAAAAAAAAAAGTAATGGAATGTAAGGAAGAGTGCGGAGTTCTGGAGTTTCAAGGATTCATTAGTCAAAATTCCTGTCTTTAGAATGTATCGAGACTGGCAGGGAAGTGGGTACCAGTAAAGACTATGACAATGGGGACCACAGCCTCCCAGAACAGACACCGAGGGACAAGAGGCAATGCGGGCTCCAGCCTGTCCCCATCAAGCCATTCCCCTAGGGTAGATGCACAGCAGTCAGTGGCCTCAGATCACTCTGAGACTGTGATCTTCAAGGGCTACCTCTCTTGGGTAACCTGAAAAGGCTTCAAGTTTGAAAATCAGGGTCCTGGGCAATTACCTGGAAAATCAGGTGTGGCTAGAAGTGTGATGAGAAGAACCTCTTGGCTTAGCTTTGTGCTGTGTGGAGTAGCTGGTCTCAACCCCACCAACAGCCTGGACTGGGAGCAGAGACATAGCCCTGAGAGTTCACCCCGTTCCCCTGCTCATTTCGTCTCCTTTCCTCCTTCCCAACTCTCCCTTTCAGGAAATTTCTGTTATCCATGAGTGGGAAGGCAGTGGCTGCACCAAAAAGTGGAACTCCTGAGTGTGTTCTCTTTGGGCCCCAGACTCCTCACCTCTGACACAGTTAGCAATGACCCCTGGGTGTCTATAGGATGTATCAGCCACATCCGCTCATGTGGGATTTTGTTTCCAGCTAACAGTACACTGAGGGACAGAGCCACTGAGAAGAGGGCTGGGAAGATCTAAGAAGGAGCACACAGAGGCGAAACACAGCCCTCTTTGTCAGTATAAACTTACTAAACTGAAGGATTCCCAGGGGAACAACTGGGAACGTGAGAGGGCAGGAGGGCTCTCAGTAGCTCCAGGTGGACACTGAACCCAACCTTGAGCAGTGATCAGCGTGAGGCCTGCTCAGGGAGAGGCATGTGGAGCCCAGCACCCATGGCTGCTGTAAGCTACGGGGCAGCTGATTTCTAGAAAGCCCAGCAGTATTAGATTTAGACTGGAACCCAATCAGTCAAAGGGCTGGGACTCTGGGGAAGCATGTGACAGTGTAGAGACTCGTTCACCAGCTCACCGTGAATGATCCAGGAACTGAAGTCCCCATTGCTGTTTTTCTTATAGACATGTTAAATGGGAAATATTTGACCACAAAGGAAAAACAAATAAGTATATCAGAGGAGACTATCAGAGATACCAGACAGCTCCAAGAATCTACTGATGGACTTCCTAGAGCCAGTCTAGGAAAGTCTCTGCTATATGCTTTTCTTTTCTTTTCATTAATTCTATTTGTGTGTGTGTGGGGGGGCGGGTATTGGGGATTGAAACCAGGTGTGCTCTACCACTGAGCTACATTTCCATCCCTTTTATTTATTTACTTTTACATTTTGAGACAGGGTCTCACTAATTTGCCCAGGCTGTCCTGGAACTTGTGATCCTCCTGCGTTAGCCTTGGAAGTAGCTGGTATTATAGGTGTGCATCACTGCCCTGGGCTCTGATCAATTCTTAAACCCTTTGAATCTATAGTTTTCTTTTTGGGATTTTAATATTTTATTATTTATTAATTTCCATATTTTAACCCCTCAAATTACTATCACTTGGATTCTTTATATAAGAAACATACATACGTATTTTCTTCTACAAATAATTTGAAGTAGAAACATTCACAAGTCTCATTGATACAGAAGAACACAGTGACGTGGGGGCAAAGCATTCTGAACAGAGTTGAACACTCAAGCAGAGATTTGCTCAACTCTTGGCTGCCCAGTATCTGAAGGCCCTCCCAGTGTGAAGAAACAGCCATGGTGGGGTCTTGGTGGAAGGTTGGGTCCAGCCTTGCACCTCAGACATAGAAAGGGCTGACTCTGTCTGCCTCCTCATGGTAGCTGGGCTCAGTCCCAGGAGCTAGGAGTGGCCCATCAGATGCTCCTGCCTCAAAAATGGATGTGGAAGAACTAGTGGCAAGAAGCAGAGGTGGTGCAGAATTCCTTCCATTCATAATGGTTGTGGTGGTGGCTTTTGGCTGTGGTGACACCATACACTCCAGGACCATCTTCCAGCCTGCAACCACAGTGATAACCAACTCCTTCTTTAACCAGACTGTCCCCAGCTGGACCTTCCAAACAGCACATTTTTCATGAGTCCTGTCCATACTGAACCTGATTCCCACATTCCTCTTAACATTGTACATTTTTTCCACAACTCTTTTCTCCCTAAAGAGCACCAGTCTGTCATTATCATTTATAATAAAGAAACCTAACGGAGAGATAGCAAGGGAATGACAAGGCCAAGTCCTAATTTAACACAGCCAGTTTCATCCAGAATAAAAATAATACATTACAATAGAATGGCCATACATTTAATTAATTCTTATCTAATATTATAATTAATATATAATTATACAATAATCATATTGTTAATTAATTGTGGGATCATCAATTACACAGATAAGAAAATTGTGGACTCTTTCTTAAAATAAATTTTAGTTGTAGACAGACACAATACCTTTATTTTATTTATTTTATATGGTGCTAAGGATCGAACCCAGTGCCTCACATATGCTAGGCAAATGCTCTACTAACTGAGCTACAACTCCAGACCCAAGTTGTGGACTCTTTAGTTTAAAAGCCTCTTTGAGTGCAGAATCTGTTTTTGATTTATTCTTGCATCTTTCATTTTATAGAACCTGTACATCACAGGCACTGAACATATATTTGTTAATGAAATAAATGAATGAGTAGGGGCTGGGGTTATGGCGCAGGGGTAGCGTGCTCACCTAGCATGCGTGAGGCACTGGGTTCGATCCTCAGCACCACATAAAATAAAATAAATATATTCTGTCCACCTACAACTAAAAAATAAATGTTTAAAAATAAATAAATAAATGATTCGGTGTCATTGCATATGGTATAAATGCATATAGGTAAACATGATAAAGTGAAATTTTTGTAAGGCATATTATTGGTATGTAACAATTATTTCTTCTTTACCAATCTAAAGCAAAATTCTTTCCTCCTTCTCCCCCTTCAACATATAGTTAATGATCATCTACTATGTAACAGATACTCTTCTAGGTGGCTAAGGCAATGAGCAACTCCAACACAGTCCATGATTTCGCAGAGTTTATATTTTAATGGCAGGGGAATGAAGGGTGTGGAAATGAAAATAAAATGAAAAAAAATAAAAGAGCTTCAGATAAAGAGAAGTACAAATAACAAAAATGGTGGTCTGAAAGATCATCTTGGGAAGAGAGGGGTTATTCTAGATTGGCCAAGCCACAAAGGTTGTTCTAGGGAAGCAATGTTCGACTGACAAGAAAGCGATAGCTCTTCCCAGATTGGAGGGACAGAGTTTCAGTCAAAGGCAGTAGTAAAAGTAGCAATGCACAGGCCTCAGGGCAGAGAACAATGCTGGCATTTTGAAGGAACAGAAAGGCGGCCATGGAAATGGAGAGTGGTACCAAGTGAGAAAGAGGGGATGGCAAGAGGTAAGGCACCAGAAGTGAACAGGACTCAGCTATAGAGAGTCCTATAAACAGCATGATTCACAGCAAGGTTTTAAACAAAGAAGTGGCATATTTGGTTTATAGCAAAAATGCATACACATACCCCCTACATCCACCCCATGTACACCCATGCATAGACAGAAATAATAAAACTGAACACCGTGGCTGTTGTAAGGAGAAAGGACAATGGTAGGGATTCCCATTCAGGGATCCATGTAGGTATGGATGGTGGCTTCAGCAAGGGCACAAGGAAGTGTGATCCAAATGTCAGCCCCAGGTACTATGAAGTCCCCTTGAAATGTTTGGAAATGCATGCCCACCAGACAATACCTCCTTCTGGAAGAGAAGGCTGCATTCACAGAGCTTAAGATATTTGCTTAGCATGATTAATGTGATCAGACAGACTGCACAATTCAGCCCCTAAGATGGATTATTGGGCCAGAACCACACAACTATTCTCCCAGAGTAGAGAAGTGGATCGTGCCATTTGCAAAGGCCAATTGTGCACATCTCTTCCCGACTGCATTCATCAACACCATGCTGGTACCTTGAAACCAACCTTGGTGGGAGTGTTTATACAAGGGAAATAGGGAGATGTTACACTCAGGGTTGTCCAGACTCTACCGGGACTGGTTGTTGAACATTAACTAGCACACCATGAACAATACCCCTTATTAATAGAGAGGGAGGAAGCCATAAAGACTGTTTAGATTAAATCACTGACCCAAACCACACATCAGAAGATCATAGCAGGACTAGGACAACAGAGGTCTCCTAATATACCAGACACCCTGATCTTAAAAGTCTCTCAACCTTCCCATGTATTACTATCTGAATTTTTAGTTTGTTGGATATACAGTTGAATATCTTTCTGAGTTGTTCAGTCATTTGAATTTATATAAGTGTTCTGGGTATCATGGTCCTCATTATGACAATAAAGAGCCTATTTATGTCAAGATCATCTTGCTCTTCAAAATCCCCAAAAGTCAACAATGATACAAAAGGCCAATTATCTTTCAGATACCTATTTAGAAGGTGCTGAATGGCCAACGATGGCTCCAGACTCAGGGTGGCTGAGAGAAAAAGCAGATCTGAATCTTTTGGTTAGGCTCTTACAGAGGGGTCTGCCCAAAATTTACAGGAAAGTGTGTCTGGATCCATCCGCTTGTCTTTTACAATCAGGAGGGAAGATTTTGCATTTCCAAACCTTGGTGAGGTGCAAAGGACAAAACCAGTTTTGTGTTTTAATCATAAACAATAATAATTTGGCTCAGTAATTATGTTAGTTAATGCACAATTTGATTGATTTCTTCCTAAAGTATAAATCAAAACTGCTTTTCTGCAAGTCCTAATTCTTTGACGGGATTTCACTAGATTTCTCAAATATGATCATTATATTTATCTCCACTATATATGATTTATTAGGAAGAGAATTAAGAAAAATATACCCATATGCAAAGCTCTAGGAAAATTAGATACTATATATACAACATCTATATAGAAAATATTACACCTAAGAACTTAGAGAAAAAACATCCCTAAAAATCTTTTAACTCCAGAGCCAAATGCCACAACAAAAATGGAATTAAAATCTGTTTTAGTTAATGCATCTGTTACTCTTTGAACTTCAATGTGTATTTCTACATTTATCTCACACAAAGAAATGGGTAAATCTGCTTAAAGGCAACTGAAATTCCTCCTTTGTAAAAATGAAGAATGTCATTTTATCCCCTAAGAACTATTCAATGAATAGTCACCAAACCTTAAAATCATATGGAAGAGCTCAAAGAAGGGTTGCCACATGATGATCATCACAGAGCATTGACCTGCTGCCATCTGATTATACTGTGTTTGCAGCAGCTAGTATACAATAATAAATAATACAATAATAAATGGCATTAAGTTGTTTTATCTAGTATTTATTTAACACAATGCTGGAATTGAACCCAGGGCATTGTGCATGCTAGGCAAACACTCTATCACCAAGCTACAACTCCAGCCTCTATTTGTTTTATTTTAACTCTTCAGTCTATCCTTAAGTCTTTCCCCTCATCTTCAAATACTGCCTAACAAGAGTCGGTGGTTCTCAAAAGTGTGTCTCTGAGACCAGGTGCATCAGCATCACCTGGGAAATGGTTAGAAATGCAAACTCTTAGACCTCACCCAAAACCTACAGAATCATAAATCCAGTCCACCTCCAGGTGATTGTGATGCATGCTCAAGATTGAGAACCACCATGGTAGATCTAATCAGGAACTTCTTAACATCCTGTCTGTTGGACTGACCACAGAACAATTCTTAACTGTACTCACATTACATGTTGATAGGGTAATCAGACAATTTATTGGCTCAATTGACATGCATTTCAACATGAGAAGAATGTTTTTAATAAGTATGCAGTGACAGAGGCATCAACTAAGAGTGGTCTAGTTAAAACTATGGTTCCTCTGGGTTCCATTAAAATCTACACTAACACTTATGGGATCTGGACCAACTGGTAAGAGAATAAAATAATTCTATAATCATATTTGGGCAACCTGTCTAGATTATAAAGTCCTGTTTATATGTAAAATTGTGAGAGGATGGTCTTCATATTATCTATGAGAAAGTCATAAGCATTCTGACTACTGGCAAAATACCAATAAATTTTAACACATTTCTCAAGAGAGTGGTCCATACCTGCCACTTTAATTCCATTATCACCCATTCTCTTCTTTACTCTTATAAAATAGATACCTACTGATAGTACCCTGAAATATCTCTTTGATTCCCATGGCTTTCTTTAGGGAATTTCACATTGTTTCTCCCCAACTTTTATCCCTGGTCTCACTACTAATCTCTGACCTATTCCAAAAGTCTACTGCCAAAGAGCTGGGAGATGTTCATAAAAAAAAAAAAACCTTAAGTGGCTCTTTCAGGGTTATCACAACAAAGGCCTAACAGTAAGTTCAAAGTTGGAACAAAATGATATGTCATATTGTACCAAAAAGATCTTATGCACAGACAGAAATTTCCAATTCTATCAAAGACCTAAGAATTAGTCACTAGATTCTGCAAATAGGGCAAATAGGGCTTGAGGGATGCTGAATAAAAATCTGAATTAAATCCAGACCAATATGTTCTTCTGGGATGGGGCAGTTAGTTGTGATTCAAAATGGGACTGAACTCTATGTTGGACTACAGCTTTGCAGAGGATGATGGGAACCACTGGCTGCCTGGCTCTGGGACTTGGACTTGCTACAGCAGGGTGCACAGTTCAAAAAGAATTTCTCCACAGTCATTAATGAATTTACAGCTGGCTAGATGGGTCCACAGACCACAGGGTACTGAACAGAGAGAGCCCAGCAGCTGTAGGTGTCAACAGACAACTCTGCCAAGCAGCTGTCACATGATAAGAAGCAATGAGGTAATTTCAAATATGATGAACAAGAGGAACTTTGAATGATGAAGCACAGCTAGACTTTCCAGTACACAAGTAAAATCAAAAGAGAAATATGGTAAATTGCAATTCCAGAGGCTGGTGGTTCTCTTTGAGTAATGACCTCTGGCTGATTATAATTATAACATGTCTAGTCACAAAAGACACAAGGTTTTGATGAACAGGAATTACAACCATGAGCTTTAGAACAGTTTCCCACAAAAGCAATGTGAAAACAGCCATTGATTATGCAGTAGGTACTGTATTTGGGGTAGTTTCACAAATAAACTCCTCAACTTTATGCTGAGGCTACTTAGGGCTTATGGATTTTGCCCACTTCTCTACTTTTGAAACATTTCACTGATTATTCATTTTTATAGAATATCCATCTAGTAGAAGACTAAAAAATTGAAATACATACAGAAGCAATTCCTACATATAAAACTTGTTTCCAACATATGATGGAGCCAATTGGATGAAATAAGGTAAGGCTGTGATGTCTGGCTGCTGTCCACAGGGGCTCTGTGCTGATGAGCGTGCAGATGTTGCCCCAAGACATACTACTAAGCAACTTTCAAGCTGCTCCCTAATCTAAAGTAGATCTGCATTGCCTCTTTGGTTGGACTATCTATATACTGAGAGTTAAAGCCATGTACACACACATTTATAGTTTTCATAGTAGTACAGTCAACTTCTAGACTCACATTCCTTTCTTCCCTTTCTTTTTTTTTTTAATATTTTTTTAGTTGTGGATGAACACAATACCTTTATTTACTTATTAATTTTATGTGGTGCTGAGGATCGAACCCAGTGCCTCACACGTGCGAGGCAAGTGCTCTACCACTGAGCCACAACCCCAGCTCTCTTCTCCTTCTTTTTTCCCTCCCAATATGGGGATCAAATCCAACGCCTCACACATGCACAGAGAGCCCTCTAGCACTGAGCTCCACCCTCCCTAAACTCACACTTCTCCTTCAGTGTGCTCTTACTCCATGTGCTCCTCCTGACCCCACCTCTCCCAGGTCTACCAACCTTTGTGGTCAGGGCACTCATATGAAATTTGACTGGTCTTAGTTCCTGGTTCCTAGGAGGACGGCCTAATCCTTCAGAATTTCCTCAGTGATACAAGTGTCTTTGTTACTCATAATCCCCCAGATTATACCTGGGTTTATGCTAATGAGCTAAATCATGTTGGGCTCCTAGATACCTTCAGGAGGTGGGTTACTAGAATGACCAAAGATGGATGGTGACAGTGTTGAGACTTTGAGCCAGTCCAACTCCTGGGCTAAAGACTGAGTTCAATCATGTGGCCAATGTTTCCATCAACCAAGCTATGTAAGAAAGCCATAATAAAAGTTCTGGAAACTGAGGATTAGTGGATTAGTGGAATTTTCTTGTTGATGAATAAACTAATGTGCAGATAAAATGACACACCCTGTCCCATGGGGAGAAGGTGTGGAAGGTCTGTGTTCCCTCCCAGACCTCATCCCATGGTGATCTTCCTTATTTATATCCTGCGTAATAAAACTATAATGCTAAGTATAACTTTTTAAAAATTTCTTTGAGTTGCCAGGAAATTATCTAACTTGAATGGTTTGTGGAAACCCCCACATTTATAGCAAGCCTATCAAAAGTGTTAACCTTAGGACCCTCAAAGACTAGCGGGTGTATAAATTCTTGGTGGGAATTGTGCCCTGTAACTTGTGGGGTCAACACTAACCATGGGTGGTTAGTGCCCAGACTGAATTGCAGTACCCCCAGTTGGGATGGAAGCTGAATAGCTGGTGTTTGAATAGTCGCCAACCTTGTTCCCCACCTCTGGCTGCGGTTCAGCTCCTGCAGGTGGCGAGAGGCAGGGTGCTCATGATAGGAATGGTAAAAAAATGGAAGGGCAGGTAGTTCAGGTTACAGGGCTAGCTGGGCATTTACTTTTGTGAACTGTTGCTGCTCTGAGACCTATAAATAGCAAGCCATGCATTGGACTATTACAAAAGACAGCTATAGATGATAGAACATACCCAGAGAGTTGCAGCTATATGTATATTCAGGGTGTGACCATGCAAGGCCAAAAAGATTTATCCAGTGTGTGTCTGTTGCTAAAGAATAAAGTAACTCTCTGTTTTATCCTGAGCCCTGCGCAGGAAAAGGATGCTGTGGGAGTGTGATCTTACATAAGGTTTCTCTTGATTCCTTACTCATTCTGCCTGAGAAGTTAGGGATCATTCAAAATCCATCAGCCTGTGAGTGCTTTGTGGATTAAACTGTTTATACTTGTATGTTCTACCCATTTCCTTGTCAGAATTGAATTTTGTGTTTTACAAATAATTGATGATGTTGGGCACTTCTCTGAAACAAAAATAAAGCACTGATACATTTTTTAGAGTCAATTTTGCTAGCATAAAACCTAAATGTCTTTCTTTGCCCATGGGACCATGCATGTTCCAGTCCCTGTCCCTCTCCTCTCCTGCATTCTCGTCACCATCTGTTCCCCTCAACTAACCTGCCACAGGAACTGTTCTTCTGGTCCCCTCTTGTGCCCATCAGGGGTTGGCCCTTGCTGATCTCGATCTTTCTGTGGCTTCTCATTTACTTCATTGCTATCTCCTCAGGGGTGTTTCTGATGACCTGCTAACATACCCCTACTCCTCTCTACTCCTTTAACTTGCTTTGTCTTCCTCCACATCACCTGATGTTACACCTACATTATACAGTTATCTATCTCTGGTTAAAAAATGCAAGTTCTAAGAGAACAGGGCTTTGTTTTGCTTGTCCCCAGAGCCTAGAACAATTTGACATGTAGTAGGTTTTCAAAAAATGCTAGCTATATAAATGCACAGGTCAACACAGAGCAAAGTGCCCTGTGTTTTTCCCATGGGTCCAGAGGTGAAAGATGAAGCAACTATGAGGTTTTGGGAACATCTGTGCCCATGTTAACACTAACTGAAGTGAACCTTCACCTCGCAATGTCTCCAGATGAGCGGACACAGATGTGCACGGAACCAAGAAAGCAGGGTGTAACTTACCAGGCAGAAGATGGAGGGAGCCATCCTTATGTGAAGCCCAGCCTAACCTCTCATTAAACATGTGATCAGAGAAGTTTCTTTCTCTGAAAGTGGTGATAATGAGGCCTTTCTGTTATGATTTCGGTCAGGGTTTAATATAATGCTACACAGGATCATGTGCAAAGTCTTCCCCTCTGGAGGAGGAAAGCTGATGCTCATAATATGCTTTTGATGGGAGGCGAACTTGAAAGGGGGTAGGGCCAGCAGTGTAGGTGTGCCATGGGGGGACATGTGGTTAGGACCAAGCACAAGAAAAGTGATCTGCAGGTGGCCCCATGGGATTATGACATTAGCATACTTTCAGGGACAAGCAAAAGAAGTCACCCTGATGTGAGTTTTGACATTTCCCCATGTCAACTGCTATTTGGGAGTTTTTGAGGGTTTTCCTTCCCCTCTGCCCACCCCACTACTTGCTAGATCTGTAGCAATGAGAAGCCTACTCATTTCGCCCATATCCCCAAATACAACTTTAACCTTTTATATGCCACTTTGAAAAATGTAAAATTCCTCAAGTTGCCATGCTTCTGAAATCTACTGTTTGAAAATCACTGACACACAAAGAGAAGAAGGCCACTGCAGGATGGAAGGATTTGATTTTTGTCTGTTTCTTTGCAAGGGCCATCTGTGGTCAGGCTCCTAAGGGGTGGTGCCCAAGTAGTCAGAGCTGACCTATCTGTGTATGGAGACTGTTACCTTGAAAGGAAGCTCTGAGGCTCTGTTTCAGAGTATTTGCAGCCCTTCCATATTTACCGAACACATAATGAATCCGCTTTTACTTCCTCCTTCATTATTTATGTTAGCTGAAGGGGCTCCCAGAACCACTTCCACACATCTCGTTCATTTCCTCCCTCTCTGCTGGTCTTGCTGCCTCTTCTCTCCAAGGCTCCCGGTTTGGGAGGCGTCTTAATGACCTTTAGCTCTGCCTGATTCTAAGGCCTGTGGTCATGCTATGAATTGTGTGAAGGAAGCCTTGGCCTTAGAGCCATTTTTGGCTTTGCCATAACTTTGCACTTGGAAATTAGGTTATGGGAGATGCCTGCACTTTCACACTGTTTGTGGCTTCAATATGCGGCCAGCAGATGCATGCCTACTCAACTTCAGAGCTGACAAGGCTTTTTAGTGGCCTAACAAACAAGACTTATTTGGATTTTAAATTTATCACCAGGAATGGAAAATTGATGGTCTCGCCACTGTTAGTAGCCAAGACTTCCGAGGTCTTGTTGAACTCAAATTTAACCTTAGCACTTCAGTAGACATTCTCTTATATCCTGTAAATCTCACCTTTTTATCCTTTTTATTTTCATTTTACTACTGAGATTTTAAGGTAATTTGAATACACCTTTGTGTAACCATTTGAAATATTTTAAAAATACATTGTTATTATCATCCCAAATTTAATATTTCTTGCCATTAGGCACTTATTACAGAATTTAAAACAATGTTACCAATAAACTCACATTTGATTGTTGGAAGCTGAGGTGGAAATGGTGTTATATTGGATTCATAGCAACAGCTATTCAGCATTAGTTAAGGTATCTGGTTATGATTTAAACCCTGGTGGTGGTTCAGGCATCATAACAGTAAATTTCTCCTCATTTTGTTCCTCAGAGTACTCGTGCTCACCCCCACTTGCCCCACAATTCATTTTTAATTTGCTAAAATATTCAGGGAAGATTTGGAGATAAAATTACATAATGCAGCTTGTATTAATTGAGATTGTGCACAGCTCAGGAATAAAGGTAACCTAATTATTTTAACTTAAGATACAAAAAATTATTTTAACTTAATATACCTTTAGGTTAGTAGAAATTATAAAAATGAATTTAAAAAATAGAATATTTACTATTTATTTAAAAAATTGTTTTTTCTTTTTGCAATGGTGAGGATTGCTAAGGATTGAACCCAGAGCCTCAGCCTCATATGCACAAGGCAAACACTTAACCACTGAGTTTTTTTTTTCCACTGGGTTTTTTTTGTTGTTGTTGTTTTGTTTTTAAGTAACAAATTTACCAGGCACAATGAAAGTAAGACTCAAGTTTTCAACACAACATACAGTTACATGCAACATGTCAATAACATCCTAGTATATAAAGTGAAGCTGAAATAATTTTGATGTGCACTATCAGGTTAAACAGAAATTTAAGAAAAAATTATATGAACTACCATTTTACTTTTCAGTTTTGTAGCATGAAAGTAACCAACACAGGTGCAATGTAAATTTCTACCTACTAAGATCTACTTTAAATATAGACACCTCCTGTTCTCTTATTCACAATTAACAGCAACTTATTGTATAGAATGCTATTGTACTACGATGGTTGGATCAAGGTGATGAGGCATTTCGGATGTGTCCAGCTTCCAAGTGGCTTGAGGCCCCAGGGCTATAGGAAACTGTTCCTAGGCCTTGAGCTGGGGTTATAGTGCTAAAGCTCTGTTGAGCAGGATGGAATCACATGCAGTCTCACATCCCTGGATGGTCCACACAGCAGTGTGTTCCTGTTTATCTACCTCACTGGACAGGTTCCCTCTGAGCTGGCCTCCTGCAATTTATCTTCACCTGGAGACTAAGATCAAAATCAGAACTTGCAAAGATCTGTGTTCTTTACCAAAAATAAAACAATGTACATAGCTCTCTGAGGCCTAAGCACCAAAAGGACATTTTAGAAAATACGTTTTGCATCTCTTGCTGATGTCACATACATCTAAGGACCACTCAGATTTTTCTCTTGGTGCCTAGTACACTCTTAAATACTTGGGGTGGATGCACACAGCAAGAATATTGATAGATTTTTTTTTACTATTATTTTTTCCCTACTATTTTTAGTCGGTCACCAATTACTTACAATCATTTGCTTCTTATATCTCTCATATCAGATCTTTTTTCTCTAATCCAGAGAAACCAGGCCTCTAAATATCAATGGTTCTTCTGTTCAGACACCACTACCTTCTAATCTGTCAAAATCTGAACTTGGTTTCCTGCAATAACATTGGCCTAATTATTGTCTAGCTACCCACCTATTTACAGGCATCTGCTCCTCTCTCTTGGTGAGTAGCCTCAGTTCCCCTCAGCACCTCTCTGTAGCCTAGCTGAAACAGTGTATACCTGAAGCACAAAACACAGGGAACCCTATGGTGGTCAGTCTTGAGTGGGTCACTTTCATTCTCTCATCCTCCCTGGGGAGGGCTTCCTGAGTGGGCTGGGGAGTTGGAGAGGTCTTTGCAGCTCTGGGGTTCTCTAAGCCCATGCTTTATCATTTCAACTCCTACCTGGGTTTGTGTGCATAAGATTGGGATAGATTTGGAAGGAAACATGTCTTGGGCGTTTTTGAAGGAGAAATAATATTATTGAAATCAGCACTTTTTCATTCAGATAATATTTTAAAAGCTTAATTACTCTTTCACATTCATTATCTTAGTTTATTTTCCCATTAACTCTGTGAAGGGCAACTCCGATTGCCCCCAAGACATAGGAAGGAAAACTAAGGTACATGGCTGTCACCCTTAACCATGTCACTCACATAGTGAACAAGTCATTGCTAGAATGCAGGCTTCTGATTTCCAGGTCCCAAGATTCTTTCTCTAGAGATTATGATCTACTTACATGCTTTTCATGATCTTATCTTAGAAAAGGATTCAAGTATGTAGATGCCTCTAATACATTTGAAATTAGACTTCTGCACTTAATTCATGAGAAAGGAAGTGAAAGGTATGTAATGACACCTTAAGGATAAGTTGTCTTCTAGAATGAAGCAAGACCCAAGTGTCCATTAACTGATGGGATCAAAACATTTAAAGCAACTCTGTCCAGCAGGAGGAAGGCTCTGAGCTTGGACCAAATGGGGCAGGAGGAGGTGGAACTGGCTTGCATCCTGTGCTCTCCATGGGAGGTTTGGTTAAGTTCTGTATGTTCCTCAGGAAAGACAGAATGAGAGGAGAAATCATATGTTAGAATAAAAACACGACAGGTGAGTACTGTCATATTTACACCTATTATTTCCTGTAATTTAAAAATGACTCCATTGCCTTGGTTATTTTCCCTTCCCTGCTTGTTTTTTCTCTGTAGCTCTCATCATCATCTAGCAAAGCATATATTATCTATTGATTGCATATCAGGATGCAAACATCATGAGAGTGGGGATTTCTGTCTGCTTTATTTACTGTCATTGTGGAACATGTGCCTAAAACAAATCCTGGCACACAGCTGGCGATGAGTGAATAAATGAATGAGCTTTCCCAACAGTGCTGAGGTAGGTACTGTTGTTTCCCAAGATCACAGAGCTAGTAAGTGGCAAAGCAGGACACAGCCTTAAGATTCAAGCTCTTGTCTAAACTAGAGTCTACAGTTGTGCATGGCGATGAGGTCACATCAGTTTATCTTGATCTGGTCTACTAAACATTCAAGTCACACAACCAACTAACTCCCTTTGCTCCCAACCTCTGCTTATTAAGCAACTTCTGATTCTCATCTGGCTTCTCAGGGGAAAAAAAAAAACACCGACTGGCCATCATGCATGTCTGTTCTGCTTGGAAATTATAATTTATCTGGCTAAATCAAGGATAGGCAATCAATGCATAAGCATTGCGACACATTTACATCTCTGCCTTTTGACTCATTTGTGAATTGCTACACCAATTCATTCTGTATACTCTGGTGGCATCTAGGATATGGGCCTGCAAAGGTTGGCATTGGATATGGACCTTTGTCACCTAAAAGACAGTCTGTCTTGAGGTCCTGTTCCAGAGAGACCATTTGGTGACCTGCATGTCAACCTCCCCAGGTGGCAACCTGATAGCATTACATTCTATTTTTAGCAAGGTAGAATTCTGACTACGGTTTATCTGATACAATTGGGAATGACAATGATGAACATAAATTGTGAAAGGAAACTCACTGGTGTCACACTGACTTTCCTACTGATGTGACCTCATCGCCATGCACAACTGTGGACTCTAGTTTAGACAAGAGCTTGAATCTTGAGACTGTGTCCTGCTTTGCCACTTTGACTTTATTGCAGGGCTAATTAGCAAGGTCGAACTGGTTTCTCTAAGTGAGTCAGATCATTCTCAGGCCTCAATACCAAGAGCTTAAGGAAGGGAAAATATACAATGCCACTGAAAAGAATGAAAATTTAATTTGAAGCTTAGTCATTCCTGAAGCCTGAGTACCTACAACTATCCACTATAATAATATTAGAGTAACAAAAATATTATCCACTTTAATATAAGAGGAGAACATTGTACATTCTCAAACAGTTGCAAGGATTCAAGAAGTGGCTCTTGCAACTTTAATTATATGAATCATTTTTTTTTTCTGAAACCGTAATGTTTTCCCTTGACATTGTATCCTCAGACTCACGACACAGAAGTTTAGAAGTAGTAGATCAGAATTTTCATTAAGTTCATGCCTAGAAATGTTCAATTGTTCATGCTAGTTTATCATTATATACATGAGCTCAGAGGCTTTATTAAAATTTTTTTTAGATGTTGATGAACCTTTATTTTATTCACTTATTTATATGCAGTGCTGAGAATTGAACCCAGTCCCTCATATGCGCTAGGCAAGTGCTCTACCACTTAGCTACAACCCTAGCCCATGAGCTCAGAGTTTTAAATGCTAAAATTAATTTTCTCATCTGTACACTTATTCTAGAAACTAAGAGGTCTGAAAGAAGGCGTTTCCTATAGAAAATAAACTGTGGGTAATATTTACGAACTATTCAAAGGAATAACCACTGTAATTAAAGGGCAGATTTATCTTTCACAGGGCTGAAATAGAATGCTTGTTAACATTTTGTTCATTAAGACAATACCAAATGATGGGGCAGCTAAGGTGATCAAGCACAAAAGCCAGTGGGTGTGCAAGCCAGTGGAGTGAAGGGTGGAACTTCATGCAAACATTGGCCTCATTTCTGCTTTGAATGGTTTAAAAGTATTATAGTATTTTTTGCATATTGTCAGATTTACCATAAAAACCATAAATTCTTTTAAACGAGGAAATAAAGATAATGCATAGGATTTCTTTAAAAAGACACCAGAAGCAAAATCTATTTTAAAGTAATTACCAGTTAAACATCCTTGTCTGGCTGCTGACAGGTTTTCAGTGTTTATGCAACAAATATTCTTATTTTTCTACATCGGTTAGCCTCCTGCTTCCTCTTGTTCTCTTTGCAAAACTTGAAAGACATCGCCCATATGAGGTAGAAAATGTAGTTTCTGCTAGCTTAATGGCTAATTACAGCAACAGGAGGGAGAAATAAGAAAATACAACTAAATTGTAAATAAGTAATGAAGGGCTTCGTGAGCTTTAACTACAATTTCACGCCTTGTGCAACTGCTCTTTAACAAAGCTCGTCGCCGATTCCCTTCATTAATTCCAGTGTGATATTTTGATGCTTACAGTTATCTAACAGAAAGTAGGTTCAGATTATGTTTATCTTTCTCATTATCAGGGATGTTCCTAATAGAACCACCCATGGACAGTCCCGTCTTTGCTCCATTTTCAAGATAAAGTATATACTCTGGTTTCTGTTGTTGGAATAATTTGAATATAATACACTACATTCTTCTTAACTGTTGTTTTATGACTCCTTTTAGGATAGAAAGACAAAGGAATACATGTTTTTAAGAGAATACTCTTTCTTCTTCCCACTGTGTGAATTCTTACTTGTATCCATCACAGGAGGAATAGTGTACTTGGCTTGAATGTTTGTTTGTTTGTCTGTTTCTTTAAGGTATACATGACAGTAGAGTATATTTTGACATATTATACATACACGGAGTATAACTTCTTCTAATTAGGATCCCATTCTTGTACTTGCACATGATGTGGAGTTTCACTGGTCATGTACTCATATACGAATATAGGAAAGTTCTGTCCAATTCATTCTATTGTCTTTCCTATTCCCATCTCTTCCCTTTGTTCCCCTTTGTCCAATCCAACAAACTTCTATTCTTCCCCTCTGTACCCTCCCTTCTGTGTGTCAGCATCCACATATCAGAGAGAACATTTGGCTTGCCTCTGGTTTTTTGGAATTGACTTATTTCACTTAGCATGATAGTCTCCAGCTCCACCTATTTACTGGCAAATGCCATAATTTCATTGAATGTTTCTTTTTGAGAAACAACAAAAAAACAACCTGTTGAGGGTCCATTCCAGAAAGAATGCATACATTAATAGTTCCAATGGCCACAAGGAAAGAAAGGTCCTCTGGCCCTTTCTGCTAATTTTGAAGAATAAATGTTCTGAGTCTATATAAAGCCAGCCTCACAACACCTGCACAGTGAACAGAAGCAAGCATCCGACAGTACCTCCATCCCTGCAGAAAATCACCCAGCCACCACTTCAACTGGTATTGATTAAAAACTATGACAGTTCACTGTGGCCTCTGAGGATTATTAAAAACTTCAGTGTCTCCCAAATTCTCAGCTACAAGGCAATTCTTATCTGGGGAATTCTGTAGGGCAGCTATACTGGCTTCTGTTATGGAGAGATTGAAGAAGCCCAATTGACAACCTTAGATATATATATACTTTTATCTCTAAAGGCCCTTAAGGCAATCGTGTAAAATACTGTATTAAAGATTGTTGCTGGAAATAGTAAAAGATTTTATCATTTAAAAAACACATCAGTGTCATTGAGATTGAACGAAATGGTTCTTTCCTTTTTTCATATACATTTTAACCATCTTCTCAACGAACTACTTCAGTGAAAACTGCATGAAACAAGCATTTTGTGCTTTGTCCCAGGGATGCAATTTGCCAGCCTGACTGGCTTCTTTCTCCACAGCTCACCTGCATTTTCTCCTTTATTAAAGACGATATAATCTCAGCTTCTATCACAGTCACATCCACCGGACTACCAAGAGCCAGAGAGAGCTGCACAGATGAAGACAGCCAAGCAGATTTCATGGAACAGGGCTGTAATCAGTGTAAACATCTGACACAAACTCATAATGTAGATAGGGGAGAAATTAATGGAACATTGAAGTTCTATGAAGAGAAGAAATCTGGCAATAAAAGGCCAACTTGGACACAACCTTGGGGAAAATAAGAACTAGCAGTAGGGACAGATGATTTACTCTAGGAAGACTTGTCACGTGCCGGGTGGAGAGATGGCATTCATGTGCCCACCTGTGTTTCTGTCACTGTGTCTAGTTCTCCTTAGAACACACCCCACCCTCACTGATGATGTAGGCACAGACCCCCTCCATCTCATGCAGCACTTTTTTAGACAAAGACTAAGAGGAAAGGGCAGGCTGGCACTACCTCCACCTGGCTCCAGCTTCAATTACTGCTTCTTTGCCTTCTCCTGGTGGAACCCAGAGGCGGCCACCCAATCACAACCGAACGGGTCACATCCTATAAAGTAAATTTTAGGACTGTTTGGTGACTTTATAATAAGGAAGAGAGCCCTGATGCTTTTCTTCAAGGTTAGCATGTGATTCTGTTATTGAACTCTGGCTTCCAAGTCAGCCAGGCTTGTAGTTTTGATTATAAAACCACAGAATATCAGAGTCCAAGGGTATTTTTATAGATTTAATTCAACACCCTGAAGTTCATAAAAAGAAGTGAAAGGAGATTTGCCAAGCTCTCTTATGTCTCTTAATTCCTAATCCAATCTTATATGTCCAGGTCAATATTGAATACCTTGGATCTGCTCAGAGGTTCCACTTGAATATGTGTAGGCTACAAGGATACAGGTATTAGAAAAAGTTCCTCATTAGTAGGGGTTTTAGACACAGCTTTAAATGTCATGGTAGGTAGTATCATTTTTGTTTTCTATTTTAACAGACAAGAACAATGAAGCACAAAGAAGGTAAGCAAATTCCCCAGGGTTACATAGCCAGGTAGGCAAGCTGGTATATAAACTCAGTCTAACACCTGTGCTTTGGAACTACTGCATAATTTTCTCTATCTACATTATTAGGAAGTTAAGTCAGTAAAGGTATTTCATTACATATTTCTTACTCATTCATTTGTTCATTTATTAATTCAGCAAATGTTTACTAAGTGCTATTATGTGCCAGCAACTGCTCAAATTCCTGGTGATGTCAAAATGAGCAAAGTAAAGTTGTTGCCCTTATGCAAATTACATTTTAACATAGGAGACATACAATCAAAAATAAAGATAAGCTGGGCGCGGTGGCTCAAGCCTGTAATCCCAGCACTTAGGGAGGCTGAGACAGGAGAATCCTGAGTTCAAAGCCAGTCTCAGCAACGGCGAGGCGCTAAGCAACTCAGTGAGACCCTGTCTCTACATAAAACACAAAATAGGGCTGGGATGTGGCTCAGTGGTCAAGTGCCCCTGAGTTCAATCTCCAGTACCAAAAAAAAAAAAAAAAAAAGAAAAAAAGAAAATAAAGACAGCTGGGCACAGTGGTGCATGCCTGCAGGTCCTAAGCAACTTAGTGAGAACCTGTCTCAAAGTAAAAAAAATAATAATAAAAAAGGGCTGGGGTGGGCTGCGACTGTAGCTCAGTGGTAGAGCACTTGCCTAGTATGAGTGAGGCACTGGGTTCGATCCTCAGCAATACATATAAATAATAAATGAATAAAATAAAGATCTATCAACAACTAAAAAAATATTTTAAAAAGAGGGGCTGGGGATGTGGCTCAGTGGTTAAGTGCCCCCAGGTTCAATCCCTCATACCAAAAATCAATAAGTAAATAAAGACAATATAATGTCAGAATGAAGCAAGTGTTTTGGGGAGATGAAAATATAGGGTAAGAGGATACAGAATGATATAGGAAGAAGGAGGGACCTCTTTTGACACATGGACTGGAGAAAGCCTCTCTGAGCTGGTGACACTTAGGCAGAGACAGCATGTGAGAGAAGAATTTGGATGCTGCAGGCTGTGAAAAGAGCAGATGCAAGGCCTCAGGTGGAGGAGAGCTTGGCACCATGCAGAGACAGCACGTTCAGCAGGCTGGCTGGAGCCTCTGAGTGGGGAGAGGGGCAAGACAGCAGGTGGCAGAGCTTGAAGGCCTGGACAAGAAGCCTGGATTTTGTTCAATGTACAGTAGGAAGCCAGTAGAGGGTCTGGAGCAAAAGAGGGCATATTTTAATTTATGTGTTAAAAACTAGCACTTTTCTCTCTGAGGAGTGACTAGTGGACAGGCAAGACTGGGAGCTCAGCAGCCAGCGTGGTGGCACTGGCAGAGGTCTAGGTGAGAGGTAAAGGTTGTGACTAGAGAGGTAGAAGTTTTAGGAACAAGTATATTGGCATCTATTTTATTGGATGATGTAATGAGATATTTTGATGGAGAATGTGTTGTTTTAGAGGAATTAGGAATATTAATTTTCAGGTAAGGTTTAAAACCTCTTTTTAAGTACTTTTTAAAAAAGCAACAAATGCTTGTACAGAAAAAAAAAGGAATAAAGAATTTGACATAAAGAATCTGGTCTTTGTCTTTGATTTTTTTTTTTCAGTTGTAGATGGACATGATGCCTTTATTTATCTTTTTATGTGGTGCTGAGGATCAAACCTAGGGCCTCACACATGCTAGGCAAGTGTTCTACTGCTGAGCTACGTCCCCAGCCCTTATCCCTGATCCTTGAAGATTCTAAAATCCTTGGAATTTCCTGGTGATAGGAGTGTCCTTGTTGTTCATGGGCCCTTTGGATCACCTCTAAGAGATGGGATGACTCAGGGTGGGGCTGGTCATCAGGAAGACCAACTGCGTGATTAGAGGGTGTGGGCAGGCGTCAGCTGAGCTCTGGGGAGGGAGGGGGTTGGCGATTGAGTTCAATTATGTGGCGAATGAGTAAGTCAATCATACTTTTGTAATGAAACCCCAATAAGAACTCCAGGCATTGAAGCTCATTGGAGTGTCCTGGTTGGTCAACACTGCCGACCCAGGAAGGCAATATGCCTGATTCCACAGGAAGAGGACACAGAAGCCCCATGTTCAGATCCTACCAGGCCCTGTCCCACATGTCTCTTGATGTGGCTGTTCCCGATCTGTACCCTTTAAAATAAAGCTGTAGCTGTGAGCACAGTGATTCTTAGGGTTCTATGTCACCCTGGTGGATCATCAAACCTGAAGGGATCATGGGAATCACTGAACTTGCAGCCAGTTGGTCCTGACTGTGAGTGAGCTGGGGATACCCCAAGAGCAGCTGGCATAAGAATTGTGGGCTTCTTGCTGGGGACCGTGGGCTCTGACCTGTGAGCACTGGCTCTGGGCAGTTAGCATCAGAGTTGTATTGCAGTGTGCCAGCTGGTATCAGCACACATCCCAAGTCACTGTCACTGCCCAAGACAGAAGGGATCTGGGCAGAAATCTGTCCACAGCTAGGCCCTAATGGGAAGGGCGTGTTTGGTCCCATCACCACTCTGTTCTAAACATGAAGCAAAGGACTGTAAATATCACATGCTCAAACAGATTTAACATGCCAAAGTCTCTCAGCATTTTCTTAATTTTCCCCCATATGAATTTCTATTCAAATACAAATAGTTCCACCAACAGTTTTAAATAAATTGATCTTCGTATCATCAACTGGCAAACATGAGCCTTATGAATGCTCCCCTAATGCCATCTTCAGTGTCCTTCAGTCTTCTTTCCTGACCCTGCTTTTGCCCTCTGCAGAGCCCTGGAATCACTGTCCTGTGGGTGGTCCATTCTCACCCTACATGGAAAGAGCTGAAGACAAAGCCACTGTTTCTTGGAATGCTGGGGTGGGGATAGCCTGATATTTCAGTTAGGAAGAGCTTCCTTCAAGTCACCCAAATCAAAAATTTCGTCGTTTTCTTTCTTCTAAACCCACTGTCAGTAAACAGTTTTCTTAATTTATTTTTCACATAAAATCAGGGAGTCAGAACACTGGCACTGAAAGGACCTCAGAGAGCAATTATTTCATTCTTTTTATTCAGTAGTTTTTTGTTGACATCCCTTTTGTCCCACATATGTTCTAGGCACCAGGGAAACAGTGACCAGGACAATGAAGAGTCCAGTTTCCAGGAAAACAAAGACAGCACAAAAATAGTTCATGAACTCATGGGCAGATAATTTCAGACAGTGGTCAGGGCTCTGGGGAAAATATGAGCAGGTTCTCTACTCTATGGAGGGTCTTCCTTGGATGTGCTGGCCAGGAAGGAGGGTTCTAATTTCTGAAGACCTGTGCTCCAGGTGGTCATAGTTTGCACCTGGACTATCCCCCAAAGGCTCGTGTGTAGAGGCCTGGTTGCCCACATGTGGAACTGCTGGGAGGTAATGGAAGCACTGGGGGTGTGCCCTTCAAGGGCACATTGGGACCCTACCCTTTCTCTCTCTCACTCTCTTTCGCTTCCTGGCTGCCAGGAGGTGGGCAGCCTCCCTGCACCATGCACTCGTTGTCATGGTGCACTGCTTCACCACAGGCTCAAAAGCAATGAAGCCAACAGACCATAGCCTGAAGCCTCTGGAAGTCTGAACCAAAATAAACCTTTCTTCCTTTAAGTTGTTTTCCTCAGGTAGTTTGTCACAGTGACAGAAAACTGATTAATGTACAGGTGAAGAGAACAGTAGGAGCCCAAATTGGCTGAATTGAAACCCACAACAAAGAAGAATGCCAGGCATAGAATAATAGAAAGTGTGGGATGGGAGTGGAGAAGGAAGCCCTCTTGGTTTATGAGTAGAGGCAATAGGAGGACAACTCACCCTGATTCTGGGTCAAAACTTCATCTTCTTTCCATCATACCATCCCTATCTTTTTTTTCCTTCTGATTCCTCCCATCATATTTTCCATCAGCTGCTGGTTTTCCTTCCTTCCCATTTCCTACCCCTTTATAAACTATATCCTGCTTTGGACTTTAATGACACTTCCTAAAAAATCCCATTTAAAAAAATCAGATAATTTCTCTATTTAAAAATCATAGATGTATAAGTGAGCATTTATAATTTCAGTACTTGGGATGTGGAGCAGGAGGATCGTAAGTTCAAGGACATCCTGGGCAAATTAACAAGACTCTGTCTCAAAATAAAATAAAAAGAGCTGGGGATAGAGCCTAGTGCATGAAGCCCTGGGTTTAATCCCCAGCACAATTAATCAATCAATCAATAATCGATGTCCCACCTTTGTTTGTAGGATTAAGCAAAAATTCCTTATGAGCAGTTCCTGCTACCATTTAGCCCCAACCTAATCCAGGTGGATTATATCCTTTCTGAGTATTAATTATAGTTGGTCCTCTGTATCCCCAGGTTTCGTATCCAGTCTTCACAGAATGAAAATATTTGGAAAAATAATTGCTGTCATGAACATTTGCAACCTTTATTTTCTTGTTATTATTCCCTTAACAATACAGTATAACATCTAATTTAATAGCATTTGCATTGTATTAAGTATTATAAGTAATCTAGAGATGATAGATCACAGGAAGATGTATATAGGTTAACATGAACATGGCACCATTTAAATAAGGCACATAAGCATCTGTGGATCTTGGTACCTGAGTGGAGATTCTGGAAGCAATCCCTCAAGGACACCAAGGGACATCGGCATTCAAATCTTCTAATTTCCTTTATATACAATGTCCTCTTCCCAATCTGGAGGACGGTGCCTCCTCTGCAGCTTATCATACATTGCTGATACAGAGTCACGAGGACTGAGTCATAACCTTCGTGATGTATTATTCTTTCCCATGAGGCCCAAGACTCCAGAAGGTGGAGAATTCACTCATTTTTTGTGTGTGCTTCCCTACAATATCTAATCACTAATATAGACATGGCAGCCACTAAGTAAAAGTTGTTGAATAATCATTTCTAGAGCCCAGATATGCTATTTACAGTAGTCAAATGCCCATATATATATATTTAAAATTGAATGTAACATTTATTAGGTGTCAGAAAATACAAAAATAGTAACTTAATTCTCATAAAGTCCCACAGGTGGGAATGTTTACTCATTTTACAAATGCAGAAACTGAGATCAAGGGAGGTTAGATAACCTGCCCAATGCTCCCAAGCCCTTTAGGTTGTGTCTAAACCACCATGCCACACAATGTCCCACTCTCACACCTGACATCCCTTCATGGACTCTTATTTCATTCTTAATTTCTGGGTACAAATGAGTTCCTTGTTAGAAAATAAAGTGAGGAGATCATGATATGCCCAAGTTAGAATAAATGTTATCACCCCCACAATAAGATGAGTTATTTTATATTTGTTGGTATTGTGTCATTACACTCTACAATGACATTTTCAAGCTGGACTTAGTGCTTTCCAATGATGCTAGTCCTCAGGTCAGGAAGTGGGAATTCACCCAGGTTCCAGCACAGGTGCAGCTGGAGACAGGTAAAATCTCCCAACTCTCCCACGGCTGCCAGATTCACTGTGGAAGTTTCTCTTGGAGGGCATGGCTTCAGGTCTTAGAGGAAAATTCATGCTCTGTCCCTTGTCAGTATGATCCTAGTGAGAAGGTCAGAGCAGAGGGCCAATCACTTGGCCCACAGACCAGCAGGACTCAACAGCCAGACTACAGCTGGTGGGAGCCAGCCCACACCTGACCTTCCAGTGAACAAACAGAAACAAACTGACTGCTCCCGAATCCCTGCCACAACTACTTCCGGTTCATCATATAAAACAAACATCAACACTCCGAAAATTAGATAGAAATTTTTTAAACCTAGAGTTCTCAGAATTTTAAAAGTCAGACAGAAGAGACAATGGAAATCACCTAGATTTTCATTATGAACAGGAACCCACGTTCCTGGAGTTCGTCTCTTCTCGCAGTCACAGCCCTGCTTAGTAGAAGCAGGACCAAGGACCTTTATAGCACAATGTGGCACATCCAAGATACCTATGAGAAAACCTTGGTCATCTCTTTGAAAAGTTATAGGTACCTTTGCAATTAAACCACCTCTGAATTTGGCTATACTGGAATTTCAGATTCTGGTGAACTAGGGTTTTGGAGGTCAGGTGTGTCTGAAATGCTCATCAGTTATCCCACAGAACAGCACAAACACTTTGAAAGCTTTCTTCAGAGTTCACCACTAAAGTAGAAAAGTGCAGAAAACTCAGAGCCAGAATAAGATTCCTACAGCAAAGTATGTGCTTTACACCAAAACTTTTTCAGATGTTGGAAAAAATGAAAAAGATGATGAAAAAATACTGCAAAAGCTTCACCTGAAGGAGCCTACATTGAGCATTCTTTGGAAAATGAACTAAACAGCCTTTGATGATCCCATCGCGGAGCCTAGATGATGATCCCTTGCTCCCTTGCCCCAAGTTGGTGAGGAAAGCTACACAGAACATGCTTGCAGATCATCTGGGTTCTGACACAGCATTACTGCCTACCACTCCTGGGGACACTCCAGGTGGCAGGCCTTTACACCTCTTTGTGGTAAGGTCTGTCCTAAATTTACTTGTAAAACTCAGGTTTGATGGTCTTAGCAATTCAAATATTTAAATGAACTCCCAACTTTTGGTTTAACAAAGGAAGAAATAATAAATGCATTGAGTTTGGGTCTGACAACAATATACGCAGACCCCTCTGCCTGATCTTTTTCCTGGTGGTCATGCTCACTATTTAATTACAAAGAAAACTCAGGAAATGCTGTGAGGGGCCCATCCTGTCCTGATTTCCTCTGCCCCCTGTCTGGGGGCTAGCACAGTGCCTGACATAGCAGAGAGTGTTTACTGAACAAATGAAAGCTGACCATTTAACCCATAAAAGGTACACTGCAGAAATCAGTACAGTGCTCGAACATTAAATAGCTTAAGAATGTTTTGCATCTGCAAAGTACTATTTAAATTTTGCCATGTTATTTAGTTGGCCAAGTAGTCTTAGTAGAAAGGAAATCAACATTTGTTGGGCAATAACCATGAGCCAGACACCATGGAAGGCACTGATAAATGTGATTCTGTTGAACTCACACAGGAATCTTAGTTAAGAAGATGAGAAAACAGAAAGCTGAGGTAATGTACCTCAGATGCTGTTATTTTGAAACATCTTGATCTCTAAATCCTCCAAAAGTAGCAGACTCCACTAACATAATATTAAATGGCTGATCTCTGAAATACAAATGCTGAATCACTTTTGTAAAATTCAGCAATTATTTTTCAGGAATTTTCTTAGATAAAATTGGTCTAAAGTCCTGTGGAAATTAGCTTGCCTGATGACCTTACCTAACACAAGAGCAATATTTCAGCTTAATTGGCATCTTAACTAATTGCTCATAAGATGGCCTAGGTTATGCCAGTCTATTAAAAACCATTAGACAGGAGTCCTGTGGCTTTACCGTATATAGTTCTCATTCCCACAACTTACATTTTGATGGCATGTTACTCTCTGGAAGAAAGCCAGAGTTTCTGAGTAAAATGTATCAGTCCTAACAATGTGGACATTATTATTCCAGAAAGCCAACTGAGAATTCAACAAGATCTTACAGTAATGACTAGAACTGGGAAACAAGAATTTTCTTCGGCACAGCAGGGAGAAATCTTTTTATTAAAGTTATGAGAGTCAGAGATGTGAACATCCCTTTATAAGTTTAAAATAAATGACTTAGGATGGGTTGCCCTTTCAGAAAGGCTTCCATATACTGAACAAATCCAGGTCACTTTGCTCTAAACATTTGGGGTTGTAGCATAATTCCATATGAAAACTCATTAATCAATATTGGGTCACAGGATAGCCACACACTGACCAAAGTACTTTTAGGGTCACTGACTAATGAAAAGCTGGAATCCTCTTTCAGAGTTTTCCAATGAACACTGGTTTTCTCCTCTCTGGTTCTACTTTTTGATGAGTAAAATCTGGGTGGTAGATGACATTATTATCATCATTGTTACTAAATAAGAATTTAATAGTTTCCTCTGTTCAAGGCAAAGCTTCCTCTGATTTACTCATTCTGCATAATCCCCTTTGAACACCCTTTTCCATATCTGTGATTTCAACTATCAAGTATAATCCAGTGATTTATGAATCTTCATGATTGTCTAACAAATCTTTATTGAGCATCTACTACATACCAGGCACTGTTCTATGCTCCTCAGATATCCTAACAAATTAAAAGAGAGTAAACATTTATCTTTGTGGTATTTAACTTTTCTGATGGACTGTCCACTTCAGATTTCTCACCTGAATACCAGACTCACATATCCAGTTTTTTACTGGACCTATGTGCTTGGACATTATAAGCCAAACTAAGCCTATAGTATCTTCTCAATTTACCCTTGTGGGATGCTCACTCCTCCCATGGCCTCCCCCAAATTATCCAAGGCCAGGGGACGAAATGGCCTTCCCTTTACCGTCATTAAAGCCTTTGCCTTCATTTTTCTATAGCCATCATTTCTTTTGGCATTTCCTTTGTCTCAGTTTTCATTCTTGTTTCTGGGCAATGAAATTTTTGTTTTTCTCTTTTTCTTCAGGATGACCCCTTGAATCTGTTTCTTACGTTGCCATGCAACATGCTTTCTAAAATCTAAATCTTACCCTGTCTCTTTGGTTTACTCTCTGGATGGCTTCCCTAAGCTTTCAGACAAAAGTAAAAACTTCTAAGCACACAGGCCCTTTGTGCTCTGGCTCTTGGTTACCACTTGAGCCTCCTGGTCTCCCTATCCTCACTCATTCTCCAGACACACCCATCTGCTCCCTTTGCTGGCTCCATCCTTATTACATAACTCACCTGGAGCTCTCAGGTGTGGCCTCCAGGAAGCCTGCCTTCCCAGGCCCTCTGCTCTGCAGCAGCACTGTGTGTGTGGCTGCTCCTGAATCTTGGTTTCTGCCTCTTTTGTTCAGCCCCAGACCCTTTTTGAATCCCAAGGTCTAGCCCAGGACTTGGAACACAGTAGGCACTCAACGTGCATTTGCTGAATGATCATATTTTTTTACAAGAATGGAAAAGGACACACGGCCTTCATGTTCGAGGCACTTGACATCATACTTCCACGACTACAGATTCAGCACTAGGAATTTCAATTCATAAAACTCCTGGAGAAGCAGAACGAGCTTTCCTCTTTCCAAAAGATATCTTTTGGCTTTTGAGTTTTGAGTTTTTCCCCTACCTTTTCTCTAATACTTGATTTACACATATTTGACCTAAGTCAAGTTTTACCTGATTCCTCACTGGGTCAGGATTGGCTAAAGGTAAAACCATAGACACTAGCCCTAGAAAGATGTGTTGGACCCCAGTTCAAGTCCTTATTTACTGAGCACCTTGGTTGAACAACATGTATTTCTGAAACTTGACTGACAAAATTGAGTATAATGAAGTAAGATAACCTGCAAAGCTGCTAGTACTTATCATGTATTTAACTAATTTCCTTTTTTTATCTTACACTTTGGTTTTAAAATGCACTTTCTGCCTACACCACCTTCCTCTCCATCCCTTTTGTCAAAGTACTCCTCATTTCTAAGGCCCAACTCTCTTGACAATTTTCTCTGTGAAACAGCGCCCAGCACCTCAGCCACAAACAACTGTCCATCCTCTGGGCTCCAGTGACTGTTAGTTTGCCCAGTAAATCTATGCTGAGTGCCTACTATGTGCAAGGCATTGATGTGGGTGCTGGGAATACAGCAGAGAACAAAACAGCATGCCAATGCTCTAACGGAGTGTGTACTATACGGTGAACACTAAAAATATCCATAAATATAATGACAGTCTCATGTTGAATATAAATGCTGAAGGAAATAAAGGGGGATAAGACAAAGAAACAAGAATGAGGGAGTCAGGGAGTGGGGTGCATGCAAAGAACTGGGGGACAATGAGGAGAAGGAGAAAGCACACACTAACCAGGCAAGAAGGCCAATGTGGCTGAAGTATAGTTGGTGTGCAGAAACGAGGCTGGTGAAGCAGGCCAAAGTCTCACTGAAGAAGGGTCCATGAAAGAGCTGGAATTGTATCCCTAAGTCTCATACAAGGGTCTTTTGCAGGGGAGCAATGGTGAAATTTGTTTTCAGATTTCCCCTGCAACTGAGGTTTCTGTCTACTCTATCCCTTACCAGAGTTCTGACAGACATTGTATTTTCTGGTGAATGTAGCTGTCCTTTCCATTAAGTTGTGGTTCTGTGAGGGCAGTGATGATGGTTTAGTCTTGTTTTTATCAGTGCCTTGTGTAGACTTCTCCCTAGTAAATAAATTAAGCCATCAAATTAAACAGTAAAATAAATTAATGAATTAATAAATTAAACAGTCAAATTAAACCGAAATGTTCGGTAGCCTCTTTCTTTCTTGCCTGTAGTTGGAATAATTATAATTGCAATATTTCAAATCTTTGTAAAAGACATGTAGTTGCCAACCAGTTCTGAATGGGTCTTGTTTTCCTATCTGAACTCCTCTCGGGCCTTCCTGCTATTGTGGGGCTGTCATCTGACCTCCTGTTCCCTGGCCAGGTCTATTCCCTGCCCTGTGGACTGGATTTTTATAGGCCCTATTCTTTAAGGCACCATGTGTGCAGCCAAGAGTGTTGGGTACATCTGGCCTTGCCTGCCTTCAAAGGAATCGTGGCTTCTTCCTTTATGTGTTGCATAGGATCCAATACCAGTAGACGTTTATCGACCACTTGTGTGATATGGACGCAGCATCCCTTTGCTCTAGCTGTGCCACCATGGGCAAGTTATCCATCTCTTTAAGCCTCTGTTTCCTCATGTGTGAAATGGGGATAATAATGATAGGATCTGCCCCGGTCTTCCCCAGGATCCTTGCCTTGCCCCCTCCCCAAGATTGCAATGGAAAGGTTAAAGCCTGGGATAGAAGAAGGCCTCCATGGCCTACCTAAGTTCAGCAGGCTTCTATTCTGAATTCTGACTGATTTATTACACATATATTATAAGTGGGCACATTGAGAAGCAAAGGGGGTAAGTAAAGTCATCAATCTTGTAAATGGAAATCCTAAGAAATCAAACTATGTATTCTAGAGCCTAGTTTATTCCTTTACACCAAGATTCTCTTTCAACACTACATAGAACAACTAACAAAAGCCACTTTCAGCTTCTCAAACTCTATACACAATCACTCAGACACCAGTAGATCCAGGTTTGGATCAATTCAGGAAGGAAATGACCTAGGACAGCTCACAGTCAGGGCCTTACTGTCTGTCCTTATCTTTATTCCCCAACCCATTTCCATCCACGAAAATCGTCCCCAAACTATTTGGCCCAAATCCTTTCCCCCTCATTTCTAGCACCAGGATCTAACAAGCTGAGCACTGCCATACAGTCTTCCCAATGAAGGCTCCATGTGCAGCCACTGCTAAGCACTTCCAATTCTGTTTTACAAACAAAAAAGATGATTAGGAAGGTGTGAACATGAGTGCAAAGAGGTGGTAATTCATGGATTTTGCACATGAACACCAAATAGAAAATGAGAATAACGTGGAGAGGGGCTCCCACCATGACAATGAGATCCAGAGTTGGGAATTGAAACGAATCCTCTTAAATTGAAGACACATGTCTGGACTTAAAATGTGAGGAGTAAAGGTGGTGACTCTGTGAATGTATACACTGGCTTCCTAATTGTGCATTTTGAGCTGCAGAGGCCCCCTTGGTTTGCCTTGCAATGTAAACATTTTTTAAAACGTTGTCTTAATAAGTTCTGAATTCTTTAAAGTAGGTTTTAGTTAAAAATTAAGATGTTACATAATTGGCTTCATTAGATCCAATTACACAATTAGTGTAAATTAGAAATAATGGAATCAGAACATATAATTTCAGAATTATGACACATAGCAATAATGCAGAAATTAAGTTGGCAAATGGTGCTGAGGCAGGCAGGGTGCATATAAATCGTAGACAATTTGATGTCTTCCATGAGCACAAACGTCTCCCCCCTCCAGTAGTTACTGCTCGAAAATATGGTTTAACTAAACAAGATTGATTTTGAGTTCCAGACTCAGAAAACAACATCTGGAAAATTGTTAGTTCTTTTCCCCTCCTTATGTGGCTGAAGAAATAAGTGAGTAGATTTCCACCTCATGAAAAGAATGATCCTTCTCTTTCTAAGGTCTAAACAGATCACTGCAAGGAAGGATTCATTCTTAAGGGTAAAGGATGCTAAAAAAACCCATCCATGCACATAGTTGCCCCTCTACTAGGGAAGCAGCCTCAGGCACTCTCCTGAGGATCTGTGCATGGGAGGGAGGTGCTGGGCTGCAGAAACACTAGAAGAGAGACCACGGAGGCACGCAAGTACCTCAGCCTTCAAATCAATCACCTGATTTTTTAAAAAAAATTTTTTTAGTTGTAGATAGACATACCTTAACCTTGTTAATTTTTTTATGTGGTGCTGAGGATCGAGCTTAATGCCTCACACATGCTAGGCAAGTGCTCTACCACTGAGCCACAACCCCAGCCCCCAGTCACCTGATTTTTAATGTTGTATTCTTTACTTGGTTCAAGTGACATAACCCTTCCTGCCACACCCTTATCTTCTGATTTTAAAGAAGGGAATGAGCATTTGACTAATGAGAAATGCATGTAGCCATCTCTCCCAGCTATTATTGGTGTATCTTTCTGTAAATTGTGTCCAGGAACCAGAGGACTAAAAAGAAACAATTTATTTATTAATTCCCTTACTTTTTTTATTTATTCAATAAATATTTTAAGTTTCCTGAAGGAAGAGACGGTTTCTTATTCATCCTTACACATCAAACTTTTACCATAGCCACTAGCAATGGATATTGAATTGCTTTTAATGCGCATTACAGACATTGCTTGCCCTGGTATTGTGCAGAACAAACAACTACTATCTACCTGAGTATGGCCTTCAAGAAACTTACAATTATTTTCTGTGTGAAAACAGATGATTATGTTAAGAAAAATGTGGATTAAATTGTCTTAGTTTTTACACTGCCATAATGTCAGGAAACAGCTGTTAGTCAAGAGTCAAGTAAGTAGAAGAGCTTAAAAATGGGATGCACTAAATGGCTCCCAAGCTCATGGTCATGGTGGGTGGCAGGCAGCCAGGGTCTCAGTCAGAGCCCAGTGCCATCCATCAGGATGCTGGGGGAGGCAGTGGTTTTCTGAACACACACAGCTCTATGCAACTCTGGTTTGGGTCTTGCTGTTTGTTGCATTAAGCAATAAACATCCCCAAAGATCCCTAACATATCTCAGCAAACAACACTGAAAATCTGAAAATGTCCCCCAAATTTAGAGAAAAGGCTAAAAAGCCTGAGGCATTTTTTTCTAATGGTCGCTATTTTGTCTGTTCCTCCTCAGTCATCATCTTTTGGGTAATAGGAAAAGCAAAGGGGCTCAATGATGCTCAAAGGCCATTACTAGGAATGGCCTGGGGATTTATCCCTTAATATTTGCCTCTCGTTTACTGGGTTTACTTTCATTACTTCTACTTTCCCACGTGGACCTTTCTTTCCCCTTATTTTCTCTTCTCAATAAATACTAACTCAAAATATCAATTCTTTTATCAAAAATGAGGGCTTGCTTGCCAAAGAAAATACCTTCCCCAATACCTTGATCCACCTGCATCTTCCCTAACAAGATCCCAGCAGATGCTTTGTGTTAATTTGAATATTCATACACTGGCTTCTACACAACTTGGCTGAGAGCATGAAGGAAGGGGCACAGCAGTTTAAAGTTTGATTAATATTTCAGACTCTAGATTTTATCACTGGATGAATACAGAGGCACAAAATTCTAATCCACAGAATAGAAGCAGCATATTGCTTTATTTTTACGTGTATGTTTTAATGGATATTTGGTACAAATATTCCTTGTCCACATGGTAAAAAGTATCAGTCTAAAGCATTGGAGGTGAAAACATACAGATGAAGAAACATTCCCCAAACTTGTAATAGTCTTGTTTTTCCCATTTCACCAAAAGGCAGGAGGCATTTTCTAAAGGTCCCAAGGCACAAATCAGATTTCCTTAAACAGTGTAACAAAATTCAGATGAATTCATTTTCTTTTGCATAAACCCTTGTGGGTAAAAGCTACATCGATTATGAAGAATCTTGAGCTTTTTGCAAAGACCTATTGATAAACAAGCACCTAAATCAACTTGGTAAAATAACATGTTTTAAGGAACACGGCAGGAAGACACCTGGAAGGTTTCCTACCAAACTGTTAAGAGGAGCTACCTCTGAAGGGAGGTGGAAAATAACTCCCCGTCTTCAAACTCAACTGTAAATGTGCTTCGACTTATACATGTTCTAAAATCTTGTCTCTCTAGGAGGATCAGGATAACAAGGCCAAAGTCTCCATGGAGCTTGGAGTAACAGATTTTCTGAACTCAGATTGTCAGCTACAGATTTTTAGTTTTCCAAAAACATCATTTCAGAAAATGAACAATCTTCCATGTGAACAAAATTTTTGTTTCCATTCAGACCTAAGCTAACCCACTCTTCTTTCCTCTGGTTATTAAAATTTAGGAACGGAGCCGGTTCCCTCAGATGCACATTGCTTGGATGAGAATGAGACTTTTGGGGATCTTATGCCTCCTGTCAAGGTTCTGGAAAGAGCTCTGACAGAAAAGGATGGGCAGAAATACGGATAAGGACTTGGATTCTTGAAGATCCATGCACAAGTGCCTGGTGAAATGCTGCTTTGACTGTGAAGGCCAAAGATGGGTCAACATTTTCACAGAAGTGTTCTCTTGTGAGAAAAGGTCACTGGGTGATTTCTGCATTACAAAATCCAAAGGCTGTGACCGTCTCCTGTTTATGGCTTCTCTGCAGCAACTGCTGCTGTTGAACTCTGGCCCTGAAACGCTCATCTCTGGGCTTTCGACAAGCTTCACTTCCTAGTTCTCCTGCCTTCTTTACTGTCTACTTTTCTACCTAGTTCGCTTGTCTTTCTTCTGGGGGACTCCCATGTTCTGACTTGGGCTCTCTCCACCCTCTTTGCATTTTCCCCTTCTCCTACTAGTCTGTAGATTGGCAGCTTCAATGATCATTTCATGTGGACAGTCACATGAGAACTTCATTTACCAAGTCCCTTCACTCTACCAGGTCATTTTAACATATATCATAGCACTCCTGTGAGAGATGTCACACTTTCTCCACTTGAAATGAAGATGCAGAGGCTCAGGTAGGTTCTAAGACTCACCAATGATATCCAAGACCACCCAGCCACAGAGCCCAGGTTTGATCTTCCTGCCCCCAAGACTCACACTGTGGCCATATTGATATTCCTTTGAATCCACAATGCTCGCTCTTCAGTCTCACTCCAAATTCAACAAGCCTTTTTCCCTCCAACCAACACACCACCTTTCTCCCAATGACCAGGCTGACGTCATCAGGTGTCTTGGGCTCATCTTGCTCTTTTCCACCTCCTGCTCCTCCCACATCCCCACCTCAATTTCATCCATTGCTAAATACCATCTCTGATGTTATATTTTCCCTTTCAATGCCATCTTACACACCAACACAACACCCACCACCTGACTATCGTCCCAGGTCACACTATCCTCTTAATTATAATATTCAGTGGCTTCCTGTTGCTGATGAAATAGCACCCAAATGACTGTATTTATTACTCAGAAGTTCCATCTACTTTCCTTGCCACTTCTCTCAGGGATTCATTCTAACTGGACTAGGTGCCAGTGAAACTGGACAACTAACAATCCCTCGAGGGTCTATGTGTCCTACTTTTATGCTTTTGTTCAGGCTGCTCCTTCTTACCAGAACTCATTTTTATCTAGCAGATAAACCCCATCTGCACAAATCCTGCCCTATCGTCTGTGCTATCCTCCACCCCACCCCCACACGATTCTTTTTTTCCCCCCATCCAATTGGATGTCACTTTACAGATTTTCATTTGTACAACTTCTGGGGAACTTGGCATTTTCTACTTTTGGTTTGTTATTTCCCCATCTCTCTTACTGAGCTCTAAATTCCTTGGCACAGGGGAATATATCAGACTCTTCACTGTATTCCCTGAAATATTTTAGTCTGAAAGACATAATAGGAACCCAATAGATATTATTGATTAAACTTATTCAAACTTCGATACAATGTAGCAACGTGAAGTAACATTTTAAATGTAATGCTTTATATACCTTTTATTCCCAGCAAGCAGAAATAAAATGTTTCTCACATATCAGATGACAATGTGCAAATGACTACTGTGAATGCACAACCTTAAATGGTTACTCCCCCCACCCGCCATGACTTAGAAAGGGAAGAGGGCAGAAAGATAAAAGTGGAAAAAGAGAAACCATATCAGGTTCTGTCAGCTGTCCAATGAATGCAGAAAAAACAACTGACAGTCAGATGAAAGACAACAATTTAAAAAGAATGAAAAATGCTTAAGTATAAAATTCAATTTACATGTAGCACTCTTGTGACACACTGATATTGACAGGTAGGTACATTACTGTATCAACCTGCACTTATCAATATCTTGCCCACCAAAAGTATTCCTTGGTTGCTCCCTATGAATCCCTGCTTCCTTACATGGGTGACAAGTCCAAAGGGAAGGACCTAGAGCCACTGTTAACTAGCTCTCCTGTCCTGACCCCATGGCATTGGTGCTAATTATCCTGAGAACCGAGCAGCAAGGAGGACCAGGCATCTCTCTAAATACAATTTTGTAGGATGATCTTTGAGGAAAATAAAATACCAATGTACAGGTGTGTTTATTATAAGAATTGATGTAGTTGTAATTATGTTTATTAAAGGTGCATGTGAATACACTAAAGTAGCAACTTTAACTTCCCTTTAGGACAGTTAGTTTTTATTGTCTATGAGACAAAAGAAGAAATTTCAAATTATGGACAATTACATCCTCTGTGCTTATCTTAATGAGGAGCTATAAGTAACTGCATGTGGCAGCATTGATGAAAATCCATCACAGACTCTGGCAAATCAATTCAAAAGTGTGTGCTGCCAGGAAACCAGAACTCTCCTGTTAGAACTGAACACTCTACATGGAATTTAATTTCTTAAATTTTTGATTTTTTGAAATTCAAGGAATTTCTTAAAGTATGAATTTTGGGTTCATATTTGACAATGGAAATGCTCCAGATTTGGGGAATTAGGAGATCAGCAATAATAGAAGGCATGTGGTCAGAAGATGACAGACATTACCAAGCAGGTGCTATTTATTGCCCAAAGAATCCCTCAACAGTATCATGTACATATTATATGCGCACTTGAGACTTAGATTTGGTTGAAAAACCAAGAAATCTACCGGGAACCAGTGATGAAGGCTACAACAGAGGTTCTTCAGTGATTGATGGGCTTATTTAAAAGTTAAAGAAAAAATTTAAAAGAAAAAAAAAACATTGCAAGAACCTTCCTATTCTGGGAAGAGGGAAGGATAAGGAGGGTGCAAGTGTGCAGAACACAAATGGTCACAGATTCGAATACTCTGGTTACTCACCACAATCATTTGAGCCACGTAACTTTCAGGTCCAGTGTATTCTGTTGGGTCTTTAACTTTCACCAGGACGATGAAGTACAAATAATGCCACATATTATGTTCTGATTTAATGTGCTCCTCAAATGAAACAGTTTTATTATCAAACTTGTCCCTCTCAAGTCCTGCAAAACACAAGAAACACAATATATGTGATCTATCATTTAATCAGCACTTAATTTTTTAGCATAAAAACCAAACATAGCCAATATTGTGAAAAACTGCTTGCTGAAACAGTGTGCCAATTTAAAATGTTATGATTAAAAACAACACAGAACCCAAGACCTCTAGAAAAAAAAGCCACAGTTTATAGATTCCTTGCTAACTAATATTTATTTTTCCCCCATGGATCCTTGGAAATGCACAATCCTATTATAGACCTAAACTTTGCAGGTAATTTTACATATAGCTACAGCAAACCTGTCAAATTAAACTGGACCACAAATCTAAGAAAAATAGGTAAAAATAATGTGCAAGAAAAGGTATACTTGAGCTTCAGGGCAGAAAAAAATTCTTTTTATTCAGAATGTGGGTTAAAAGAGGGAAGGCACTGTCAGCCTTCTTTTCAGAACTGCTTATGATCAGTAAAGGGCACATGAACACAGACAACCAGTCAGACTCTGGAGGCACTGAGGACTCACATGCTACTCTAGTCCTCTAGACTTCTGTGCTCCAGGTATTGGGGCGGGAAGGGTCTGTTCAATCTCCTGGACACATTTTCAGCCTCTCAAAGGACAATAAAGATTGAATCTGGGCAGTAAGATTCTTTTCTCTTGATGTTGTGTGGATGAATAGAAATGAATGAAAATGAAGAAAAATATCTATGGAAAAAGGAATTTCATTGCCAGGTAAAATGGGGTGTTGGAGTTAAGTCTGGCTTTGCAGTTCAGATACTGGAGAAGAAACCAGGAAACTGAATTCCAGCTCTGGCTGCTCTTTCCCTAAGCACTTTGAAAAGGCCATTCAAGCATAAAGAAGATCCTTTAAGTAATAAAATACAAAGCATACAAAATTAAAAAAAAAATCTGTCCTCAATGAAGGGGTACCTTTTTAACTTATGTTACTGAATATTTTTATGGAAAATATCATAATATTCAGCTGGCTAATGGCTATGCCTCATGTTATATGACCTATCTTCAGCTCAATATGCTCCAAATAAATTCCGATCCTCTTTCCCAAACCTGCTTCAACCACAGTCCTCCTTTTATTCGATGGTAACTCCATTCTTTCAGTTGTTCAAGCCAAAAGCCTAGGAGTCATCCTTGAATTCTGTCTGCCGCTCAAGCATCAAGTCCAATCCACATTTGAAATGCTTTTGGTTTAACTTTCAAAACATGCCCAGAATCTGAACACTTCTCAACCCCGACCCCCTACTGCTGCCACTATAGTCTGGGCCATTATCATCCCTCCTCTGGATTGTTGAAGTTTTCCCAGGCCTCCCTGTGCTCTCCACGGCTGGTTTTCAGCACAATAGCCAGCGCAATCCCTTAAAAATCTAAATATAATGGTGTCTCTCCTCTGAGGCAAAACCTGCAGTGGCCTTTCACCTCTTCAGTAAAAGGTAAAGTCCTTACAATAGCCTACAAGTAGGGCTGCTAAAAAACAAAGCAAAATGAAACCCAGGATGCCCAGTTCAGTTTGAATTTCAGATAGAGAATGAATAATTATTTAGTAAAAGGATGCCTCATGCAACATTTACTTGCTAAATCCTGTGTAGTTTGGCTCATACCCACACTAACCTTACCTCCTACTACGTTCTCTGTTGCTGGCTCCTATGCTAGAACAATACTGGCCTCCTTGCTATTCCTTGGACAGAATCCTGCTTCAGTGGCTCTGGACTGGTTGCTTCCTCTGCTCACAAAACTCTTCTCCCTGATATCTCCTCAGCTGACTCATTCTACCTTCAAGCTTTTGCCAACATCTCACCTTCTCAACAGGGCCTAACTTGATCACCCTATTAACTCACCCCCAGTCCCTTCCCTTTCTGCCAACACTCTTGATCACCTTTTCTCTTTCTTCCTCTTTATCCTACCATGCTTATCACCCACCAACAGACTGAATACAGCCATGTCAAAATTGTGAGACTGGATCTGAATCTAAGAGGTAAAAATGACTGCAAGAAAAAATTTTACTGCTAATCAGCACAGAACAAAGAAATGTCATTTCACCCAGAAGCTTGAATAAGAAGTTATTATATTTATTACTTATTGCTTGTCTTTCTTCCCATTAGAACATAAGATTACCTCTGGGCAGATAATTTTGTCTCTTAACTTCACCAGTGGTTCCAAAAGCTTAGAATGGTGTCTGGCACATAGATGGCACTCAACAAAACATAGACTGAATGAATTAAGACTGTTTTACTAATAAAATATAGCTCCACTAAGATGCTATAATAATTAGGGGGTGGGGGGAAGAAACAGTAGCTAGGCACAGTGGCACACTCCTCTATTCCCAGCAGCTCAGGAGGCTGAGGCAGGAGGATCCCAAGTTCAAAGTCAGCTTTAGCAACTTAGCAAGGCCCTAAGGAACTTAATGACCCTGTTTCAAAATAAAATATAAAAAGGGCTAAGGGTGTGGTTCAGTGGTTTAGCACCTCTGAGTTAAAAAAAAAAAGCTAACCAGATAATGACAAGTATGGGTGAGGATGTGGACCCCTCATCCTGCTAGTAGAAATAAAATAATGCAGCTGCTTTAGAAAACAGTTCGGCAGTTCCTCAAAAGGTTAGACGTAAGAGTTACTGTATGACTCAGCATATTCCACCCCCAGGTTCAACAAGAGAAATAAAGATGTACGTTCACACAAAATCTGTTCATGATTATGTTAAGTGAAATAAGCCAAACTCAGAAAGTCAAGGGTCATGTTTTCTTTCATATGTGGAATCCAGAGAGGAAAAAGGAAAAGAAAGGGGTGTGTGTGTGTGTGTGTGTGTGTGTGTGCGTGTGTGTGGTGACAGGAAACCTCATGAAAATCCAAGGGAAATCTGTAGAGCAGAGGAACAGGACCAGAGGAGGGAGGGGGGAAAGGGGAAATAATGGGGAGGGACATTGGCCAAATATTGTCCCTCAATTATATTGTTATATTGTGTGCATGTACAAACATGTACCAACAAATCCCATCGTTATGTACAACTATAATACAGCAATAAAAATATAGAAAAAATCTGTTCATTAATACTTGTAGCAGCAATATTTATAATAGCCCAAAGTGGAAACAACTCAAATGTCCATCGATTGATGACCAGAAACAAAATATGATATATGTAAAAAATGAATTTTTTTTGCAATAATAAGGCATGAGGTATTGATACAGGGGTATAAAATGAACCTTGAAAACATCATACTAAGTGAAAGAAACTGGTCACAAAAGACTAGATATTTGGATCCTATTTATATAATGTTAAAAATAGATCCGCGGTTGCCTAAACCTAAGGAGGATGGAAGAAGGTTGAGGAGGGGGTAGTGTCTAAAGGGTATGGGTTCTTTTGAGGGGGACAATGAAAAGATTCTAAAATTGATTATGGTGATCTACATACAACTCCAAATTTGCTACAGACTATTGAATGGTAGATATTAAATGGGTGAGTTGTAATGTATGTGAAGCATATCTTACTAGGGCTATTAACGAGAGAGAGAGATGGGGGGGCATTATAGTCAAATTTCCAGAACTCAGTCCAAACACCTATTTCTTGTAAGGCAAAAATGCTGCAAACACAATGTTTCTGATACCAATTAACCCAGGATATGGTAGAGGGAACAGATAACTTGTATTATGTGCTGAAGTGGAAGTATAAAGAGAGCACAATGAATTCTGACTAGGTACATTTAAAAGGTTTCTAACAGGTGTGAAGCTTTAAAAATCCTGCCTTGGAGGTAAATGGATGGAGCTGGAGAATATCATGCTAAGTGAAGTAGGACAATTCCAAACTACCAAATGCCGAATGTTCTCTCTGATAAGTGGATGCTGATCCATAATGGAGGGGAGGACATGGGAAGAATGGAGGAACTCTGGTCACAGGGGAGGGATGGTGAGGGGGCATGGGGACAGTAAAGATGGTGGAATGAGATGGACATCATAGCCCTAGATTCATGTATGACTGCATATATGTTGTGATTCTACATCACATACAAACAGAGAAATGAAAAGTTGTGCTCCATCTGTGTACAGTGAACCAAAATGCATTCTGCTATCATGTATACATAAGTAGAATAAATAAATAAAATTAAAAAAAAATCCTGCCTTGGAACATGATTATGGCAAGTAAACAAGAAGTACATGGCAATAAAATGAACTGAATATTTGCTGAGCACCTATTTATGTCCACAACTATAAAGATGTCTAAATACACTATCATAGTTACAATAATTCAATATGACTTTTTAACATGTGAAGAAATAGATACTAAATAATTCAACAAATTGCTCAAGTTAACTCTTCTAGTTCATGGAAGAGTTTGTCAGTATTTAAATAAAAATGCTTCTGCCTCTAAAGCTCACGTTCTTTTGTCACATGGGCAGAGGAACTGGCATGGCAAAACTAGAGATGAAGTTAGGTGACTTGTTCAGGGAAATGTCAGTTTCTGGTGTGGTTCACAGGGAACCTCTGGAAATAAGATGAAGTGGTATGTTTGGTGTAAACCACAAAGAGTTTTAAACTCAAAGCTATGGTGTTTGCGCTGCATTCTGAAGACATTTGAGAGGAGCCTAGTAGATTCAGAGCTATACCTCAAGTAGCTCCTGGGCAGAATTTAGAAGAGAAAGGGCTGATGTAGAGGACAGGGAGCCAGGGCAGCATGGGGGAGGGCTAACAGCAGAACCGGCTCTTTCTTTTGTGTGGGCTCTTGCTAGGCTTTGTCACAGGTTCCCACCATCTTAACGATCATCATGTTGATAGTTTCTCAGTCCTCATCTCTAGTATGAACCTTTTGTCTCAACTTCAGTTTCCATTTCCAGCAGCCTACTGGATAAATCCTGGGGGGTAGCTTGTGGACCTGTCAGACTTAGCTCATCAAAAGTTTGCTTCTTCAGTCCTTCTTCCCTGCTGTTCAGGAAGTCCTTATTGAGTGGGGAACTTGAGGTGATCCTTAACTTCCACTCACTGACAATCCACTCTGGCAGTTTCTTGTAGTTTCTCTTTCTCATCAGTCTCCAAATACATCAAGTCCCGTGAAGTCTTTCTGCCTGTACCTCCTCTGCTTTCTGCCTTGCAAATACTCCTTCCTCAAGACTCAGCTTGCCCACTGCACCACAGACTCCCACAGACAGCTAGATGGCTGATCACGGGGCCTTCAACACTTGGCTACGAAAATGTCCGTCTCTGTCTCAGCCTCTATCACTTTACTGTCTGATTAACTTTTATAATATCAGCACCTGTCATAATATCTAGCAAAGAGTAGGCATTCAACTGAACTTGACAGAAAAATAGAAAAATTGCATAAATGAATAAGAGAGGTTGAAGAGGCATTTGGAATGAAAACTTGAGAGGTCTATCTAACCAGAGGTGTAGATTTGGGGAGAAGGAGGAATGGAAAATGATTCTGAATTTTCTGACATGATATTACAGTAAAACTACCATAGCAAGATAGCTTGTCTTTATGTCAGGTGCTGACCTACCATCACATCCTTCCTCTCTTTTGTTGTTTCATCATACCTGGTCTATCTACATCTCCTTCTCATTGGGTTTTCAGCCTTTGGTAATTCAAAACATACACACACACACACACACACACACACACGCACACACACACACACACACGTGTGTTTATTTTTGTACCAGAGATGTTTTAATCAGCTTTTCCACTATTGCAACTAAAAGATCTGACCAGAACAATTTTAGGAGGGAAAGTTTATTTGAGGGCTCATGATTTCAGAGGTCTTAGTCCACAGAAGCAGGCTCCATCCCTCAGGGCTTGAGGTGAGGCAAGACATCACAGCGGAAGAGTGTGGCAGAGGGATGCAGCTCACACGATGATCAGAGAGCAGAGAGACACTCCACTTGCCAGATACAAATATATACCCCAAAGCCACACCCCCAATTCCCACCTCCTCCAGCCACACCTTACCGTTTCAGTTATCACTCAGTTAATCCCTATCTGACTGAGTTAAGACTCTCACAACCCAATCCTTTCTCCTCTGAAATTTATTGCATTGTCTCACACATGAGCTATTGGGGGACACCTCACATCCAAACCACAATAGGCATGTAACCGCTGAGGCACTTCCTCAGACCTTTTTATTTTTTAAGACAGAGTCTCACTAAGTTGCTTAGTTCTTCACTAAATTGCTGAGGCTAGTTCTGAACTGGTGATCCTCCTGCCTCATCTTCCAGAGCTGAGTGGCTGGGATTAAAGGCGTGGGTCATTGGATACAGGGGCTACTTTGTTTCTGTGATTACTGCTGGAGCTCTGTTCTCTGCTAACCATCACCTAGTCATGGCCACCTTCAGAATCACCAGCAATTATTTTCTGAGTCATGTTTGACTTTCAAATGTCTGGACATTGCCTTCAAGGCTGGGAAAGCCTAGCTGCTGCTCTCACCTGTCACAGAAGACACATCCTCCTGATCATTGTGGGTGTGCCTTGGAATACACCTGAGGCCAGTGTCTCCTGTTGTGGAGGTTCTCTCTTCTTATTTGATTTTATATCCCTCTTTTCATCACAGTTGACCCAACTCTACTAAAACGCAATTTTGGGTTAACTGTGACTATTTTACAATCTACTAGTACAACTCCTAAATATCCTGTTTAAATCTTTCTTGTAATTAAATTGTAATTAAGATATGTATATCTTATAAATCCTATAGTTAAGATATGATATGCACCATATTTTGCAGGCATAGAGATTCCAGCAATGAGAGCACGTCTAGAAATCCATCATCATGATACTCTCCATATTTCCACGCTGAAGTTCTTAAAAATGCCCAGGACCAATTGACAATGTTTTTCAAAAGTGCCCATTTTATTTAAAATGTGCACACTAAATTTTATGATATTATATTTGTTCCAATATAAAAACTATTTATATTTATTCTCAGGTTAAACTACCTAAATGACCTCTCAGACTTGAATAAACATAAACTTCCAAAAAAGAGACTTTAGAATATGCTGATCAAGCATATCCTTGCAACTCCTGACACTTCACCCTCCATCCCTGAGGATGTACTCCACAAAAACAATATCTGGCATATGACATACCTAGCTCAGAGTGGTAAGAAACTTGGCCAAGATCACACAGCCAGGATGTGGAACCACTATAGAGCTATGTCTGTTTGACTATAAGGTTCATGTATTTTTGACAATACATGGGTGCACAGCACTCAGCAGAGGTGATGAGACAGTGATGAGGGCTGAATGTGATGAGAGGAATTTAGGGGCAGACATATTTGCTCTGGTTGGTGAGGTCAGAGATGGCTTCACGGTATAATGACATTAGAGCTGGACCTCAGAGAGTAGCGAGCAGGGGTTGAACAGCTCGGGAGTTTGGAATTTCAAAATGAATGTACCCCACCACTGAGAACACTGGGAGTTCAGGAAGTTAAACGTGAGTAACACAGCTGGACTGGAACATGGGATATAAATGGGAAAAAAGTGGATAAACAGGTAGGGGAAAAAAAAAAAAAAGAAGAAGGGGCCAGATTGTGAGGTGACTTAGATGCCAGGAAAATTAGAGTTTTAGAGTTATAGACTGTTACTGATGGCTCTTTGAATAATAAAATGATGAATTTAAAGTGGAAAAATTAGTCTGGCAGCACTGAGCAGGCCATTTTGGAGTATGAGCCAAGATGAGCTTAAAAATCCAAGGTGTGGCTGTGGGAATATGTGAAGAAGTGTGACTGTGGAAGCAGATTCATTAGCCCGAGTTAGCTGGTGTATCTGGAAGATGAAAGAGGAAAGAGAGGCTAAAAATGACAGTCATTCCCAGCCCAGACAACTGGAGGCAGAGGAGGAGGATACCATGAAGTACAGCATGCAAGTCAGGATCAGGAGCTGGGTCAGAGTGGAGAGGCAGACATGATGTATGGGTTTTAGTCATGGAACGTCTGGCTACCAGGAAGATGTGTCTAAGTGTCCGATAAACAAAAGAAAATAGATGGGAAAGCATGGGGAGGGTTTGGAGCTGAGGAGGCATATTTGGCAATAATCTGTACAAAAGGGAGGTTAAAGAGGAGGGCAGAGAGGAAAAAGATGAGAGATCAATGACAAAATCAATCCTCTTTTGTAGGGGTCTGGGAGAAGAAATCAAAACTTCTTTCCTAGGAGCCTGGGGTGAAAGAATGAGCAACCAAAAGTAGAAGGTCAATAGGAAATTAACAGTAAGGTTTGAGAAGAACATTTAAATTGGCCATGAGGGTTACTGTGATGTTTTAAGGAATTCAGAGATCATAGGTTTATTAAATAACCATGAAAAGCCATGGGACACAGGAGCATGTCTTAGAATGAGGCTTCCATCCTAGTGGCCCACTCTTCTAAACACAGCCTTTTTCAGAGATAGTGCTCCAACATGACAGGATCATGAAGAAAAGGACTCAGATGAAACAGTGTAAAAGGCAGACCATGAGGCGCACAGGAAGTTTCCAAAGAATGCATCTTTTCTCCTCTCTGGAACTCCTCCTTCCATACGATGGCTCAGCCCCATATTACAACTGCTCAACTTGGATCTGTTCCCAGCCTTGGTTGTCCTTGAGTTAGGCCATGACCTGATGCTGCCATTTAAAGAGAATCATGTGGCTTAGTGGACTTTTGAATTAGGTAGCCGGAGTTCCAATCCTGGCTCTACTGTTCACCAGCCAGATGTTGACGGGATCTGAGTTCTGTTTCTTCATATGTGAAAAGGTGGCAATATACAGAATACATAGTACTTGTTTTTCCAATAAAATTAAAAGAAAAAAATCTAAGTTGAAAATCCATATGTGTAATGAGTATTCAATAAATAGTCTTGAGATTATCCATGATGGTGTTGTTGATGATGCTAACAGGGAGGACATGAACCCAGAGGAAGGCGAGGGAAGAGTCCTCTTTGGAAGGCTGAGGGATCTTCTCAGGAGAGGAAGGAAGGAAATATAAAAACAATTTATGGGAAAGAAATGGAAATGGAGACATATTCAACAAAGAGAGAAGAGAAAATTAAGAGAAATTGATAGGGTTTGATTCATGTTTTTCACAAAGGTAGAGTGTCTATTTCTCTTCCGAGGTTGAAGGTGGGACCTTGACAGCCTCCCAGCATATTCTTCCCAAGCTTCTGAATGACTGAAGGACGTCTTCCTTGGCTTCCTCTCACCCCTGCTCTCCTTCTTCTAATCCAGATACCAAAACACAAGACTCCAGTTTCTCTTTTAATTTCCTTCTAGCAAATCTTTGCTCAGCATTATACACTCTGCTCTACCTAAAGTACCACAGACTCCTGAATGAGAAGTCCAAAGGCTCTTTCACTTCATCTACTGGCCTTCTCTGCTTTGTCAGAATTCACCATTTGTTCTTATCTTCCTGAGGCTTTCTCCCCTCACTTTGGAGGTGCCACATACTCCTGGTTCTCTTTGTATCAGGTGCTCTTTATTTTTTGGTATGTGAAACTTTTTCTCTCCAAACTTTTCAAAGCTAGTGCTTTTCACATGTATCCCAGCTGCTTCTCTCCACACTCCAGATTTCACTCCACGCAGGCTGAAGATTCCCCAGTCAGTCTCCAGTGCAGACCCGCTCTCAGACTCACACTCATACACTGGCCTGTGCTGGATGTACAACACTCCAGTGTTCAATGCACACTTCAACTTAACTATTTCCAAAGTTAAACTCCGAATATTCCTACATAAGGAATAATTAATTTTATTCATCTATTCTTAAATGCAGTCACCTGTTGGTATTATTCTCCTCCCAAGTACCTAAGCTATCTGTCATCTCCATTCCCAGTCATCGAGATTGAAAAATTCTGTCATCTAAATATTTCTTGCCTTCTACTCTTAATACCTCTATTATTAACTGAATCAGGTTTATATTACCTTTCTGTTGCTTGAACTGTGGCAATATCCTCCTACCTGGTTATTCTGCTTGCAGGACTGTCTCCTGATAAAGGACCTCCCAAAGCTGCCACACTACTCTAAAACAAAAATCAGAACCTTAACACTTTTACTTCTTTAATGGTTCACAATCCTCTGTAAGTCTGTAGGATAAAGTCTACACTGCCTAACCTAAAACACTATGCGTGATCTGGCTAACCTGTCCTCCTGGCAACCCTTGCTCTGAACTTCACACTCAATGACACTGGGCTTTTTTGAGTAAGTGAAGACCCTTGCCATGCTATTCTTCTCCCTGTGCCTTGTGCCTCCTGGCCATTCTGCTTCCGCCCACCTCCAGCTGGTTAATGCCCTTCCATCTTCAACCATTGGCTCTGCCATTAGCTCTTCTAAGAGTTTTTCCTGATTCTTTTTCATTGCTCCTTTCTCCAACCTGAAGAGGTAACCCTCCTTTGGGTACCTTCAGCTCAGTGGAAACTTCTTCTCTCATCACAAAAGACAGCACTGCTATTTAGTTGTTTGTATCTCACAATAGATGGTGAACACCCTGAGATAGAGTATGTGTCAATTTTAATTGTTTCCTTGGCATGCAAGACATTAGTGCATATTATTCTCTGGTACACCTCTGACTATTGGAGGAATATTGGAAAGATTTGGAAGAGCCATGGGGAGAAACAAGACGATCAACAAAAGATGAACTGAGGAGGAAATGGGGTTTACTGAGGCCCAATCTAAGCTATAAATGGTTACACTGGAGTGAAGCCCTTATGCTTGCTTAGTAACTTTTGGCAAAAGAATCTTCAGCCCAACATGGAAAATTGGAGGGTGAAATCAACCTGGTGTTGGTGGTCATCCCAAGAGGGAGATGTATTCTAGAGTGCAGGAGGTCAGCTGCAGAGACAGCTGAAGTCAGAAAGGGCTGACAGATAGAGACAGGAGGGCAGAGTCTAAGAGAAGGATGCCGGCAGAAAGAAGGATGGGGCTCCTGAGAGAGATGACAATAGGGTAGGGGAGGAGAGTGGTGGGTGTGTGTGGGGTGCTTTAAAACTGGGAGAAAGCACAGATGAGAATCTAAAACAGTAATGTCAGTGAGTAGAAGTTCAAGCTTCTGGAAAAAGCATGTTTGAATTCATAATTTAACCAAAAAAAAAAAAAAACCCCAAATCATTCTGTTGTGCAATCAATACATTTTTGTAATAAAAGCCAGTTAGGGAAACCTTTTGACATTTTTGCTTCACATTCTATAATCAGAGAATCATATAAATTGCAGAAATAATGAGAGAATAGCTTTGAGATGCAATTCCTCTATTTATGAAAGCAGAGAATTCCAGTGTAGTGCTCTGTTACATAATCTGAATTTTATCCAGCCTGAAATAATTTTTCCGAAAGCATGAAAAATAAAAAAAAAATCATTATAGCCCCTCTTTCCTGAGAAACAGTTTATTCATCTATGGAGAACACTTACCACAGATGAAACAGGTTGTTTTCAGAATTTCTTCTTTTTTCTGTTTTTCACTTCTGAGATCAGCAAAGGTATCAATGATAACACCAAAAATCAAGTTAAGAACGATAATGATGACAATGAAAAAGAAAAGAAGGTCATAAACCACTCGGGCAGCAAACAAGGGTTCCTGAAATAAAATTTTAAGAAAAATATTATACATACTTTCAAGGTATGTTGATTTGATTTAGCACACTGACTAGCATAAAAATATATTCAATGAACGTTTGCTAAATGAATATAAATAATATCCTCCATTGTAAAAATAACCCCTGCTTTCTATTTTTATTTTATTTTAAGTATTTTAAGAGAAATTTCCTAGCCTGTTCTCAGACTCTTCCATTTCTGTAGGACTGCATGTTTTTCCCCCAGTAGAGGGACCACCGTCAAACAATATAGTACTCTGAAAACAAAATCCTATTGTAGATGCTATTAAGAAAGGTTACACAAATAATCATATGCTTCTTGGTTTCTTTGGAAACCACCTTATTTTGTTATTTTGCTAAATGCATTTTGGCACATCCCAGACACCACACAAAAGGTAGTTAAATGCTCCTTCCAAAAGTCAGCAATTAGGGAGCTGAGAGGACCTAAGTGTTTGTCAATTTCTGGAACAAGTTTGTCCTCAGCGTTAAGAGGTCAAGAATGTAGAGTCCACACCTGTTTCTACCTGGTGAACAGTATTAAAATATACATTGGAGATCATGTAATCCAGTTTAACCAACAATGGACCTGAATTTATGAGGTTAAATGACTTGACATTACACAATTGGCCAGTTGCAGAATTAAGACTTTAAAGCTCCTAGCCGGGCACTTGAGATTTTACCATTATTGAAAATTTTTCCTTTCTTGCCATTTCAATATATTAAATCCTGTTAGAATTTGTTCAAAGTTTATATTCATCGTGGATAAATGATGGAGGCTATTCCCATGCAGAAGCAAAGAGTAAATCTTTATGCCTGAGAAATCTGATACACAAGAGACAGCCTCGTTACTCTTATTTCTGTTACAATCAACTGCTATAGGAAGTTTGCAGTCATGACTTTTTTTTTTCTTTTCATACTGGAGATTGAACTCAGGGGTACTCCATCACTGAGCCATATCCCCAGTCCTATTTTGTGTTTTATGTAGAGACAGGGTCTCACTGAATTGCTTAGCGTCTCGCCGTCGCTGAGGCTGGCTTTGAATTCGTGATTCTCCTATCTCAATGACTTTGTTGCTGTAACAGAATACAGAGATCAGACTTGGATACATTTTATAACCCTACTAGCATTCATAGACGCTTTAGCTATTTCTGTGTAATCCTAATAGGTAATTAGCAGATTTTATTGGCCACTGTCAAACAATATAGTACTCTGAAAACAAAATCCTATTGTAGATGCTATTAAGAAAGGTTACACAAATAATCATATGCTTCTTGAAAAAAACACTTCTTCTCTGACTTACATCTTTGGACGGCTTTCTCAGCACATCCCCCACGCCACCACCGTTTCTGAGGCCCTGGTTCAGCACAGTGACAATGCACATAAGAAGAGTGTCACACGTCCTCTCAATGCCATCTTCATACTCTTCATCAGCTATGAAAACACGTAAATGATATGGCAAACCTACATTTTAAAAGCATACTGTTATCTATTACCAAAGACCTACTTCTGACTGTGCCATTGTACAATTTTTGAAGCCACATGACACCTATTTCATATGTGACAGCGCATGACTGTAACATACTGATGAAGACACACATTTAATTTCCTGAAACATTTTTTTCTTGCATAGATGGCACATGACAGAATGGAAAGGACAAAATATAAGAAGGCTGATATTCACTATGCATTGTTGTGGTGGGAGATTGTGGTAAAACCTCCACAAACAGCCATGTCACCTAGAAGACAGAAGTCTCACAGAGGAAAGGGCATAAACAAAAAAACCAGATAGATCAGGCTTCAAGTCTTACTGTGTTCCAGAATGTTCTAGAATCAGGACCAAGTTCAAGTCCTGCTCTGTTCCAGAAGGCTCCAGAATGTTGAACCTCAACATCCTTATCTACAAAATGAGGAGGGCTGTAGAAGGATTAAATCCTTCAGAGAGTTATTCAAGGATTATGTTTATGGCATGTGAAAACTGTACAGAATGCTATACACTGAGTAGATGCCTAAATTTTGGGCAGGAAGAATTATTTCATTATTTTAGTTAAATTTCTAAGTTTTCTTAAGGAACAACTTGAAGCTACTGATGAGAAGCACAATGTATTTATATGAAAATCTGTACTCAGAGAGAAATGGGCAGAGAGAAAAAGATATAAAAGAAAATCCCTAGGCTTGACTAATTTTGTCTAAAAGTATAGTTCTGAGACTTAAAGCATAATTTTCTAACAATTTAAAATAGTGACAAACTCATACTAAATTAATGTTAGAATCAGAACATTCTAATATTAGTAAATGAACAGAGGGTATTTTTTGGTTATAAAGTTAAGAAAACACAGGGGCATTGAATTTTTGGATTATGTACCCACAATCTATATGTCAAAGCAAGACTGTAAAAGCAACCAGTAGTAAAGAAAAGAAAAAGAATCTAACTCTACATGATCCATGACCAATAGACCGTTTAGCTCCTTGTTACAAAAAGACTGATTTTTCCCTTCTGAACAGATTTCAACATTGTATGGATGAGGGATTCTGGTGTTTTTACTTTCCTTAGAGTTGTCTCTCTTTTAACATCCTGGGATACATGTGGTTGCTGCCAGAGATGGACAAGCCCGAGTGGCGGCTTCAAAGACAGTGGCAGAATCTGTGGTGGTCATTTACCTTAGAGCTGAGCCAAGGCACACTGTGATTTAGAAAGCAGGAGAAAGAAAACTCCCTTTTGGAGGAAGGAACAATGAGGGAGAGGCGGTGGTACAGGGCAGACAAGGCAGGTAGGTAAGCAGTGGACTAAGCTGTCTGTAATGTGCTAGCTAGGGTTCAACATGGGGGGAGACTCTAACCTGATGGCTGAGAAGAAAGAGAAGAAAAAAGGTTAGGAATGTGTCAGAGAATGAAAGGGATTATACAGAGAAAAATGGTTTTCCAATAAGGAGGTCACATGGAATATGTCTATTTGCTGCTTTGCTACAGTTAGACTTTCAAGCAAAGCAAACCTTGCATCTAGTGGCATGGTCTGCATTCACTTACTCATTCAGTAACTGCCTGGTCATGTCACAACAAACAGTTGCTAAAGACTTATCAATTACCATCATCAGTACATAAAAGTGAAAGGAAAGTGCTCCCATCTATCCTCAAGAATTTGGAAATGGTCTGCGCCAGAGTTCCTGCCGACCTGTGGGAACACAGGCCAAGGACCACCTTCAGGGACGCTGTGAGAACTCAGCCAAGGTCAGACCCGAGACTGCCGGCTGCCAATCACAGGGGAACCCAGACCCAGGCGAAAGATGCCTCTTGTGTTCCCTGCAGGAGAATGGGCCTAAGTGAGGCCCAGGACCACGCCCAGTTCTGCACCAGAATCCCTGCCAACTGGCGGGAGCACCGGCCAAGGCTCAGGACCACTTTCAGGGACCTCCGCGGGAGCCCAGCCAAGGGCAGACCAGAGAATGCTACTCACCAATCCGCCAACCCAGAGGGGAAACCAGATACAGGAGAAGGACTGCCTCTGGGACCTGAGGCCTTGAACCACCCCTAGTTCAGCACCAGAGCCCCTGTCGATCTGCAGGAGCCCAGGCCCATGGTTAGACCCACCACCTGGAATCCCTGAGGCAGTCCAGGCCAAGATGAGGCCTAGGACTGCCCTCACAGGTCTGTGTGAGAGCCCGGGCCCAGGACCACCCCTGAACACAGTGGAGACCCATGCTGTTGCTCCCTTCCTGTATCCATCTTGTACATTGCAGCCATCCCCATAGTTCTCCCCATGTATTAGCCTCTGCCTTGGGGCAACAGACAGGGCCTGGAGGCAGTGGCCTGCCAAAGCGCTGCATCTCTGATCAATCAGCCCAAAGCCAGTGTAAATCTCACCCTTTTAGCCTATCCCTGAAAGTGTTTGCATCCATCTTGGGCCATTCCCACTGCCATCTTGAGTTACCTCCACATTGACAGCACAGTTGAAATGTCGGAGAAAGAATTCAGAATATACGTAATTAAAATGATCTACAAATTAAAGAATGACTTAAGCAGGCAAATACAGGCAAAAATTGATCACTCCAACAAAGAAATAAGAGAGCAAATTAAGGCAAACATTGATCACTCTAGCAAAGAGATAAAAGACAGCAAATAAAGGCAACAATTGACCATACCAACAAAGAGATAAGGGAGCAAATACAGGTAGCAAAAGATTACTTTAAGAAAGAGCTAGGGATTGTGAAAAAAAAACCAATTAGAAATTCTTGAAATGAAGAAAACAATAAACCAAAAAAAAACTCAATAGAAAGCATCACCAGCAGACTAGATCACCTGGAAGACAGAACCTTGGATAATGAAGACAAAATATATAATCTTGAAAATAAAATTGACCATACAGTGAAGATGGTAAGAAATTATGAACAGAACATACAAGAATTATGAGATAGCTTCAAAAGACCAAATCTAAGATTTATCGGGATAGAAGAAGGCACAGAATTTCAAACCAAAGGAATGCACAATCTCTTCAATGAAATAATATCAGAAAATTTCCCAAATATGAAAAATGAATTGGAAAATCAAATAAAGAGGCTTACAGGACACCAAATGTACAAAATTACAACAGATCTACACCAAGGCACATTATAATGAAAATGGCAGCATACAGAATAAATTTTAAAGGCCGCAAGAGAGAGGAATCATGGAACAACATATACCAAGCTCTGAAAGAAAATGGATGCCAACCAAGAATCCTATATCCAGCAAAACTGAGCTTCAGATTTGATGATGAAATAAAAACCTTCCATGATAAACAAAAGTTAGAAGAATTTACAGCAAGAAAGCCTACACTGCACAGCATTCTCAGAAAAATATTCCCATAAGTCATAAATTAAAAAACAGAAAAGTCATAAATTAAAAAATAGAAACTACTCCAATAACTGGAAACTAAATAATACACTATTGAATGATGCATGGATAACAGAAGACATCAGGGAAGAGATAAAAAAATCTTAGAGGCAGATGAAAACTCTGATACAACATATCAAAATCTCTGGGACATCATGAAGGCAGTGCCAAGAGGAAAGTTCATGGCATTAAGCTCATTTATTAAAAGAAGAAAAAGTCAACAAATCAATGACTTGACACTACATCTCAAAGCCCTAGAAAAAGAACAAGCCAATACCAAAATAAGTAGAAGACAGAAATAATTAAAATCAGGGCTGAAATTAATGAAATTGAAACAAAAGAAACAATTCAAATAAATGACAAAACAGCTGGTTCTTTGAAAAAAATAAATAAAATTGACAAACTCTTAGTCAATCTAATGAAAAGAAGGAAAGAGAAAACCCAAATTACTAAAAGGCATGATGAAAAAGGAAATATCATGACAGACACTACCGAAATACAGAGGATAATTAGAAACTATTTTGAAAATTTATACTCCAGTAAAATAGAAAACTCTGCAGATACTGACAAATTTCTAGAGGCATATAAATTACCCAAACTGAACCAGGCGGTCATACACAACTTAAACAGATCATTTTCAAGCAAGGAAATACAAGATGCCATCAAAAGCCTACCAACCAAGAAAAGCCCAGGACCAGATGGATTCTCAGCTGAGTGCTATAAGACCTACAAAGAAGAATTAATACCAATACTCCTCAAACTATTTCACAAAATAGAAAAAGAAGGAACCCTTCCAAACTCATTCTATGAGGCAAACATCACCCTGATACCAAAACCAGACAGAGACACATCAAAGAAAGAAAATTTCAAACCAATATCCCTGATGAACATAGATGCAAAAATTCTCAATAAATTCTGGCAAATTGCATACAAAAACATATTAAAAAAATAATGCACCATGACCAAGTGGGGTTCATCCCAGGGATGCAAGGTTGGTTCAACATACAGAAATCAATTAACATAATCCATCACATCAATAGACTTAAAGATAAGAATCATATGATTTTATCAATCAATGCAGAGAAAGCATTTGACAAAATACAGCACCCTTTTATGTTCAAAACACTAGAAAAACTAGGGATAGTAGGAACACACCTACACTTTGTGAAAGCTATCTATGCTAAACCCAAGGCCAGCATCATCCTAAATGGAGAAGAATTAGAAGCATTTCCTCTAAAAATGGGAACAAGACAGGATGCCCTCTTTCACCACTGCTATTCAATATAGTCCTTCAAACACTAGTCAGACCAATTAGACAGATAAAAGAAATTAAAGGGATACAAATAGGAAAAGAAGAACTCAAACTATCATTATTTGCCAATGACACGATTCTATACCTAGAGGATCCAAAGAATTCCACCAGAAAACTTCTAAAATTAATAAATGAATTCAGCAAAGTAGCAGGATATAAAACCAACATCCATAAATCAATTGCATGTCTATACATCAGTGATGAATCCTCCAAAAGAGAAATTAGGAAAACTACCTCATTCATAATAGCCTTAAAAAAAAATTGGGGAATCAATTTAACAAAAGAGGTGAAAGACCTCTGCAAGGAAAACTACAGGACACTAAAGAAAGAAATTGAACAAGACCTTAGAAGATGGAAAAATCTCCCTCCTGGAGAGGCAGAATCAATATTGTCAAAATGGCCATACTACTTAAAGTGCTATATAGATTCAATGTGATTCCAATTAAAATCCCAAGAAAAGGCTATCATGAAATTCATTTGGAAGAATAAGAGACCCAGAAGAGCCAAAGCAATCCTTAGTAAGAAGAGTGAAGAAGAAGGCATCACAATACCAGACCTTAAACTATACTAGAAAGCTATAGTAACAAAAAATGGCATGGCATTGTCACCAAAGTAGACATGCAGACCAATGGTACAGAATAGAAGACACAGAGACAAACCTACTTAAATATAGTTATTTTATACTAGACAAAGGTGCCAAACACGTATATTGGAGAAAAGATAGCCTCTTCAACAAATGGTGCTGGGAAAACTGGAAATCCATATGCAGCAAAATGAAACTAAACCCCTATTTCTCACCATGCACAAAATTCAACTCAAAGTGGATCAAGGACCTAGGAATTAGATCAGAGACCCTGCGGCTAATAAGAAAAAGTAGGCCCAAGTCTTCATCATGTCAGATTAGGACCTTGCTTCCTTAATAAGACTCCTATAGCGCAAGAAGTAAAATCAAAAATCAATAAATGAGATGAATTCAAACTAAAAAGCTTCTTCTCAGCAAAAGAACAATCAATGAAGTGAACAGAGAGCCTACATTCTGGGAACAAATTTTTGCCGCACATACATCTGATAGAGCATTAATCTCCAGGATATCAAAAAACTTAACACCAAAAATAAAAAAACCCAATCAATAAATGAGCTAAGGGGAGCTGAACAGACACTTCTCAGAAGATATACAATTGATCAACACACATATGAAGAAGTGTTCAACATCTCTAGCAATTAGAGAAATGCAAATTAAAACTAAGATTTCATCTCATGTCAGTCAGAATGGCAGTTATCAAGAATACAAACAACAAATGTTGGCAAGGATGTGGAGGAAAAGGCACACTCATACATTGCTGGTAAGACTGAAAATTGGTACAACCAATCTCGAAAGCAGTATGGAGATTCCTTAGAAAACTTGGAATGGAACCGCCATTTGACCCAGCTATCCCACTCCTCAGTCTACACCCAAAGGACTTAAAAACAGCACACTACAGTGATCCAGCCACTTCAATGTTTATAGCAACTCAATTCACGATAGCTAAGCTGTGGAACCAACCTAGATGACCCTCAATAGATGAATGGATAAAGAAACTCTGATATGTATACACAATGAAATATTACTCAGCAACAAAAGAGAATAAAATTATGGCATTTGCAGGTAAATGGATGGAGTTGGAGAATATCATGCTAAGTGAAGTAAGCCAAGCCCAAAATACCAAATACTGAATGTTCTCTCTGATAAGTGGATGCTGATCCATAATTGGGGAGAGGACATGGGAAGAATGGAGGAACTTTGATCAAAGGGGAGGGATGGTGAGGGGGCATGGGGACAGTAAAGATGGTGGAATGAGATGCACATCATAGCCCTAGCTTCATGTATGACTGCATATATGATGTGATTCTACATCACATACAACCAGAGAAATGAAAAGTTGTGCTCCATCTGTGTACAATGAATCCAAGTGCATTCTGCTATCATGTACAACTAAGTAGAATAAATAAATTTAAAAAAAAGAATTTGGAAATGAGGCTCTTTATTCTCTAAGAAGTGAGTTGACAAAATCCATGTGTAATTCATGTGATTAGCCAGAGTGAAATAAAATTTATTGGCTGCAAATGCATAGTGAGAGAACTGGCTGTTGGTGTGCCATACAGACAAGCAGACAAGGCCCCGGTCAGGCCAAAGTCAGCATCAGTCCCGTCAAGCTGCCCAGGACTGACCAGTGTACTGGCTCATGGTTTAGGTAGGAGCCTCTATGAGCTTGGTTAATAATGTTCTACCTCTGTGAGATGGATCCATTCTCAATTTGTTAAGTCAACTCCCCAGACCTTCAGGCTGAAAGTCAGGGCCTGCATCATGATAAATTCACATAAATAAATGCCACCTTGTGGTTACCTGTGTAACCAGCTGGCCTTCCCCATATCACACCTGCCTTTTTCATTTCACCATACTAGCAGCCAATGGCTAGGTGCTAGGAATACAGATGAGAAAGATAAAAGTGTCCCAGCCCATAGGACACATGGTCCTAGGAATGGAAAGGGGTATAGGCATCCTGAAAGCTGGTGGCACCTGAGGGGAGCCTGGAAAGACAGGCATGCTTGGGGAGTAAAATCAGTGAAGTAAGGCATTCTGGACAGATAAAACGGGATGAGCAAAGGTGAACAGGTGTGGAAGCACATAGGGTGTTTAGGGAACCACAGGTGGATGGGGACCACTGGGCCTTTGGCATATGAAGAGGAGTGTGGAAGGCATGAGAGGAGAAGCTGTAGGAACAGATCACAGAGGGGTTCATCCATCAAGCTTTTATACTGAAAGCTGTGGGAAGCAACTAGAGAGCTTTCAATTGGGCAAAGTTGTTTACCCTCTAGCTGGGGAAACAGTATGAGAAAAACATGTACATTGCAAAATAGCATGTGATAAAACACACAGAAGTGGTGTAAAGCCATCTGTGTAGTGCGAGAACCTTCCACCCATGGATAATTGGAAAGGTGTCCCAATAGTTAAAACAGAGCTTGAGTTTACCTTGAATAGTCAGTGGCCTAAGACTCGAGCAGAGACACATCTCACATGGCATAAGCAGAAAGCCACAGAGGTAGAGAGATATATGCTTGAACAATGAACAGCGAGCACACAGGAGAGGAGTGGAAGACGAAGTGGGAGTGATAAACCGAGAGCTCTCTGTGAAGCTTCAGGGAGTGTGGATTTTATTGGGCAGGTAATGGAGCATCATGGAAAGCCTGGCTGGGAGTACAGGAGGAAATATTCAGAGCAGTGATTTCTGACAAGTACTGTAGTGGTGATAAACTGAATTGAGGAAGAGAGAAAGACTGGAGGTAGAAAGACCACTTAGGAGGCAGTTGCAATAATTCAGGCATGAGGTGCTATGGGCTTTACCAGGATGATGGCAGAGAACAGGGGAAGGACAAACCAAAGGGAGCAGATGGGGCTTTAGGCACGAGGGAGAAGGCAGCATTGAATATCACACCAGGGCTGTCCACCCAGCGGTGACACGGGAAAAGGGTGGTCCCATTAGAACACAAAAGTAGGCAATTCATATGGAGGAACTGGATATTGGGTGTGCTGATGAAGACAAGGAAAGAATGGTGATAATTTTTATGTACACAGGACAAGATGACACACATTTTAAAAAGTTAGAGAAGACAAGGACTCGGGTGAAATTAAGGAAGAGAATAATTTAAACATGGAAGGGGTGGCCAGAAAAAAAAAATTGAAATTACAGAAGCATCAAAGGCTCTCAAAGAGCTGGGCACAGTGGCGCACGCTTGTAATCCTAGCACTTTGGGAGGCTGAGAGGAGAATCCCAAGTTCAAAGCCAGCCTCAGCAACGGCGAGGCACTAAGCAACTCAGTGAGACCCTGTCTCTACATAAAACACAAAATAGGGCTGGGGATGTGGCTCAGTGGTTGAGTGCCCCTGAGTTCAATCCTTGGTGCCAAAAAAAACCAAAACAAAACAAAAAAAATGCTCAACGGCAATGAGAGGCAAGAAAAGATCATTGGACATTGGATTTAACAATAAGGTCATCAGAAACCAACAGGAAGAATAACAGAGAAGGTGGTCACTGCACAACAGAACAATAACAGAGAAGGTGGTTACTGCACAGATTGAAGGAGAGAATGTAGGCCCAATTGTTTCATAAGAAATTTTGGTATTGAAAGGAAAGAGATGGACAGGCTGTTAGTTCGATGGAATCCAGAGGGAGATTCAATTAGAACGTCAAGTATTTGTAGAAAGAACAAGCAAAAGATTTCAGATACAAAGCAATGGTGGCCAGGGAGTAGTAACAATAAATGGAAGTGATGATGAAAGCAGGGAGAGCACATGCTGGTTACAAACAAAAGGAAAGAATTAGTGAAAGTTGACTTTCAGTGGAGTGACACTGAAAAGACCTAAATATTCCCATAGAAAAAATTTGGAATAGTGCTTGATACCTAGTTAGAACTCAATAAATTCCAGTTATTGTAATTACCACCATTACTAATAAATGGCTGTTAAATCTTAAGCAAAGTTATGGTTTTAACATAATTAACAAATTTGATACTTGAACAACATGAGGTTAAATTATCCATTTTCAGTTGACTATTAGAAAAACTATTTTTATCCATACTACAAAAAATGTATCCTATGAAATAGAAATCAAAATATATACTATTGTTTCAGAAATAATTTCCTCTCATCTGAAGTGGTAGTCTATAATTTTTTTTTTTAAATACTGGACATGCTTAAATAAGATGATTTCCTAATGTCACCTTTTTTGCATTAATAATTAAATTATTCAGTGTTTATGGTTTTTGAGAAAGCAATGGATTATCACTGAGATACATTTGGAAATTCGAATACAACTGAAAAATTTTTTGTTTTTTAGTTTTCAGCTTTAATTAAAATCTATCTATTATGGAAGTGCTGATTTGAAAAATTTTAAGTAGGAAAAAAATTTTAAAACACTGGGTATTCTGTAGGAAGCCAAAATGTACAGTGCATCATGCTGACTGGTTTCTGGTATTTATCAATCTTTTAAAGTAAAATATGTTAACTCTGAATTACTCATAAATGTTAAACATCCCTGAACTTCCTCCTTTTTTTCCTGTACATTCAGATAGCATTTTACTTACAGAAATAATTGTGATTATATTTTGTAAATTATCTCAAAAAGGTTTTGCTTTTCCAGAAGAGTCAGTTCAGGGGTTCTTTTTTAAAAAGTGAACACTTTTGTCTAGGAATCAGGGCGGTCGGCAGCAAATGAAATAAAAGTTTTTTTTGTTTTTTTTTTTCCAACCACAGTTGGTTGCCAGGTACCATGTGAATTTTCTGTGGCTGGGACAATGACCTTACCCACATCTGCAGGAGCCTTCCCTGAGAGCTTGTCGCTTTGCCTCCCAATCACCACAAGGCTTGTTATTATGCCACTGTGTGTGTCTGGGCCTTTTGTAATGTGGACCCGCTGTCCACAAGGTAACAAACTAAGGCCCTCACAAATGCACACTAGGGTTTGCAAATTAAAATTTAATCCTGGTCTTAGACATAGAAAAGTTATTTTTAAATCTAAGTGACACATGCTGCACAACAAACACCAGGTTTTAGCTTTCCCTCCACTTCTGCAGTTAAATGTCTTAGTTAATACAAAAGTTAAAGGAAGATCAAACACACAGAATTTTCAATCAAATGTATTTTAACACTTGCATGTCAAGTGCAAAAAGGATCTGGGGAAGAAAGCATAGATTAATACAGGCATTTCTATATTTTTAATACTGATTTGGGAATAATTCCTAAGTGTAAGAAGCTACTGCCCGCGCGTAGGGCCCCCCACAGTGTCTCCAACACATTTAGGGCTGAAACTCCGCTACCATCCCGCTGGAATCCTTGCTTTCCTCCTACCATGGCAACTTTCCTTAGAAAAGCTTCTCTACCTTTCCTTCCACCCTACCTCAGCTGGAACCTCAAATAATACAGAGACTTTCTCCCTGGATCATGCACCTGGGAGAAAGAATTGTCTCCATTTGTCCATAGACAAATGGTAAGGTCTTTTATCACAATTTAGGTGAATAGGAGTAGGGTATAGAAGTTTTCAGAAGGCCTTTTTAAAGAGTTTGTATTCAGTAGGAAAGACAGTAGAATGAATCAGACATAACTTTCCTATGTTCATGTATGAATATAAGACCAGTGAAACTGCGTATCATGTATAATCATAAGAATGGGATCCTAATTAGAATAAGTTATACTCCATGTATGTATAATATGTCAAAATACACTCTATTGATGCTGGGGATACAGCTTAGTTGGTAGAGTGCTTGCCTTGCATGCACAAGGTCCTGGGCTCGATCCCCAGCACCACAAAAAAAAAAAAAAAAAAAAAATACGCTCTATTGCCAAGGGTATCTAAAAGAACAAAATTTTAAAAAGTGAATAAAAAAAGAGTTTGTACTCAGAGTTTGAAACCAATGTCAAAACAGAACAAAGCTTATCAGCCTTAACAATATTAATATTTTAGACTAGATGATTTTTGGTTGCAGGCTGACCTCTGCCTTGTAGGATGTTTAGCATCCCTAGCCTCTACCCATTAGATATCCTACCCTAGTTATGAAAATCAAATACCCTCCCTCTATGCCAAATCTTGCCAGGGAAAGGGAGTAGGAAGCAAAACCAAGTCCTGTTGATAAATATGTAATGAAGAATATATCCAAGAAATTGCCTTCTGTACACAACATGCTTAAATAAAATCCACATATGCATACTCAGCGAATGGCAATCTGACAGGTGGAGCTTTAACAATCTCTAAATTTTGACTGGGGGCAGGGTATAATGTATTAGAGATTAATCCTTTAACTAGAAAGAAATAACACTTAGACAGTTAGAGCACAGGGTTTGGAATCAGAAATCCACATTGATTTACCAGCTCTGTGATCTTGGCAATTAAAATCTTTTTTTTTTTTTTTTTAAATATTTTTTTAGTTGTAGATGGACACAATGTTTTTTTTTTTTATTTTATTGCTTTGTACGTGGTGCTGAGGATCGAACCCAGGGCCCCACACATGCAAGGCAAGCGCTCTACCGCTGAGCTACAATCCCAGCCCCGGCAATTAAAATCTTGATCCTTCCATATTTTACCTAAAATACAAAGATAATTAGTCCTATCTCTCTGAGTCACAGGGGAGTTGTGATGATTAAATGACATCATGCACACAAAGTGTCCAGCACAGTACCTGAAATGCTGAGCCTGGTCTAGGCCCTTGAAAGCTGGGCAGGTCCTCACTCTTACTGTTCCCTGTGCAGGAAGCACTCTCCCTCATCTCGGCCTGACTGGTTCCTGTCATCCTTATTACATCTCAACTTAAATAATTCCTCTGAGAAAGGTCTTTCTGTCTAATTTACCTATAGCCAGTCTCTCTAGAGATTATCAATCATAGCATTAGACTTATTTTATAGCTTTCCATGCTTCCCTCAATATTTTATATGTTCCATCAGGGCCAGGGTCATGGTGGCTGGCCCAGAGTAAGGGCCCCAGAAATATTTCTTTATCAACGATGGTAAAAGGAAGGAAGAAAGCAAGGAAGGAAGGGAAGAAAGAAGGCAGGCAGGCACAGGTTTTCATTATTATTAAGAACATCTGTGGGTAACATACAGTTTCCATGACATCTTTTTCTTTAAAACATTTTAAAATGTTATAACCATTCTTAGGTCAAGCTATATAGAAACAGGTAGCAAGCCACATTTATCCTATTGTAGAACTTATCAAACTTGAGGATGGCAGGAGAGAGAATATGTATATTACTTAACAGAATGAGAATCCATGAAGAAACTTTGAGGCTCATTGGCTCATTTGAACTGGAAGGGCCCTGAAACCAAGAGATCATCTGGTCAAAAAACCCCTCATTTCTTCACTGGATAATCTGCAAAGTCCTAGGATTATGGGTTGGCAGAAACATAGAGAAATAAATGTATGGTTTTATATGTGAAACCCTAAACTCCCAATTATATGAGTTCAGGATGGGTATTTAGGGCTTAACAGCTAAGCCAGTGAAGAATGGCATTTCAGTCAAGAGTCAGCCAAATACGGGTCAAGAGTGTGATGCAATCCCAAATTCCACTACCCAGAATGCAATAGCACCATTCCACTGCTTGCCTTGGAGTATTACATCAAGAGTCACTGCTATAATATGTGAGGAAGGCTGAAGAAATTGGAGATGTTTAAATTGAAGGATGCATATAATAGGATTTTGGAAACTGCAAAGCACAGCAATGCCACACGAGCTGAGGAAAGCTGGTTCTAGGGTAAGCCTTAAGTGGGAAGCAGGAGCAGGGGGGAAAGGAGTCTTGGTGGCAGCTGCCTACTGCACCTGTAGCTACTGGGAGCCTAGATGGAATGTGTTCATTTGTTTAATCCTCCATTTAGGTCATATAGTGTGAACTACCTAGTCAGGGGAAGGGACTGTCCATTTTTCCCCAAGCAATAGTCCAACATCTCAAAAGAAAGAGGCAACTAGGGAAGAAGGCACTTGTTATGACTAGACAGACAACATGCTCCATCCTCATACTCTTTTTCCCTTTATCTTCCCTGAGTCCAATCTTGTCCTCTGTAGACACAGAACATCTTCTACTAAATCTACTGTTTATATATGACAGTCCTCAAAATACTTAATGACACACAGTCCCTGCATCTTTGCTGCTTCAAGAAATAGATCACTAGCTTCTTCTATGTTCATGAGACATCACACATGCTGTAGTTTCCAGACTCCTGCCACTCCTAAATGAATATGGAATTTTAAAAATCACTTTTATATGGAGTGTCCCACTTGCTCCTGCGGAAGTAGGGAAATTTTCATTCATTCTTTCATTGTCTCTCTTTGCAAGCCACATGAACAAAGTCCAGGAAATTTTCTTAACATATCTAAGACATCTAGCTAGGGAGTGGCAGGTCCAGGATTATAGCCAAGTTTTTGGAGTTCTAAGTCTGTGCTTTTCCAGATCCTGTGTTAAAGTCTATACCATTAAGAGGGATTCAGAATGGTTTGCCATATGGTAATAGAATTTTAGCAGCATGTACCACAAATTTGCTAAATTATCACGAATAGAAATGATATAAGGAATCAGATGGATATTCAAAATGACAGACAAGAGAATTTTTTTTTCTCTAGTTTGGCTACTCTGGGTTCTTTTAACTTCTCTTCTATTTCAAGCCATCATGAAATTCCTAGAGCAACTCTCTTAGCAGTAATTAGCATTACTTCAGAGGTATCAAGTTCATGATATCCTAGAGTTCTTTCTACAGACCTGTATTCGAAGGTGGTATTGTAGGTGAACAGTTCTCCTTTTCACATGTTCCCATCATGGAAGGCAAGGTCATGGTAGGAACTCCATAATTACCTAAGAAGACACAAAACAGGGTGTGGGTAGAGACAAGTATGCAAACTGTAAGAAATAAACATACAGATTCCATTTAACTTTGATGCTGAAGTCTTTCAGTAAGTTATTCTGGAACCCTGAACAGATTTTTGTCCATTGAAGCAATTTTATAAATAGAGATTAGATTCATGGACCTACTAAATGCATTTTACCTTTTTTTTTTAAAAGTGGCTGGGATAAAGTACTACTAATATTTAGACCTTAGCCATCATGTGTAATAACGTTTGTATAGCCAGACGCATCCAGGGTTCAGAACTGGGGTGCCAGGAACACATTCCCTCAGTGTCACTGGCAATCCTTGAACCCTTAGCCACTTGTTCCTATGGCTGAAATAGGGACTACAGTCAGTGGCACTTGTAGCAGTGAAGTATGGGCTGGAGGGAATAAGGGCATAGAATGACCCAGGGAAGGACAAATCTTTTGCCAGATCCCTGTTCAGGACCTCTTTTCTTTCATTGTCCCCAGAAACCCATCTACCTGCTAGTTTATTTTCCTGGCACAAAATGGAACAGAAAATAGTGGTCTTCCTATTTGTATGAAAGAAATTTTTCTTTGACTCAGAAGCTAAGATAAGGGTAGAAATGGCAAATGGGAGCTAGAGTTGGGAGGGAAAGTGAGGAGGAGGTGGGCTAGAGGTGGGTTTGTCAGCCATCAAAGCACCCAAACATGGGAGCTGACAGCTGGGTCCACTGTGGGAAGGGAGACCACAGATCTGCCTTCATTTCTCCTCGCCCCTGAGAGTAGGCATATCATCATCAATACTGACATGGGAAAGGGGGGAGAATCGAGTGGTCAGAGAGGAAGAGAACTGGAGTTTCTCAATGTGCTCTGGTGGCCATCCTCTTAATAAATATTTACTGAAGCACCATGCTACGTTCTAAGGGCTCAGATTTGAGGTTCTGAAGAACTTAAAAGTCAAGTAGGCAACACAGAGAGGTATAGATATTACTGCAGTTGAAAGGAGAAAGTGAAGTACAGGTTTAAAAATATGCAATACAGCAGGAGAGGGAGTAGTGCATTTTAGAAGGGAAGTAAAATAGATGTTTTACATGCATGAAGATGAGGCAGGGCATCAGTAGGGTAATTCCAGGTCTAATCTGCCTAACAAAGGGCACAGAGGCCAGAGAAGGTGCAGAGCAGGTTGAGTGACCCGAGCTATCAGGACAACCACTTTGCACAAAGCATCCCACAGCCAGGCAGAATCATTGCTGTAGTTATAATGACGAGTGTGGGTAGATAAAAGACAGGCTATAGGTGGAGAAGCCACATGGGCAGCTCCTGCAGGGTTCTGGAGAGTGAAAATGAGGGTGAGAAATAGGAGGGTGAACTGAGGATGGGGAAGAGGGTCAAGTCACCTCAACTTTTCAACAGAATCTTCCTTCCAAGTTGTTGGGCTTTTCTGAGACTCAGGTTCCCCTGGAAACTGCTCAAGTGAAGTTTCCTGTCCTTTGCATTGCAGATTATTCTGGAAGGATCCACTTTCTTCTAAATTCTCCAAGCGTTTTGCAAATAATGGATCCTGCACTCTCACATGCACCTGTGATGATGTGCCATTCAACTCTAAATTCCCAGCCTCCCCTCTGTGCTCCCATCTACTGGTTTTCTGATCATCACTTCACATTCCCAAAAGAACTGGATATTTCTGCACTCCAAATTTCACTTGCTCCCCAGTGTATTATCCTCAGTAATTCCACTCCACATACACAGTCAACTTTGCAAGTAAACAGTATTCAATACTTGAAAGAGTAAATTTTATGTCATGCTCCAATAGAGTTAGTGATGTAATTTGTATGTCCCCACCAAAATTCATGTTGAAATTTAAGCCCCACTATAAAGTGTTAAAAGGTAGGACCAGGTGGGACCTTTAAGGAGTGATTATGTTATGAGGGTTCCTGAGTAGATTAATGCATTATGTCTTAGTGGGTTATCTCAAGAGTGGGTCTGTTATAAAAACCAGTTTGGCTCTCTCTCACCATGTGGTACCTTCTGCCATGTGAAGAAGCTTCAAGAAGACCCTCACCAGATGCTGAGCAGATGTCAGCTCTATGCCCCTGGACTTCCCAGCCTCCAGAACTGTGAGTTAAACAAAACTCTGTTCTTTACAAATCATCCATTCTCAAGTAATTTGATATAAAACAGACTAAGACAGATACAACACGGCATTAGAAATGAAACAAAAAATACTGTGAAAATAAGGGTGATTTTTCTAGGGCATTCCATTATATGTTCCTCCATCTATGAAACAAAAACTCTCCATCTATGAAGAATCAAGAATGTAATTTTATTAGCTGTGCTAACAAATGTTAGATTTTCATAGCATTTACAAAAGCTTTAACAGCTTTCTATATGAATGTGCATAAGTATTTTTAGTAAAGAGCTTGAAATTATAGCTCTAGTGTTGCCTATTTTGTTAAAAAAGGTATTTTCCCCATTTCTAAGGAAAATATTTATATTCATAATATGACACCAACTTCCTTTTTAAATAACTCAAAATATGTACCACTGAATTCATTAAGACAATAAGTACTGGGGCTGGGACTGTAGCTCAGCGGTAGAGCGCTTGCCTTGCATGCGTGAGGCCCTGGGTTTGATCCTCAGCACCACATACAAAGCAATAAAATAAAAAGACATTGTGTCCATCTACAACTAAAAAAATATTTTTTTAAAAAAAGACAATAAGTACCGTAAACATTTTGAATCCAGAAATTACAATGTTTCTGTTTTAGATTGGCTCTGTGCTGAGCAACTTAATGTGATCATGCCTCTAGTCTAGCAAGTAACTAAAACCATGAAACTGTTGAGAGCACTGTTCATGATTCACAGTTCAGTAAGTGGAGTTTCACAGGTATTTACATATGAGCTTTTCTACCCAATATGTAAAACCTGTAATAATGTGTACAAAGCAATATTTAAGGAAGAACAAAGAAAGCAGCAGAAAATGTTCATGTTATTGTGAAAAAAGACTAATACCTAGGTATGAAATTCAGTAGACTCTCCAGTCTAATAACTTCCCATTCATGTATTTGATGTTTCTATTCTGTGCTTAGATCACTCAGAATTACTAATAGATTTAAGTGCCACTTAATTATTGCACAGTCTAAGAAAGATAACACCATACACTGTCAATTGGATAACTGAGAAATGTTTGTTAAAGACAAGAAAGAATATCATTTATAAGGCACCACTAATTAAATCTTATTTTTAAGTTTAATGGTTTGAGGACAGACTGTGCCATTTTGTGGTTTCCATTTTCTACAACCCAGAGTCAGCAGAAACTATCAGCAAAGGCAGGGCTATGATTTCTATCTAGCAAAGCAGGAAAGGGAGAATAAGAGAAACAAAGAAATTTAACTAAAACAATAGAAGGTAAGAAAGGTGGGAAAAAGAGTCATTTGAAAGCATGATAATTAGAACACCCAAAGTAACATGGAAAGAATAAGCCCCAAATCACAGTGAGCAGGAATGGGTGCTGTCCAACCACTCAAATAACAAAATCTAGACTGCACAGGAAGCTGGCAATCACCTGCTGATAGACTGGGTCTCTTTATCACAGTATTTCCAGTAGATCTTTCAGATTAAATTCCTTACTACCTGACAGTTTCCAAATCAAAGCATTTATCATTTCAATTAAATATAATATGGTATTGTATTGCAATCAGATATATGGAATAATGGTTGTTTAATGGATCAGGGAAAAAGAGGAGGGAAAAAATTCCAAACCTATTTTTCTGCACTGAAGTTGCCAACTGCTTTCGGGAATATGGTCAGAATTACTGAAACTTTCTTACTGAGCCTGAGCTTAGATGGTGTTTCTTGTGTGGGTATTTCTCTGTACATGTGGACAGCTAATATGTAGTCTGACAGCACTGCACGTTCACGACTCTTCATAGTAAACAAGAACATGTTTTCAAAGGAATGGAAAGAAAATTTCTTCCATTAGAGTTTATCTGTAATTCCATAAAGCTACATATAATCACATCTGCCATCAGAAAGCTCATTCAGTGGAAGCAACAGTACCTGTAGCAGGAGTTCTGTTTTTCAGCCTATCCACTTCCATAGTGAAGTCATCCTTCAGAAAAAGGAACCCAATAATGGAAAACAGGTAGACGAGGATGAGAGCCAGGACTGCAGTTAGAATAATGGAGCGGCCGTTCCGTGTGACACTTTTTATGACATTGAGCAGAGTCTCTTCTCTGTATACCAAATCAAACAGCTACAAAAATGAAGAAAGTAAAAACAAGGAAAAATGCAATGTAGCAAAAGGTGAATGAATACAGATAATTATAAATACAAATGTAAGCCATTCTGGTTTGTCTATGTAAAATAATCAAAGCCTCCTTAAAAATAAAGCAAAACACTTATTTTTTCCTCTGGTTGGAATGTATTCATAAACTGTTTTCCAATAAAGATAACTCTAATACTGCATATGATGTTCATCTGCTGACTTCATATCCAATACAATATTAATTTACTATGACATTATAGAAATAGTATACTTTGATTTGAATTTAGAAAAATTATAGTGAACTCACCTAACTGATGAATTATTGACAAATTCATTAAATGCATTGTTTATGCAAGGGATTAGAGGTGAAATTAGGACAATTTTACAAGTTTGATGCAACAGAACAGGTATGGAACTCAAAACTTTGAGAAATGCAAAAACCTTTCTTTACTAAATGAAAACAAAATCTTTTAATTTAGTGAATTTTTGGAAGCAGAAGTATAAACAAAATTATAATACAAATTTTGCCAATGGGCCATTATTTGTCTTTAGTATATTAGAAAACTTACATGCTAGGCAAGAATATATGTATTTGTTTGCTATCTGTAGTCAACACCAAGAATGATTTTATTTATTGCTACATTATACAGCTGAAATTATGCATTAGAAAGTACATTTTATTACATAAAGCTGGTTAAAAGCCATAAAATAACATTCACTTTAAAAAAATACAAATAGCAGTTTGGAAATTAATAGTACCATTAAAATTGGAATAACTGGAATTGGTGTTCTGCTATCTGTGGGCAGAAATGGTCAATTATGTGTCAAACAAGTTTTCAGAAACACCAAATCCTTGCTTTCTGTTTTTCCAAGTACTGAAGGTAATACAGTTACTTCTCAATTTAATTGTAGTCTTATATCTAACTGCTCAATACATCTTGACTTGTTTGCTCACTTTAGGAAACTGGTATTTTATGATGGTCAAATAAAAAACCAAGTTTAACTATGTTTCTATCTGTTTATCTTCTGGAAGATGGAGCTAACTTTAGAAATAAAGTCAATATTCTTCAGTAAAGACAAATTAATGCAAATTCAACTTCCAGATTGTCATTGCTCTGGTTTATTCAATTTATTTAAGCATTAAGTTGCCATGAAGGCTATTTTCTTTATTTTAACTTAAGAGTGGCTTGAAGAAAAGGTCTTGCAATATGCAGTAGGTTAGCTCTAGAGAGAGTTTAAAGCTTTCAGAAGTCTGTAGGATGCTCGCTAACCATTCCTGAGCCCCACTCTAAACCCATAGCATCAGCCTCTTGCTAGTCCTAAAGGTCTTGACTTGACACTGGATAGGTTGATGGTTCTTTATTTCTGAAAGGAAAATTTAGAGTGTAGTTTTTATTACTTCAGATAAAGGACTAACATTTGAGGACCCAATAGAGAGTTCTTACTCAAATATTCTTTAAAATATACAAAGTAATTTTTAAATCTGCTATATTTTAAATATATAAATAACATATATAATAAATGATAACTATTATAATAATAAATATAATAATACATTATATGTTAAATTTCCTTCTAGTACTCTAAACATCAAAGTAGATATTATATTCATAACTAACCTCATAAGAACAAACTAGCATCAGTATTATAAACTTTGAAAGATAAAATATTAAAAGAAAATAAAACTAGAAATGGGTATCATGAAATAAAAGTAATATTATTGCTAATCACTCATATAATAATTTGAATAAGCTTTTATTTTGTTAAATATCTTTCCCAGGAAAACAGATTTATATGTCATTTCACATATTTTTCATATTATTTAATGTATCTTGATACTAAATGTCTCATATACTGTCCCCTTCCATTTTATAAATAAGAAGATTGAAGCACAAGACATTATAGATTCATCAGGTTATGTACATTAAATATATAAAGATTTTTGTAAGTCACTGATACCTGAATTAAATAGCTTAAAAAGTATAGATTACTGCATGTCAGAGTCAGGTAAAAGTGCTGGTTATAATAGGACCTTACATATCACCGGCAGGAAAAAAATGGAATTTTGTGGTGAATCAGGGAAAAGAGAGTTCATTTGGATTGCTGGAACAGAAAAAAAAATCTACTGCGGAATGATTTAACTTAATAGCCTAAAAGATGAGTCTGTATCAAAATACAATATGCCTGTATCAAAATATAAAATTCACTTATAACTATAGCTCTTCCAAGGATAAAAGGATAAAGGAAAGATGCCCTCATTTCAGCCTTCCTACATGGGTATGCCAGGTAATAGGAAAGCAGAAGGTGCTGTATTTTTCCTTGGTGGCCCGAGCAAATTGGGTCAACAAAATGTTCTTAGGTCTTCCACTTGTTTTCAGGAATCATTTTACTAGACAGCACTCTCCCTGTGTATTCAGTATGAACCGGAGACAGAAATAAATTGTCCCTACAGCACTGTATTGCTAATAATCATGGTAATGTTCTAAGTTTCGAAACATTATCAGACATTTATATTGACTCCTCTCTTGGTTTACTGCTATAAAACAGTATATATGTAGAAAGGAAAACAGAATAAACGTTCTAGGAAAAAAGTTTGAAAAATATCTATTTAAAGAATTATGTATAGGGCTGAGATTGTAGCTCAGTGGTAGAGCACTTGCCTTGCATGCGCAAGGTACTGGGTTTGATCCTCAGCACCACATAAAAATAAATAAAGATATTATGTTCATCTGCAACTAAAAAAATATTTTTTTAAAAAAGAATTATGTATATATGCATACGTGTGTGTGTGTGTGTGTGTGTGTATGAGCTTAACAATCACACATTAAACCTGAAACTATAAGACTGTACCTAAAACAACTCATTGTCTTTTTTCTAGGTTGGCTTTTGTTTCCCCACATTTTACTTAGATACCATTCTAAAAATGAAGATCACATTTAATACTATAAAAATGCAATGATTTCAGCACCCAAGAAAATAGATCTCTATTTTTCCCCACACTGCTGGAGAATATTTTAATGTAAAGGGAAATATTATTTGGCTGAATCCAAAAGCAGCTTGTCTTTTGAAGCCTAAGAAGAGGTGGGATGGTTTTGGTTGCTTCTGAGAGAGGAAAGAAAAAACTACACCTCCTATGTGGTTTCCTGGGTGGGGGAACTAAAAATTATAATTCACACTCTTCCTAAGAAATTCTAAAAATAACATAATTTGTCCTAAATGTCAGGCCCTGCTCTTAAAAAAAAAAAATCGAAGGACAAGGCATAAGCAGCAGCATTGTGGTTTTTTCAGCAGTGACTGTTCATGTAAAGATTACTCACCAGGAAGCTATAGAAGAACTCATGAACAAAGAGGCCCAGCATGCAGACCAGGACGTATGCCACATGATATAGAAAGGCCACATCCAGGATGACTGCTCCGTATCCTCGGGTGAACGTGCCACGATTTCCCACAAAACTCACCAGAAATACTATTTTATTACAAAGCTAAAGGAAGGAAAAGATTAGATTTTACTGTCTTATTTATCCTGAACTCACATACATAGTAGAATACTGACAAAAACTATCATCCATGTACTCTGTGGTTTTCTTTCATGGTTCTCAATATAAATCTGCATAGAAACATAATATGTGCAAAACTTGTATCCTTTTCAGTTTCAGTAAAAGAGAGAAGAATGATGAAGAGAACTAGCTATGCAATTGCAACAGACTTGAATTTAAGTCCTGGCACTTTCAATTATGCACCTAGTCTATGCAACTGTAGGCCTCAAAGGTTTTTTTCTGAAAAACTGGAATAAAAAATTTCCCTCACAGATCTCTTCAGAGGACTAAATAATATTATATACATATGAATCAATTAGTACAATGACTCTTTACTACTTTTATATTAAAAGTATTAAAAATAATACATGTTTCATTCTACTAAAATATAACAGAAAAACATTTTTTTAGAAAATACATTATCTTTTTTATCTTGGATTTTTGTATTGAGTATTATTTTAAACAAGCAAGTCATTAAAGATTTTTTGCCATTTATTTTATTTTATATACATGGAAAATATAAATGTACTATGTACGAGAGCTAAAATAAACATAATGCACATATTAATAGCCTAAGCCATATATGTATTTCTCTGATCATGTAGTACATTTATATTCAGGCTTTAATTAATATTACCTTTTGTGGCAAAACTTTAATGTATAAATTTATATTGATCTTCTTTAACAATAATGATATGTGCAATGATTTATAAAGACATTAATTATCATAAACTTAGTGCCATCTATTTGGTTCTAGAATCACAGCATTATTTATAAGAGCCAATTTTGCATCATAGTCATCAAAGAAATTACAGATTTCAAGAGTTCTTAGATTGCCCTTCCTCATTGTTCCCTGAGTTCTTAACATTATCAAGTGGAACCATATTTGTCTTTAAGCATCCAAACCTAACTTTGAGAAAACCAGCTACTCTTTGCAACACTGTTAATTTTTTCTATATAGATAATATCAGTGAAATTACCTCAGAGGATGATTTTAAATAACATAAAAAAGAATATAACACTTTGAGTCAGATATGAAATTTGAGAGGGTGTAAAAAACTTCTTCAACTTCCTGGAGGCCAAATCAACACAGATGAAATGAGAAATGGGTTATTAGTGAATGTTTTGAAAGACCAGTCAACTCAACAGCATAGCACCTTAAACAGTCAAAACTTTCCCCCTAAGTTTCTCCCCAGCCAATTAACTACCCTTGCAATAATTGATTACTTCCTTCATCATCTTAAAATTTTAATAACGCCAAATAGAAAGAAAATCTTACTTATTTCACTGTTCAGTGTTTTTCCTCAATGGCTTCTGCTAGTATTAAATATAACTACAGTATAATGGAAGTCTTCATATTTATTGTTCGAGAATAGGTTTGATATCATAAGAACAGAGACTTTGCATAAGGTACTGATCCACATAAAGCAGTAGACAAAAAAATAGCCATGAAAATGGGAGAAATAGAATGTCTGGCAAAATGTATTCAGCAGTTTACTCTCTAAATTATTTTGAGTGGCTCTTGTCTAAATCTACACTATCTTGATTCATTCATTATAATTCATCAGCATGATATAGATGAAAAGTTGTATAATAAATAGAATTAAAAGTAAGAATCATAGGGGCTGGGGTTATGGCGCAGTGGTAGTGTGCTCGCCTAGCACGCGTGAGGCACTGGGTTCGATCTTCAGCACCACACAAAAATAAAATAAAGATATTCCGTCCACCTACAACTAAAAAAAAAAAATTTTTTTAATTTAAAAAAAAAGTAAGAATCATGACTTTTCAGAAGGATGAATGATGTGATTAAGAAAGTTGTTTCTTGGGGCTGGGGTTGTGGCTCAGTGGTACAGCACTTGCCTCACAGGTATGACGCACTGGGTTCGATCTTCAACACCACATAAAAATAAATAAATACAATAAGGATATTGTGTCCATCTACAACTAAAAAACACTTAAAAAAAGTAAGTTGTTTCCTGATCTCTAATTCTCTAAATTGCATCATCAAAAGTTATGTAGGAAGACAATTTATAAGTCCTGTACATTGAGGAAAAATAATACATTGCATTTCAATTTTCAATACATTTTGGTTCTCAAATAATGAAAAAGCAAGAACACATATCTGCCTAAAAGGGGCTGTTTTCACATGAAAAATAGAGATTTGCTTTATTTGTTTTCAGAGTTTTTGTTTATGAACCTCGATCTAGAGTGTGACAGATACGTTCCTGTTCTCTAGAGTAAGTGTAGAAGTGGAGTGGAGTCGACACTAGCAGCAGTATCCACCTATTTCTCTAGAGATCAGACACAGGGAATTCAATGTCCTCATGCTTTAAAGAGTTCACACCAAGGAGAGATGATCAATGCAAGAATAAATTATTTGATTGAGCAAGAAGTTGAATTCTGGTTCCTCGTGTATGATGCAATTTGTAAATTGTTTTAATAGAGCACTTGCCATAAAAGCTGAGACTATTTATGAAGGAAAACCATTTACAAGCCATGCACCCTAAGGAGAAATGATACATTGAATTTGAATTATCAAAAAAGAGCAAAACATTTTGGTTCTCAAATAATGAAAAAGCAAAAACATTCTCCCTTTTCGTGTCATGACTTGGTTGCTGTAATCTAACCAGCCCTTCACCTGTCACTACCATTATGATGTAGGCAATCATTTCTATGGCAAAGGTCCACATGGACAACAACAAATGGAAGGTGTAGTGAGATGGCTAAAAGCCCAGCACGTCTGAGCTGGAGCAGAAAGCCCTGGAATCAGACACACGTAACCAATACACACCACCATAACTGTCTCAACTTGTCTTCCTTCTCCATTTAGTTTGCAAAGCTGCCCATGCTATACTTTTGCTGAGGAGGGGGTCAGTTATATGATGAGGACAAATGGGTGGGCATGGAGAGACAACTTCAATGTAAGCTTTCTGGACAGTTTATTAATAGTGCTACACTACAAATGACTTGTTAACAGGTCTTCCAGAAACAAAAGTGAAGTTACCAGTCAATTATTCATTAATGTATACTAAAGCAAGACCGTTGATTTTAATTAGGAAAAACATATACAGTAAAGTAATATCTCCATATATACTTTATAGTCTGTGGATATGTCTTCAGGACTTCTATCAGTGCAGTGTGATGGAAAAACACTGGATGAGAAGTTGGCCATCTGGAGTCCAGTTGTGGCCCTGGCTCTAACTGCCTGTTTTAGTACATCCTTCTGTCTCTACAGGATTTTATTTCCTCGTGTCTGCAATTATGTGCTTAGAATTAAAGTGCCTTATAGTTTTAGAATTCTATGTGAGGTCCTGTAAATTTTACTATTTTATCTGATCACAGACATTTATGCCTTTGTGTTATTATTCTTGTGGTCTAACTTCATCTCTGGCCCTGATCAAGAATTCTATCCCCATCTTAACATTGTTCCTATGGGAAAATATGACCTATTTTCCAAGAATAAATTGTAGAATGAAAAAAAAAACACTTACCCACTTATATATTAAAAAGATGAAGTTGAATTTATCATCTTCAACTACATTACCATATTTTCACCCACCACCTAAATCACCCTTCTTATTGAAAATGAGATGATTTGATTTTTTTAATAAAATCTCCATTTCAGTGATGTTACATCATAGGTAGGATAAGGTTCTAAGATCAATATGTAAGGCAAAATTTGCATGCAGTCAGAATTGCTGTGAAAATCTTCTAATCTGCCCACAAAATAGTACAGTAAACCTGGATGATGTAAAGAGTAGCATTTCTCACTAAGTACAACAACAGCACTGAAGCAGTTTGTATTTTGCAAGTGAATAAGTGAATACCAGAAGTAGTTAGGAGCGTTCATTGACCATATTCTGTGAAAAGGGGTATGTGTCTGTGTGTCTGTGTGTCTGTGTGTGTGTGTGTGTGTGTGTGTGTGTGTGTGTGTGAGAGAGAGAGAGAGAGAGAGAGAGAGAGAGAGAGAATATGAGTTTTGACTTGGAATGTATAATTGAATTTGACATATTAAGTAAACATGTAATGAGATTCAACCTTACAGATCAATAGCAACATGAGACCTCCAGAAATCTATCTACAGAAATCTACAGTAGCTGAGGGTGTGATTTATTTGAACACTGTGGTTTATTTGATAGACTAGCTATCTGCTAAAGTCCATTTGCTTCTCCTTTCTGCAAAATAGCAAGACCAAGTTCTAGCAAAGCAAAACGTTTCCACCTGACAAGTAACTGAGAAAGACAAATGATGTACAAATAACATTAAATCAATTGCACATTTCCAGGCACTATTAGAAGAAGGAAAAAACCTCCATTGTGATTAAAAAGTGGTTAGAAGACGTTAAAAGATCTGATATTTACTATATTCATATTATTTAAAAATATAAATATCTAAACAAAAGATAACGGAGTGGTTAAACAGGTTATTTAACATTCATATGACTACTAAAATGAGATTTACAAACAATTCTATTAGAATGAAAAAATATTAAGTGATTCTAAATTTGTAAAATGTTCACTTGTTTGTCACAAAAAATATTAATAAAAATGCAGTGTAGTGCATGGGAAAGAAGGAAACTATAGTGGAGTATATGATGTGCTTTTTTAACTGAGGGAAAAAAAATTTGAATTTTTGAAACATCTCAAATATTGACATAACTCCTGTGACAAGATAAGCTAGTTGAAATCTAGACAAAACCTCAATTTTCAGAAATGAATAAAAATGAAAAAAAAATTGAAGTACTAGAATAAACAGGAGCCAGTAATCCTAAGTGCTTAGCACACAACTTAAGGTTTTTTCCCTCCCACTTGGTTCCTTTTCCAAAACAAACATTCAGCATTTGCTTAACATTATGAAAGGCAGAGTCCAGGAACAAGGAACTGTAAGAAATAAAACAGTAACACACTCCAGTCATGATAGCACGTACAGCTTCACATGTTACATCCTTAGTAAACGGTAGCCATTATTACTATTGTATCAGTATCCTAATTATTATTCTTTTCTAAATCTTCCACACTCATCTCAATTGCTCTCAACAGCAATTGCTCTCTTATAGATTAAGTATTAATATCTTCCTTCTACCGATAAGAAGAATGAAATTTAGAGGCTTGCTGAGTTGTCTGAAGTCTAGAATTCTGATTCTCATTAAGGCTCAACTTTCAAGTACATGTCTTTGGTTTCTCCTGTTTCTAATATCTCTAATTTTAGCACTTAACAATTTCACCTATTATGTAATGCAAATGTGTAAGCATAAATTAAGAAAATAAACATATTAAAATGTAAGATACACAGCATGACCAATTCATGTTTTCATTTATTTCCTGCCTCCTGAATAAACCATAGATAATTTTATAGTGAGTATGTTATGTTAAAAGTTAAAGTAGATGATTATTCACTAAAAATTCTTAGTCAATATAATATTAAAATTATAGCTAAAACTTCTGCCAATATTTACAATATCAAGATTACAGTTATTGCATGGAGTTTGTCCCAAATTGACATTGATTCTTTGGTCAAAATGCCCTGGATTGGTGGATGGGATAATGCATCATTTGGCTGTGCAAACATGTTTTATGCTGTTACAGCTATTAGGGTACCAACAGATTTTCATCTAGTTAAGAAGATAGATATGTTTACATTTTTTATTTTTCATAAAGATATTAAAGTATAAGACTTGCCTTTCATATGAATACTCAATTGTTATAGTGGAATTATTCTCACCAAAACCCAAGGACAATTGTTGTTTTTATCCTATCCCAGAAGGGGTATAAAAGAAATGCTTCAAGTGTTTTGAGTTTATCCCAACAGACATTAGAATGCTATTCCTCATCTCTTTATATATTCTTGGTCCAAAGATAAAGAAAATGCAAAACGGTGAGTCGGACACATCCACCTGTATGGTGAGCACTGTGCCCTCTCCTCTTGGTGTTTTTAATGTCTATTACATTATATAACAGGGGCACAGTGAAAGTTTGTTATTTTGGGTCCAACTCTATCTATTATTTCACTTCTCAAACTTGGATTTTTCTTACTTGGGTTAGTGTCCTATTGAGGGCCAGTTAACAGTTTTTGAAAAATATTTGCTTCAAATAACATGGTTTCATATTCAATCTGTTTTTTTTTTTAAAGAAAAAAAATAAGCCAAATACATAGGTTTAGAAAAATTTAGATATATTCCTGAATATTCTCAAATGAGATGGTTTGGTAATATTACAAAATTAGCTTATTTCCAAAGCACTAGAAGTACAGGTTCAGTTCATGTAAATATTTTCAGTGTTAAATACCAAGTATTAAGGTGGAAAAAAAAAGAAGCTGGGAGGAGCAAGAACAGTAGGATTATATACATGAATGTGCCAACTTCTGCCCTCCAGAAACTTACAGAATGTATATTTTGTATTTTACAAGATTCTGTAATTATAGACTTCTTTATATTTATAGTATACTTCCTTTTATTTACAATAGTTGAGAACTGAAAATTTGGTTGGTTGAATAATCTATTTAACTGAGAACTGTCAAATATATCATGTCTAATTTTTGAAGACATTTTATTAATAGATGTCAGAAATACAGAAATATAGAATTGTTCATATTAGCTCAGCTTCATAATTCTCAAAAGTTTGGTTGACTATGTAATTTATTAATTTTCAATAAGTATTTGAGCATATTTTATGTGTAAGACACCATGCAAAAATACAAAGATAACCATTCCTTCACTTGTTCATTCATTTACTAATTAGTTGATTGATTTAAGAAATATTTATTGAGTCCCTATGATGTTCCAGACATCGAATGATCAATTACTATTCTTAAGAACTGTATAATGTATTAGGGGAGATAAATTCTAGCTACAGATACCAGAATAGAGGATATTGTTAAAAACCTAGTAAAAGATAAGGTGCTTTAGGAATTCAGTAGCTATACTAACAATATTTCTGTGCTTACTTGTTCATTTGTTATTTCATCAACCAGGTGCTTTACCTTTTCTTAAGATAATATCCATTTATGGCTCTCCCTTGCATAAAGCTGGCACAGAGCCCCTTTAAAAATTTTACTTCTTAGGTAAGATTATTTCTGTATATATCTTACTTGCTTTTTGAAATAGTACTCTAGCTTGCATATTCTAAACTTACCTAACTAAAGTTTCAAAATGTGCTCTCTTGTTCTAATACTTCAAAACTTGGTAAAAAGAATATTAATATCATCTATACCTTCTATAAGTCTGTAGGACTGGTTCACATAAAAGGAGCCCAATTTCATATTTTCTCAGGCACTAACCCTTTTTCTTAGGTCATTGGATAAAAAGGTGTTCACTCCTTAAATTCTCCTGAATATAATTTCATCTTTCTTGGATGATTTAGAAATCATTTTAGGATATTTTACCGTGGCTCAGAATCATTTCTGTCAACAGCTGTGGGTATAGGACACGGATGGCATTAAAATTGGATTAGATTAAATTGATGGCAGAACTGGGTCATGCCCCAAATGCTACCTTCTTAAATATATCAATTTTTTTGTCATTTTTTATGTCTCCAAATTAAATAATGTAAAAATCATACTCTAATTTAGGTTCACAATAAATTAGAATTCACTTTGTCTACATGAATAAAAGTATAGAGCTAAGGTTTTATGTTTAATACACTTTTAATTAGTTCTATAACAACACGAAGCTGAGCAAAGTACTTACATTAGCTGCACCAAGAAGTATTAACGTAGGGCCAAGACCTATAGTATATATTGACCTGAGCATTACTGACACAAGAAAGGGCCGAATACCCACAGGCTTGGAGAAGAAAAACAGCATAGACGTGCAGATCGCGACTGCTATCCACAGAAGGACTGAGAACAATGGAGAGAGGGTACCTGTAAAATGTGGAAGAAGAATATTTTCAATGAGCAAAGAACTAGAAATTGCTAAACCATTTGCTCCTGTACTTTAGCAAGTCAAGCCACAATGCACTGAATTTCAAAATAAACCCACTCTAAACCCTTTATCTTCCAAGGAACTGTCTTTGAACACATTACTTATTGCATTTCCAGAAAGTTTGTGATTAATTTCAGGCTACTTACTTACTAGTTAACACTCCTTCTATTAAGTCTGAGAATTGTTCCCCTGTCTCTCTGCTGGAAGTAATTTGCTAAGTGCTTTTGATAGACACATCTCACTTGGAAATCCCAATTCGAAATTTATGAATGACCATTAGGGGTATAGCTATCATGAGAAATCAGGCAACTTTTTCATTGAACCCATACTGTGTCTTGCTTTATTGTTACCAAGAATCCATATTATGTTTTCCTCTAAAAAATTCAGTATGTAGAATACCTAATTTGTTATAAAATAATGACAAGTTTGAACTGTTACAACACACACACAGGTGTCTATGTTCGAATGTAGGTATATGAGTGTGAGACTCTGAAGGCCAAAGTTTTAAACAAAATGTGGAGCTATTTAATCATCAGAAAATAAAAGTTCTAAATGTTTTAAAAATGAACTCCATTACAAACAGAATTTCTCAGAAACAGCCCACAAAGGAGGTTTAAAAATATCTTTCTTTTAAAAAGTACAATTCAATGACATTTGCACTGATATGCAGAATCAAGGAATCCTCCTCCGAAGGTCGTGTGCGCTTCATCTGCAGAAGTAAATTGAGGGGCAACATTCCTGGGCTGATTGGATCGGCTCCGGAACTTCAAACTCCCAGCTATAGGATGACATTGCCACAGGGGAAACAACAAAATGGAGATTTTTCCACAAGTTCCTTTGGTAAGTATTTCATAACAGCTCTTATTCTTTTGGTCACACCTCTTTTCATTATTTATACATTTATTTATGCATGCGAAACACCTTGAGTGCTTTGGTGTGTAGAGCTTTTGTACTGTCACTGAAACCCTGGGGTTATCTGGACTCCTTTAATAAGTTCTGTATAGACTTTAGTTCATTAAAAAACAGAACGATTCTGACAGATGTGTTAGTCAGCTTTTCATCACTGTGACCAAAATACCTGACATAAACAACTTAGATTTATTTAGGCTCATGGTTTCAGAGCTTTCCATCCAAGGTTAGCCAGGTCCATTGCTTTGGGCCTGAGGTAAGGCAGAACATAATGGCGGAAGGGTATAATAGAGCCATGTTGCTCACCTCATGGTAGACAGGAGGTAGACTCAGAGAGGAGGAAGTTGGGGACAATACGTACCCAAGGGCCATTTCATATATGTCCTACCTCTCCAAAATGCCATCAAATTATCAATTCACTGTTGAGGACAGAGTCTTCATGCTCCAAACACTTCCCAAAAGTCTCATCTCTGAATGTTGCTTGGTACCAGGCATTGAACTCAGGGGTACTCAACCACTGAGCCACATTCCTAGCCCTATTTTGTATTTTATTTAGAGACAGGGTGTCACTGAGTTGCTTAGCATCTCACTGTTGCTGAGGCCAGCTTTGAACCTGATCCTCCTGTCTCAGCCTCCAGAGCCACTGGGATTATAGGCGTGAGTCACTGTGCCTGGCTAGTTTAGACATTAACTTCTTTTCTTTTCTTTTTTTTTTTTGGTACTGAGGATTGAACTCAGGGGTACTCAACCACTGAGCCACATCCCCAGACCTATTTTGTGTTTTATGTAGAGACAAGGTCTCACTGAGTTGCTTAGCACCTCGCTGTTGCTGAGGTTGGCTTTGAACTCGCAATTCTCCTGTCTCAGCCTCCCTAAGTGCTGGGATTACAGGCTTGAGCCGCCGCGCCTGGCTTAGACATTAACTTCTAAAATGTTTGTTCTTATGTTGTCTCTTGCTACAGTTTGCGTACAGTATGAGAGTGTCCCCCAGAGGTTCACAGGCTGTAAGCCTGGTCCCCAGTACAATGGTGATGAGGTGGTAGAATTTTTAAGAGGCAGGACCTACTGCAAAGCAATTAGGTCATGGGGGTACTGCCCTCGGAAGAAATTGATGTAGCTATCACAGGACCAATAGAGTTCTCTCCAAAGCAGGTTGTTATAAAGTAAGGCTACCCTGCTGGCATGGGCCCTTCTGTACACAGCCATTTCTACTCTGCCTTTCTGTCATGTTATGAGTTGTAATGTGTCATGTTGTGACAAGGGCCCAACCAAGGGTGAACAGATAGGACCACCCAATCATGAACTCCCAGCCACCAAAACTGTGACCTAAATAAACCTTTTTTATTTATGAAGTACCCAGCATCAAGTATTTTATTATATCAATACAAAATGGACTAATACATATTTTAAAGCAAACAATGATGAAAAAAGATTGGAAGGAGAGGTTTGATCTCCTTCATCATCAAATTTATGATCTGGTAAGATTAATTCAGGGATAGGGAAAGAAAAGGGATAAACTTCCCTGAAAGTTACATTCAATTTCTGTGTCCAGTGCTAACAAAATGGACATCCTACTCATGTTTATTTTGATGTTGGCTTATAATCATTTGTGTCCACCAAAGTAAAGCTCAACCATCCACTGCCTTGACTTCACAGATCTCAATGAGAAAAAAAAAAATGCTTTTAGGGTCCTCTTATCCTTATTAGGATGTGGGCCTCCTTCAGAATGCAAACTATAAGGGAGAAGGCCATCTCTGGGCCTATCACAGGACCTGTCTTGCAGCAATAAATAAAAGTTTCTAAAGTAAATCAACAGAAACATACTCTGTGAGTTCATTCTAAGTGGGCAGTTAAGTCTTTTTATAAACTTTCCAAGTGATAGAGCTTTACTTTCAAGTATATTAAAACTGCCAACATCTTCAAGGTACATTTAACAACTTGCTGTCAATTGTGACTCTTCAGTGTAATTCACAAATAATGTCTTGGTGTGACATTCTAGTAATCCCAGATTGGGCACAGATAGCCACACTGGGTATTGCCACTAATGCCTGACAAAGGAATCACATCTTTACTCCTCCCCAGTAGTATCAAGTTTGCTGAGATTTCCCCCGATTATACAAGAAATTGATAGCCATGTGCTTAAAATTGGTTGCTTTTTCTAGAAAGAACTTCCAAGAGTATCTAGCACAGCACCTTGTACATAGTTTAATGATAAATACATCCTCGTGGAATGAATAAGTAAGCTTAAAAGTTATTTAAAATGACTCTTAATTGACAATGATATCTGCAACTATCTTCTGTAAGAATGATCCTATTGTTTTCTACCTGAAGATTCAACACTGAAAAAAAGAAAAAGAAAAGAAAAAAGGAAAGGAAATTAAAATATAAAATGTCTCTGACAAACTCTAGAGCAGATAGTGCAGATGTTGAAAGCCAATCCTTACCCATTAAGGGGGAATGTTCTCTTTCCTCTTAGCATGTTATATTTCTTCCAATTTTCTATAATGAGCATGTATTATATTTATAATGAAAAATATTTTTAGAAATCCCCTTATACATTTTTAAATCTTAGAAAATAGGAAGTTCAGCCTTTATAAAAGAAATTTTAGGCAGCAAAATTGGAAACTTAAACATAGTGGAACTCTTCTATCTACCTCATGCTAATTTGTTTGTAGCTTCCTGTATAGAGCAAAGTGCTTCTTACTTCTTGGTCTCTCTCCATCCCTCTGCCTCCCACATAGGTTCATAAGACTCTTGTTTCCTCTACCTAGTCCAGCTAAAGCAGATATCCATGTATAAATCCATGGGTGTGTTCCTTGAACCTTTCTCAATTCCTGCCCCTTTAATCAGATCGGGTACTTCTTGAGGATCTAGCATGGTGTCTGAAATTTGGTGGTACCCCATCAATGCTTATTAAGTTGAATGCAGTGAAATACCTTGATGCGTTTTTTTTTTTTTGACCAAAAGCACTTGCAGGGAAAAAGAATTAGCTCCAAAATTCAAACACACACACACTTTTATAAAAATCACATGCTATCTTGGTATAAGAAATTCCAATGGCAAAATTCTCTCCACTGACTAGTCTGCTTTTGCCAAATGCAATCCAGGGCAAAAACAGTTGGCATGGCAATCTTTAATTTCTGAGCAGACATACAGGAGATTCCCTAGCATCAATAGCTGCTGTGCCAGCCTGGTGATGAGAAGATATTCTTTATCTGTAGTAGAGGACAGAGGGTACTTTTCAAGTTGTCCTCTGAAAATTGCCCCCCCCATAATATCTCCATTTAATCACCGTAAACTAGTTCCTGGCCAAAGCGGAACACTATTCTCTCAGTTAATATTATAACCCAGTTGTAAACCAGACTTGAGGCCTAAGAAATCCCCAGTAGCTCTGTTGTGATCAGGCTGGAAAAGACACCTGCAGAAAGCATACACAGCCCATTCCCTCTGCTAGCCCCCCAGCTCTTACTATCACATTGGTTTCTGTGACTCTGAAGCAGCATGCCTTAAGGTTTGAGGTTGAAAAGAGTGGAACAGTTACACCCTTTGTTAATCTGAGGTCTTTTTTTGACTCAAGAGTTATTAGGTGATTTCATGACAAATATCTATACACAAAATTATGAGGATCTCAGGGTAGATTCCTTGTATTTATTTATTTCATTTTAAACTTCACTTGCAAACTCTTTAAGACTTATGTAATAGTTGCAAAAAGAATGCAAAAAAGAAAAATCCTATATACCCTTTACCTAAATTCCCCATATGTCAACACCTTACACAACCAAAGATCAACATCATTGATGAAGCACTTTTATCTAACCTATTTGACCAAAGTTGGCCAACTGCCCAATTAAAATCCTTTTTCTGGATCAGGGTTTCATTCAGTTGTCATGTCTCTTTTATCACTCTTAAATTTGGACAGTTCTTCAATGTTTCCCTTTTCATAAGCTTGATAACTTTATTATAATAATTACTAGTCAACTATTTTATAGAATGTCCCTCATGTGGAGTTTGTCTGAAATTTCCTCAGTTTACTCCTCATTTTTGGCAAATGATGTCACGTCCTTATCAGCACATTATGTCAGAAGGCACATGATGCCATTCCTGGCAACATGAAGGTTGATTGTGTAAAGTGATTTCTCCACTCTAAAGTTACTGCTGTTCCTTTTATAATTGGTAAGTATGTTGTGGGGAGACACTCTGAGAGTATGTCAACATCCTATTTTCATTTTATAGTTACCCTTTAATTTTAGCACCCGGTATTGATTCTTACTGCTATGATGTTTGTCAAAAGGTGACATTCTATTTCCATCCTTCTGTCTACATTTTATTAACTAGGATACTATTATAAGGAAGAATTCTCTTTTCTCACTACAAATGTGGATTCCTGAATTCTTACTCTGTGAGTTATAATGTGTAACTGTCAATTGTTTTTCTCAACATTTTCTCAGATTTGGCTACCAGGAGGCGTTTTAAGTTGGATCCTGCATTCTTACACGTCCTATCATTTTTTGAGCACATCTTAGAAGAGTTTTAATGGTCACACAATCCATCTTTTAATGACTTCAAAGTCCTCCAGGAGAGTAGTGGTTCAGACTGTTCAAAACAATTCAGCTTCAAAGAGCTTTCACCACCAGCACAGAATTCTTCTCCAGACAGTTCTGGTGGCCAAGTGCACTTAGCAGCTTTGACTTTCCTTCCCTGGCCTTCCTAGAGATGCACAGTATGCAGCTGAGGTTTAGAGACTGTGCTAACTGTGACCTAAATTTCAACTTTGCTCATGGAGTAACAACTAAATCACTCATCCGGAACTGTAATCTGATGACCAGACACATCTTGGAAGTTCTATATTGCCCCTTTCCTCTTACCGCCAAACCCACACCCTACTTTGAGATTGAGCCTTGCCTTGGTTGCTACTGTTAGCTCCTATTCAAGTCTTTTTCAAGGGAAAGTTTACATCTGCAGCTGATGGTGGGGCACCATGTTTTCTAGTCTTGGTTTGTTAGTCCTGTTTCTTCTGGAGTCAGGAGAACTACTCCAAACCCATCTATACCTGTGGTTTTGAGTCTTTGTTCAAATATTGGTCAAATCAGAAACACCTTGAGAGCTTATTTAAAAATAGAATTATTAGGCAAATCTGAAACAGGTGCACCATCCATAGAACAAAATACTCACTTTACTGTCAGGAAGATTCAATGAAATTATATATGTAAAGTGCTTAGCATTTTGCCTGACCCAATCTAAATGGTAAATGACATCAGCCACTATTACTATTTATCAATATTACTATTATAACTATTATCAGGTTAATATTAAAAATACATCAGGCGTTCTGCTTTCTCCTGAATGAGTAAGGAACAGTGGTCCATGGGGTGGCATTTCCCATCACCATTTCATGTATATTGGTAACAGTAAAGGCTGTCACCTGACCTGTCTGTGTTGGTCATATCAGGGACACCACGGAATGGAACTGAGGGAAAATGAAGTCGAGTATGGAGGGTCACTTGTTAGCTACATGCTTCCGATACAATCATCTATGTAGAAAGGTCCCAGATTAGAAACAAAAGGTTGAGACTTCTACTCTGAGATGCGCCATGTTTAGCCTCTCTGGGCTTCCATTTCTGCATCTGTCAAATAAAGGTTTGATATCTGATAAATTCTAGAGTTGCCTCCAACTCTAGACTTTATGCTTCTATTAACTGGGACTCTGCCATCTAGTCTCAGCAGTCTATGTGCAGATGACAGTGATTTATCATTTCATGCTGGACTTTCCTGGTCACAAGAGTTGCATTCCTCTATGCCAAGAGTCCATCACTAAAGGAGACCAAACACAGGGCCAAAAAGACCGTCCTCACTTCCCAGTGCAGTGTGGAGGCCAGATAGTTGCCACATTTTTCACTGATATTTAACTCACACATCCATCCTGTTGCCAAATATTCTATCATTGGCAATGCCTTCTACAAAAGCAAACTTTTGGGCTGGGGTTGTGGCTCAGTGGCAGAGCAGTTGCCCAGCATGTGTGAGGCACTGAGTTTGATTCTCAGCATCACATGTAAATAAATTTAATAAAGGTCCATCGACAACTACAAAAATATTTTTAAAAAAAGCAAACTTTTTTTCATGACCACACAAATTGTATCTAAAGGTTCAGATTTTAATATCTATGTTACCTATAATGGATTTGTAAAATAGAAAATTACTCTTTGATTCCCGTTTTGTGCCTCACCTCCAGTTCATCTGAAATGAGCTTAAATATCTGTTGCTGTCATCGTAACACTTTTCCACCAGGCTTTCCTCGGTAGCATGAATATACACCTTATAACAATCACTATCAGATGCTTACAAGGCACTATTCTAAATGCTTTACCTATAGCAACTCATTAAATTCTCCCAATAATCCTGTGAACAGATGAGATACAGAAGCACTTTATAGTTATCATTTGCTGATTTCTCTTGTCCCCCTTCTTTCCAGGCCCATCCCAAAGGTATTACTTGCTTCCCTCACTTATAATATATTTCCCATGTACTTTGACAAACTCAAACAAAATTTATTTCCCAAAACCCTTAAGCATATTTCCACCTTATTTCCCATTTCACTTAAAGTAGTATTTCTCTCACCTCTGCCCTTATAAAACTGCATGCATTATTAGTTTAATAGTACTAATTTCATAGTTGATATCCTTTATTCTCTATTATTATATTGTCTTATACTGTGCATTTTAAATACCAAGATTATGTTTTTAACTTTCTATATGTTATTCCTAATGTAGTATTATAGAATCAAAACCAAAAAATTATAGGTTGCGTGCATGTGCATATATGCATGATATTTTTCTTGTGCAATTAGATTCCTGTTGACCACAGTCTACCAAACACTCTACTTACCATCATATTTTCAATAACATAAAAAGGTTTATTTAACAATAATTAAATTTTCCTTATTTCAGAGCTCTTTGCAGTTAAGGAATTTATTTAGCATAATAAGTTTAGAATTTTAAAACATTTATCATTTGAAGAGATGATCACTTGCCTTCATCTCCATCATCCCCAAATGGGTAGAAAAGAGCAACTGCTAGATTGATGAACACGGCCAGGTTGAAGGAAATGCTCCCCCAGAGAGAGATGTGTCTCGAGAACCAGAACAGGGCAGGGTTGTCTGGAAGTAACAAGAGCAACGGGACAGAACAGAAAATGAATGTGGATTTTAACAGGTAAACCTGACTGAGATAATATTGTACTGACTGCATTTTTGTAAACTACTATAAAACCATATTTAAATAAACATTGACTATGACTTAACTTATGGAAAATAATGAATACCATAAGGGAGTTTTCTATTTCACTCCATGTTTTATCCTTTAGCCAGTTTACAGCTAACCTGCTGTAGAAGGGTAAGCAATTTTGCAATTACTAAAGGTTGTCAGAAAAAGTGTTTCTGGCTAGGTGCAGGGGCTACTTGGGAAACTGAGGCAGGAGTTCAAGTTCAGCATGGGAAACTTAGTGAGGTCTTGTCTGAAAATTTTTTTAAAAAAAGGGTTGGTAATATAGCTCAGTAGAGTGCCCCTGGGTTCAATTACTGTCAAAAAAAAAAAAATAGAAAAAGGATTCTCTGTGGTGTATTCATATATATATTCTCTACTCCATCCTCAGAGCAGATTTGGGGGAAGGCAGTTTAGCAGCTGCCTGAGGCCCCTTTTAATGAAATGGTATACATTGCTCTACAATTTGGTAACATTGATAAACTGGTCCCAATCCCGTGCCTTAAGAGTAAATAACAACAACAACAAAACACTAACAAGCCTATCTATAAGGAAAATGCCTATAACACAGTTATAGTCACCTAAAATTGGAAACTTAATACCATAGCCCAGTACTATTTACTGAGAATAAGTGATTTATATTATCTATATTTTAAACCATAATGCTTAACAACTTGGTGGGTTTGAAACAGCAGAAAAAGATGAACTCTGCAGTAAGAAATATCTGTAAATGGGAGAGAGACTTTGCTGAACATTTTTAGAAAAGGGATTCCATGTCTGTCATCAGACATGAATTAGTAAATGCATGTACTGTATGTCATCTACCTCAACTGAAAATCACTTCCTTCTTTTTTTTTCTTTTTTCTTTTGGTACTGGGGATTGAACTCAGGGGTACTCGACCACTGAGCCACATCCCCAGCCCTATTTTGTGTTTTATGTAGAGACAGGGTCTCGCTGAGTTGCTTAGCACCTCGCTGTTGCTGAGGCTGGCTTTGAACTCGCGATTCTCCTGTCTCAGCCTCCCTAAGTGCTCGGATTACAGGCTTGAGCCACCGTGCCTGGCTCACTTCTTTCTTTTTTATTTGTTCTTTTTAGTTGTACATGACAGTAGAATCTATTTTGATATATTTATACAAACATGAAATATATCTTGTTCTAGTTAGAATCCCAGTACATGATATAGAGATTCACTGTGGTATATTCATATATATATACATAGGAAAGTTCTGTCAGATCCATTCTACTTTCTTTCCTATTGCTAACCCTCCTCTCTTCCCTTTATTCCCCTTTGTCTAATCCACTGAACTTCTATTTTTTCCCTCCTCAATCTTGTTATGGGTTAGCATCACGTATCAGAGAGAATGTTTGACCTTTGGGTTTTGGGAATTGGCTTCTTTCAATTAGTATGATAGTCTCCATATCCATCCATTTACTGGTGAATGTCATAAAGTCATTCTTTTTTATGGCTGATTAATAGTCCATTGTGTACATATACCACAATTTCTTTATACATTCATCTGTTGATGGGTATCTAGGTTGGTTCTATAGCTTAGCTATTGTGCATTGTGCTGCTATAACCGTTGATGTGGCTGTGTCACTGTAGTGTGCTGATTTTAACTCCCTTGGATGTATACCGAGGAGTGGGATAACTGGGTCAAATGGTGGTTCCATTTCTAGTTTTTTGAGGAATCTTGCATACTGCTTTCCAGAGTGGTTGCACTAATTTGCAGTCCCATTTCTTGACTGGGTTATTTGGGGGGTTTTTGTGGTTAAGCTTTTCAGTTCTTTATATATCCTGGAAATTAATGCCTTACCTGAGGTGCAGGTGGCATAGATTTTCTCCTATTCTGTAGGTTCTCTCTTTATGCTCTTGGTTATTTATTTCCTTTGCTATGAAGAAGCTTGTTAATACCATCCCATTTATTCTTTCTACTTCTTTTAAATAACTGAACAGATATTTAATGCATACAAGATTGAATAGGAGCTCAAATCATTTTTTAGCTTTCCCTGGGTACCACCTTGAGGTCTTTGCTTTCTAACTTTTAATATCTTAACACTAGGATGAAAATAATTAATTGTGGGGGAAGCATATTGATTTTCAAATAGAAGTTATAAACTTTTCAGATACACTCTGAATCTCAATCTAGACTCTGCTGTTCACTTACAAACTATTCTTCCCTTCAGTGCATGTTGTTTTTCTTCCCTTGGGATGGAATATTCCACACTAGAACAAGCTATCATCAGCTATGGTATTTTATTGACTAATATTCTGCTTTTTAAAAATGAAGACTCCTAGTTCAGAAATGATGGAAATGGCTATTTCCAAATTTTAAAGTGAAATGTAATTTGGAAATCATTTTCTGATTTTTTTGTAAATAACAAGATATTTATGTAAATAAACAGCACAGATTCCAGGGAAGTTCACTATTCAATTTACTTTTTGGTTAGGAGAAAATGCATGGTTTTCAAATGTCTCAAAAAAAACTATTGAGTCTTTACAAATATTTTGGACACTCAAAAATTTCACTTTATTCCATAAGGTTCTATGTGGTAAAATGCTAAAGGAGAGTAATTTCTTTCTTAACTTCTTTCGAATGTACTGCTAGGAAGGTCTAAAAATGCATGCATGCCACAATCTTATATCCAAAGATGTGGTTCTCAAGCTAAACTCAAATTCATAAATCGTACTCACTAAAGTTCCTAGAAAACTAGAAGAATGAAAAAAGGCCTGTAGAACATATGCCTGCTTATCTGGGAAACCTCTCCTAAAGACAAAAAAGACTTAATCAAGAGCTTCCTTCCACAAATTTTTGTTAAAACAAAAAACAAAAACAAAAACAAAACTCATGATATCTCTTATCTGGGAAAATAAATTAAAATTTATTTTAAAGTTTAAAAAATTTTAAATATTAAAACTCTGTGTTTCCAAACAGATTGGAAGTCTGAGATATAAGTAGTGAGAATGGCATTATGATGATTTTTAACTGTAAAATTATAACATTTGCTCCCTGTGAACACAGGGGTCATGAAATGTTTGGCTTATTTGATTTGGAGAGGGAAAGATGTGTTAAAAGAAAGAATGACTCTCAGAACAATGCTAGACAATCCATTCGATCCCAGGACAATAGAGAGGTACATGAGGAGCGAGGTGGTACTCACATCTCCCCACCCTGTTCATTGACTGTCAGAGGCCAGTGGGGCCTATGCATGGACTTCAAACCTGCAGCTGCCCAATGGTTGAAACTTAGAGCTGCAACCTTGCATTTCATAACATGTATTTAAAGAATGGGATCATCATCACTGACAAGCAATGTGTAATTAGGGCTTTTTGCATTCATGCAGCCGCAGGTGCCTGTCTCCACTTACACTCTTAAGTCTGTGAGTTCAGTGACATCAGACTGGAAAGAAATTAAAAGACTATTTAAATCAACTGGCATCATATGTCCCCAAAGTACCAATTCATCTATTGCTATGCATAAAACTAGCCCTCTCAGTTTATTGTACTTACTCCTGATTTTCTTTTGCCACTTCATCTCATTGTAGAGATCCTCTGTTTGCTGGAAGAAGTCATTCACTTTGCTTCCTTGTTCATCCCTTTCAGTTGTATTGAACACACGGCACTTGGACTCACGAGTGAGGAACTCACATATATTGGGGACAGGAAAAACAATTTGCTCCATGGTCCTGTCGTGTCGAACAATCTGAAAACATTAATTTACATTTGTTTTTAGCCTTTTGCACACCCGAGTCTTAGACTATTATTTAATTTTCAGCATGAATTTGTTTTCTAACATTTTATGAATCCAGTTATGAAAAAAATATGCCAGCTTGAAATCCCTAAAATAGTCCTTTACTGTATTTTTTTGACATTTTTAATCTTTAAATAAGAGCAATTAATTGACATAGCACCATACTGTGTTATAAGAAAAATTTAATCTTTCATTCTGAGTTAGCATTAAACTTTTGCCATCCATTTTTATTTTCATGAAGTACACCAGAGAATGAAGATGGTCTTAATTAGCAGGTGACAGTCTGTAGCCTCAAACCCAGCCCTTAGCATATTTGTGTTGAGTTCCTGGTCTGTTCTTCCTGGAGAGGAATGTTGGGTAACAAGTGACATTCAAGTGTATCCTGAGTTCTACAGAGAAAGGTGTTTCATATCATTAAAATGTTCTCCTATGTATGGCAAAACCTATTTTTGCAGGTACAGCACCATTTTTAAGCATATGCCCCATACATGTATCTTCATTATTTTGAACATCCCTTATTTGGTATTTGTGACCATTTAACTTCGGACCAAAAATCAGGCTGAATATTTTCACATAGATTCACTATGTAACAAAGAGTTTATGGAGCTTAAATTTCAAGGTTCCTTTCAAGTTCTTAGAAACTAATAAGGATTGGTCTAAATACAGAAGAGTAATTTTATTTCCCTTTGCCATTGACTGGTTTGGTAGTGGGCATATGACCTAATTCTGGAAAATGAGGCATAAGAAGAAAGAAGTCTCTAGGGGCGTGAGGGTGGAGGTAGGTGCTTCTAGAAAAGATTTTACTTCCTAATAAAGGCAGAGAGTCACATGGGACAAGATAATAATAGCCCCAAACCAAATACACAAAACAAAAGCTTTGTTTTCACTTTTTGTTCTTTGTTTTATTGCCTGTACTCTCTTTCTTTTTGCTCAGAATAAAGGGTGGTATAAAGGTGTGGTGCTTGAAACTCTGCAGCCTTGGGGTGAGACAATAGAAGGAACTTGGCAAAAGCATGAAGAGCCTACATGCTTGAATCCACTGTAGGAGTGCTTATATCTCCTGACCACCCATCAGATGGTAACATATTTTTATTGTTTGAATGACTGTCAGCTGGTATTCTGTTAAACTTGCAAGTGAAGATATCCTAAACAATACCCAGTATTGTCAAACTACATGATAGAATACTGTCATAAAGCAAACAGGATGAAATTTAGTAGTGGTAAATAAAACTTCCTACAAATAAGCTAAAAATCAATTACATAAAACAACTGGACATATATGGTATGGTAAGCAATCATAGGAAAAATTTTTTTAAAAGGTTTCCTTGATCAAACAGTGTCAAATATTTAAAAAATCTCAGGATGCATTAAAGAAATAGAATCTTGCTTATTATAAGACAAGCTATTCAGTCCCTTTATGAAATGTCATGTTTAATTCTGGTTGTCACATTTTACAAAGGGCATTGACAAACTGGAAGGATTACTGAAGGAAATGGGAATAACTTAACTGCAAAGAGCCAAATATGGTTAATTTTTTCCAAAAATTATTCAACAAATGCTTATTCAGTCTTCAGGTGAGGAACTTTGGGGAAATCAAAGTAGAAAACAACGTGAGCACCAGTCTATAAGAACTTGAAGTTTAGCAGTCATGGTGGCTCTTCAATATTACCACCAAGCCACCATGTTGAGAGTGGAGGAAATATTCTCAACTGAGGGTAAACATTATAATGGGCTAGTGTAAATTCTTTGTTTAAGAAAAACCTTTCTGATTATCAGAGTTGTTCCTAATTAAAGCAATTTCCTTCAGAAGAAGTGAGATCTCTATTATACAAATAATTTAAAGTAGAAGCAAGATCACTACAAGGCAGATGGACACTTAGACATGAGATACTTTCTATTTCCTAGGGTCACTACGTCTATAATTTACAGATGAATTGTTCTCCTCACTAATATCAATTATTGTAGTTATGTTCTGGATACAATGTTTAATTTTAGAAATACAAAGATAATTGAGACCAGTCCCTCTCTCAAGTTGAAGACAAGTGAAATATATATAAAGCCAACAATATTCCAGTGAGATCTGCATTGAACTAACAGAAGGACTAAACTGCTATGGAAGCATGGGTGTGGGGGGAATCAGTGAGTACGTGGAGGAAGATGGGAGGCCCCTCTGAGTATGTCATTTAAGCTGGTTTTTGGCTGAGCATGAGAACTGGTCAATGTGAAGAATTTATACCATCAACCCAGACAACCTCCTTTGAAACCTGGACTTCTATGTTGAATTTCATGGGTGTTTCAAACTCATCTCAAATTTAGTTTACCTAAGAATGAAGAAATAATCTTTCTACCTTTTCACAGCAAAAATTCATTCTCTCCTAGGATTTCCATACATGACACCAACTTCTGTCCATTTATTCATGCTGTAGCCCTGGGGGCATCCTTTTCCACATCATTTTACTAACTTTACATATGTGCTGTAGTTTGGAACCCAAAGGTTCATGTGTTAAAAGCTATTTGAGGTAGTGAAACTTTTGGGAGTTTGGGACTAATGGAAGGTCCTTAGGTCACTGGAATCATGCCTTTGAAGAAACATAGGAGGTTGGTCTTGTCCTCTTCTCCTTTCGCTTTCTGGATGATGAGTGGTTTTGCTATACCAAGTGCTCCTGCCAGGATGTACCGCCTGGTTTTCAGCCCAAAAGCAATGGGTCCACCCAAACAGGAACTGGAGCCTCTAATATGAGCCAAAATAAACCTTTTCTTTTTAGTAGTTAATTATCTCAGGTATTTGGTTATAATGACACCAAAGCTGACTGATACAATGTGCAATCCAAAATTAATCCCTGTCAGGATGTATTTATGTATGTATATTTCTCTGCATATGACTGTACCTATGTGTGGGCAAATGTATATATATTTGTATGTACTTAACATTCTCCAATTCAACCATCTTCAATACTACCATCTCTCATCTTTTCTATTATCATATCATCTTGTCTGATTCACTTGTCTTCTCTAATGCCTTCTCTTTCCAAACCTTTCTCCAAAGAGCAACCAGAGTGATCTTTTGGTAAAAGTCATCCCTTCCCTATGTTCTTTCACCTTTTCTCACATTTGCTTCTTATATCTGAAATTCTTTGCCTGATCATTAGTAAAGAGAAACTTGTATCCAATCTTTATTCTTTTTTAAAATATTTTTTTGGTTGTAGATGGACACAATGTCTTTATTTTATTTATTTTTATGTGGTGCTAAAGATCGAACCCAGTGCCTCATGAATGCGAGGCGAGAACTCTACCACTGAGCTACAATCCCAGCCCCTAATCTATTCTTAATGGCAGCCTTGTTTATGAAATCTATCCTGAAAAAATTTAGGCACAATTAATCACTGTTTCCTCTGCATTTCCTTGAACTTTGTTTATATACTTACCGCACAGAATTATCTTCCATACGTGTGAATTGGTAGAGTGTGAGTGTTCAGTAAACATTAACTGAATGAATTTACAGCTTTCTCCTCACTGCTGGGAATCGATAAAACCACCTCGAACAGCAGTTCTCATCTCTCAAGTATTATACCCCTCTCTCATCTGCCCATTCTGCTGCTATTCCCTGATTTATTCTGATCTCCTAGTTTTATACTTTGGTTTCTGGGACCGTCCTCAGGACCTGTATGACTTGATGATCTATTTGTATCAATTCCTCCAGCCTCCTAACTTTGCCAACCTCCCAGTTCCTAAGCACCAGGTGCAGTGAGCAATGTTTTGGCTCCAGGTCCAGCTCCTGGGCTGCTCTAGGTCAAGTCTGACACCAAAGCTGTGGTAGTTAATGCTTACAAATGTGAGCAAGGAATTCATTTTGCCACACAAAGTAATAATGCTTATTAATCCAAAGATTTGGCTATAGTAAACAATAAGATATAGCAATTGTATATCCTGAGAACAGTGATGCACATCACGCATGCTGCTGAAAAATATCTGCCAAAATGAATGAATGTATGAATGTAAATTAGGAGTGACAAGCATCAACTACTCTGCTCACTTCTGCCTGATTAGTTCTGCCAACTAGTGTCAAAACGATATCATAGCTAGTAAATGACAGCCAGATGGGTCTCCCGATATATAATAAGTGCATTTTGGCCCACACCTCCTGAACTTCCACTGGCCACTAAATAAAATGAAATAATGTCTAATTTGGGGGGAGAGGTGGCAAGGGCACAATTGCTGCATACTGAAATGAAAACTGTTAAACCATTCAAGTTAACAGCCATATGAAAATGTTATTAATACCTTCCATGTTTTCTACCCTTCAGAATACTTTCCTAAGACACGGAGATCTCTTTTGCATTAAGCCTTCCACAATTTTAAAAAGAAACATTTTTTAGAATTATGACTTCTACAATAATCATCCTGTCTCTAAAACATCACTGCTCTGCAAAGATCGTTCCTATAACCAAACCACAGCAATAAAATTACTCTGTTAATTTTAAAAGACAATTTATATATAGTTCTAGTAAAGGGGAAAAAAAGAATGATAACTTCAAAAGATATGCACCTCAATTTCTTATAGATCCCCTTTTAGTATATACTTTTCAGTTTGAATCCTCAATGCTGCCTCATTGCTCTAGGAAAAGCTATGAAAATGGTCTCAAACAGAAAGTAAACATATTTTTTCACAGGTGGTCCCTTTCAAGAAGTAATAGAAGGTCACCTCAATCTGTGCGGTGTGGTTGGCATAATGTTTCAAGGCTTCGTCTCCTTCATCTGGATCTGATCCTGGTCTGAGCATCTGCTGTAACAGTTTGTTGTGGCGGGCCAACTAGAGAGGGAAAAGAATAAGGGTTTGAGATATTTTCATTTCCCCTTTTCCTGGTTCACACTTCAAAATTCCTTTGTCCACTAGTACACACAGCTTCCCAGTCCTGGGGTTAATGGCAATTAGTTATATTTCAGGAAAGTTATGTCTATATTTGAAAGGCATGAATAATCAATTCATTAAGGATCAGCTATTAACATTTGTTGATTGAATTTGTTTTCAATAAATATATGATTGTGCCAGGAAGAAGCAATGTCCACAGTGATATGGATGTAAGTGATATTCCCTATAATAAATTTAAACTACATGTACAGATAAAACTGATCAACAGTGCGATAGATCAGGGGGTAGTGGAAGCACTATAAAGGGTGGCTTCTTAGGTGGGGATAGTAGGCCTCTGTATTTCAGAAGAGTTTCTCTTATGGCATCTAATCAAAGTTTCCTATCAGCAGTTTGTACTAAAGTCCTATGCTTTGGCATCTTAATTTGTCAAAATTGGCACTTCATGGGTATAGATTTCAATTTTGTTGTAATTGAAACTGGGCATTTAGAAAACAATTTCATCTTAATTATTTTAAGCTACTATTGGTAGAAGTTATCTTTTTCTCTTATTTAAACATTTAAGATATTGGCTGGCTAGTTCTCTTACTTTGTAGATAATTAGTACATATTGCCTTCAGATGTCTCTTTTATGGTTGTGCTGAACAATTTCTGAGATCTTGTAATACCTTTAACCTTTCAAATGTTCTATTCCTCAAGTTCCCCAGAGGATTTCTAGTGACACTCGGCTACATGATTATTTTACTACTGGCACAGTACATGTGTCTTCTCTGTGTCAGACACTATGCTAAGCATTTAAGTACCTGATCTCATTTGATCCTACTAAGAAATCCTGGGGTACACACTATCATTATCACCAATTCACAGATGGGGAAACTGAGGCACCAAGAATGTGGAACTTATCTATAATAGCATAACTAGAAACCAGTAGAACCAGTATTGAACTGAGACAATCTGGCTCCAAGTTCAGTATGTTATCAACATTATAGAGCAATAAATAAGTCTTTCTATTATTCATGAGATATTTGTATTTCTTAATATAAATTTTGATTAGACAGAATGGAGATACATTTTAAATAGCAATCTAGAACCAATAAAACCAAATGAACATTTTCCTTGGAAGTGAAAATTTGACAAGTTAAATATTTCTTCCCATTGATGCTGCTCTAGAACAAACAATTTTTGAAACTATTATTTTAGAATTGATTTTCAGGAACATTTGTAAATCACTCAAGAAAATCATTTCCTGATTTTCACTTATTTTACATTCAACTAAATGAGAATTATACAGATTTTTATTACAAACCATAGTCATGAAACTTATTGTGACTTACAGGTGTTTCTAAAAATGAGTTTCAATGGATAAAATTATCGCAATCATTTAGGCACATTAACAAGTGGCAAAAAGTGGACAGTTCGTGAAAGTAAAACTGGCATAATTTATTTAAATATTGAATCAAGGGCACAAGAAGAATTAAGGATGTGTTATGGTTTAGATCTGAAATGTCCCCCCAAAAGTTTATTTGTGAAGGCTTGGTCTCCAGCTGATGGTGCTATTGGGAAGGGGTGAAACTTTTGGGAGGTGGGGCTTACCTGGAGGAAGTCAGGCTACTGGGGGTGTGTCTTTGAAGGGGGTCCTGGGGCTCTGGCCCCTTTCTATCTTTTTGTTTCCTAGATTTCACAATGCAAGTAGTTTTGCTCCACCATGGCTTTCGCCATGATGCTCAGCCTTACCACAGGCATCCAGAGCAACAAGGCCAAGATGGCCTTGGACTGAAACTTCTGAAACTATAAGCCAAAATAAATCGTTCCTTCTTTTAGGATATTTATCTCAGGTTCTTTGTTATGGTGCTGAAATCTAACATAGGCTGACTCTAAGATTATCGATCTGAGCATTTTAAAAGTTTAGAAATGTCATTTACTAAGGGAAAATACAGGAGAAAGAAATCTAGGGGGAGAAAGTCAGGATTTTGATCTGGACACCTAGAAACTTTCAATGTTACTCTACAAAGGAGACAAGGAACATGCTGTTGGATAGGTCTGTCAACAGTTCTAGGCAGAAGTTAGGGCTTGATTATATATTCAGGGTCATCAATGGTAAGTAACAGTTATAGGAAGGCTTGCTCTAAGCCTCTGCACTAGGCACCAACAGACAGCCTAAAACTCAACATGGAGTCAATCATACTAAACTGAAACTAAATTGTCACCTGAACTTCTGAGAAATCAAGAGAAAGGTTAAGAGCCAAATTCCCAAACAGGCCAATTTCAGTCTGCATGACAAGTTCTCATTATTTATTTCACTTTTTGTTTTTTAGTTCTATTTTAATCTTTACAAATGGGTAATATGAAGTAATCTCATATCAACCAGTCAGTTGTTTTTCTTTATTTTTATGTTTTTTAAAAAATATTTTATTTTTGTTGTTTATTTATTTTTAATGTGATGATGAGGATTGAACTCGGGACCTCATGCATGCTAGGCAGGTGCTTTATCACTGAGCTATCTCCCTAGCCAGTCAGTTGTTTTTCTGTTGTCTATTTCCCTACTCCTGTGTTATAGGTAAAGTAACTTTAAATGACCAATCCACTTTTTGTTCTTAATTCGTTTTCCTCAACCCTTTTCTGTTGATAAAACCAATCTCTTTAAATAAAATTTGCTATAATTTCGTTTTTGATGTCACAGTATGGCTGACATTTAAAATCATGAACCTCAGTGAAATCATCTAAAAGTGAGCTTAGACCAAGAAAAGTGCTCCACGGAATCCAAAAGAGAGAAAGGAAGATGAAAACCATTGGCAAGGAAGACTGAGAAAGCTGGGTTAGCATGCAGACACAAAATAGTACAATGGAGCTTCTAGAAGCCAAGTGAAGAAAGGATTTCAAGGTGGAGGGAGGAACCATGGGCATCAAGTGCTGCTGATAAGCAAATCAAGGAAGTCTAGGAAGTGCTATTCTTTTTTTAAAAATATTTTTTTTTAGTTGTCAATGGAAGTTTATTTTATTTATTTATATGTGGTGCTAAGAATCGAACCCAGTGCCTCACACATGCTAGGCAAGCGCTCTACCCCTGAGCCACAACCCCAGCTGGGAAGTGCTATTCTTTTGGCAACTAATAAGCTTGACAGCAGCAGTTCCAGGTGGTGAGGGAACAAAAGTGTAGTGAGTTTATATAAGAATGGGAAGAGAGGAGATAAAAACAGTGAGTGTGAGTACGGACAACTCTTGAGGACCACTGCTATTGCGGGAGCCAGGAAATAGAGTAGCTAGCCAGACAAGGAGAGGGGCAAAAGGGAACTTTTACTTTCAAATATGGGGAATGTCTCTCAAAATGCTTGATTTTGAGAGAACGGGAACAATTGCTGGAGTAATGTCAGCAAGTGTGGAATAGTCCAGCGCTAAGAAGAAGGATTTGCCTTAGAAAATGCACCCCAGTGACAAAAGAGATTTTTTTGGGGGCGAGGGGCAGTTAACTGTGACAGTGGGAACACAGAAAAGCTATTTTTTGGTAACTTTTATTATTCTTGGTGAAATAGGACGCAATAATGAGGATGAAAGAGGCAGCGCTGGATATTTCATGAAGCAAAGGTATGAAGCAGTCAGGTGAAGAAAGAGAATGCCTTGGGGAATACGGTAGGAGTGTCGAGAAGCCTCAAGGGTCTCCTTTATGTATGGTCAGAGTGAGAGCAGTGAGCATGTTTGTTGGGTTCTCTCCAGTGACATTCAGCTGTCTGGGTGCAGGCATGCAGGAGATAGAAAGTTGTAACTAATGAGATTTGTGGTTTGGCCAGATGAGGTCAACACCACCAAAAAAGACACACAGGAACTAAGAGTCTGTGCAAGGAATTTAGACAGGACTATGGAATATAAGCTGAATGAAGGAGGAAGTGAAGCCAGGAGGGACAATAAACAGGTGGTAGAATCAAGGGATTGTAGCTTCTAATGTGGTTTTTAAAAAAGGGTAGTAACTGGAGAACTAGAAGGAAGTACTAGTGAGGATGAACTAGTTGAAGTGGAATATTTGCAATGGAGCTCATTGACAGTGAGGGCGCCCTGATGAGTAATAATGAACTGTAGGCATGCCCATATTGCTGCTATCTAACCGCGTTGCATACCTCCTTCCCCATGCTGTTTGGATCCATTGACATCTCCCTCCTAGAACACTGTGATAGCCTTTTTCCCCACTGTGGGTTTTTTTGTTTTGTTTTGTTTTTTGTTTTTTTTGGGGGGGGTACTGGGGATTGAACTCAGGAGCATTTGACCACTGAGCCACATCCCCAGGCCTATTTTGTGTTTTATGTAGAGACAGGGTCTCACTGAGTTGCTTAGTGCTGTGCTGTTGCTGAAGCTGGCTTTGAATTCACGATTCTCTTGTCTCAGCCTCCCAAAGTGCTGGGATTACAGGCGTGCGCCACTGCGCCCAGCTCCCCCTGTGTTTTTAAATTCATTCTTTTTAGTTGTACATGATAGCGGAATCTGTTTCGATAAAATTATACATGCATATTTATAATTTTATTCTAATTAGGACACCATTCTTGTGGATGTACACAGTGGTGGGAATTGCTTAGATTTTTTCATATACGTACATTGGAAAATTATGTCAGATTCATGCAATAGCCTTGTAACTGGTCTCCTTGCTCCACCCTTGTCTTGCCAAGTCTAGCCTTAACACAGGAGCCAAGCTGATCCTGCTGCTCAGATTATATCTTTTTCCTGCCCAGAACCCTCACATGGCTGTTACCTCAGAGCCAGAGACATGTCCTCACTGCGGCCCTCTGACCTTCCTACACCTCTCTCCTGCTACCTTCCCCAAGGTGACTCAGTCTCAGCCACACTGGTCTCCCAACTGTCCCTTCAACCCAAGGAGCATGTTTTCAACTCAGGGTCTTTGCAGTTGCTGTTCAGTTCTGGATTCTCTTCCTTTAGACACCTGCCTACTTCTGGTTTCCTTTTCAATATTATCTTGCCAATATTGAAAATATATTGCCAACCAAGCTTTAAAAGATCAACCCACCTTCCACCTACCTCCCCTGGAACACTGAATTCCACTTTCTTCTGTAATTTTCCCCATAAAACAAATATCTTGACAGTATATTTTGTAATTGATCTGTTAATTAACCCTCCCCCTTCAAGAATGTAAGTTAGGAAAAAAAAAAGAATGTAAGTTAGGACATGATTTTCATTTCATTTATTCAATGCTATATTTCCAAGGCTTAGAACAGTGTCTCACATGTAGTAGGTACTCAATGCATTTTTTAAAATCAATTAAATGTAAAATCAGAACGCTTTAAACCTCAGTTAATAGCTTCCCAAGGTAAAATAACTTAGTAACTTCAATAATTTCTCACTAACTTATTAAAAAGCTTTTACTTCTTTATAGTTACTTTATGATATTAAAACTAGTAAAATTGTTTTAAGAAAACAATGCTATTTTATGCAATATAATTAATGGTAAAGAAACCTATACAAATAATTTAAATTTGGCATATCTTGCTTAGTAGAAACATTTTAGAGCCTCTCTTCTTTCTGCAGTCTTAATGAGATAATTTACATTTATTTTGTTTTACTACAGATACAAAGCACTCTAAAAGGCACTTTTAAAAAACCAAAAAACTTCTAGGCCTCTGTGCACATGTTCAAAGTCTTAAGCAACATTTTCATTCAGGGTTATATAAGTTTGTACACATATCTTGGAAAATTTCAAATATATAATTCTTTTAAAACAATAAAAAAGAAGCCGGGCATGGTGACTCACGCCTGTAATCCCAGCACTCTGGGAGGCTGCGACAGGAGAATTGCGAGTTCAAAGCCAGCCTCAGCAATGGCGAGGCGCTAAGCAACTCAGTGAGACCCTGTCTCTACATAAAACACAAAATAGGGCTGGGGATGTGGCTCAGTGGTCAAATGCCCCTGAGTTCAATTCCCAGTACCAAAAAACCCCAAAAAAACAATAAAAAAGAAAAATAATTCCACCGCTTTTTCTACCTGTTCATCTTTTATATTCTTTGCTACTGAGGGTTCTTCCTGAGCAAGCAACCTGCTTGCTCTTCTTTATTCTGCATTGACACAGTGCCCTACACATACCTAGATCATGAAATTTCTCATAATTTATTTTATTCATTATTATTTCTCTCCAGTGGGCTATGACATTCTTAAGGAAAAGGGCCTGGTTTTACTCATTTCTGTATTCTCAGAGCCAGAAACAAAACTAGGTTCATAAAATAGGCTCAATAAATACGTGCTGAATCTATGAAGAAAGTGGCTAACTAATAACATGTGTTGAAGTAAGCATGGGCTCAATGAAGTCTCTGTTTCCTCCTCTATAAAGAGGAGAGGTGAGAAAATCTGATTAGAAATTAGATGATAATTCCCAGAAAAAAATGCTTTAATGTTTTTTCTTGCTTCATGATTACTGATGTGCTGTGTCACTTCTGGTAGATTGTAGTGATTTGGGCAAAACCAGTACAGCAGCCCAACCATATAAACAAAGTACAGAAAAATTAAGAAATACCTTAGTGATTGTGAAATGCACAAAATGGCATCAATATAGAGTCTTTTTGGTACAAATTTATAATTTGTTAAAAGTACAACAGAGCTTCTCAGAGACCAATTAACATATGCCCATCAGTATTCAAAACATTTAATTCCTTATGTATGCAATTCCATTAAAAGTATTCTGTAGAATAACAATACTGCCAACCAAAGGTAATCGATTTTCTTAATGATGGACTCTTTTGCTACATTTTGTTTATTATACCCTACCACATACCCTTTTATATGACATTAAAACAACAATGACAACAAAACCCAGCATCCAAAGAAGAAATAATACTATTATTATATGCTCTGGAAAAAAAGGTGATAAAAAAGTGAGTTCATGGATTGTTTGGCACATAGTAGAGAGATGTCACAGTAAGAAATCTAATTTAAATTCTAATTAAAAACTGAAAAACAGGTAGTGAAGATATTCAAGGGCTGTGCCTTATGACATCCAACTTAACTATTGACAGAGACACTCACAACAGTACTTGAAATTAGCTGATGTCACTACACAGTATGGTCCAGAAAACCAAACACAATCAATATTAGTAATTATGAGAGTCTGAACCTGTGCAGCTGCTCTGAATTTTAAAAGGAATGATATCACAGGTGGAAAATCCTTGGGTCCTAGAAATACTCGTAATCCACAAGAATCTTCCTAGAAATACTTGTAATCCATGAGAAAATAATTGTCAAAATAGTAGCAATTCTTCTATATATGGGAGGGAAATGATATCTATGTTTGGCATGTGTAGTTAGTATGTGGTGCCAAAAGAATTCTGCCAAAATGAACACTTATTAGGCCATTATCACAAATAAGAAAACCAGACCTGGATTGTTTATCAACTACCATAATGACTATGGTTTTGGTAAGTGTCCCATAAAGGGGACATGTGCCTGGGTGTTATGGCTTGGTCCCTACACATCACACTATTGAGATGTAGTGGAATCCTTTTTTTTTTTGATACTGGGGATTAAAACCAGGGGCAGTTTTAGCACTGAGCTGCATTTCCAGCCCTTTTCATTTGTTATTTTTAGACAGCATCTCACCAAGTTGTGCAGACTGGCCTCACACTAGTGATCCTCCTGCTTCAGTCTCCAGAATGCCCGGGGACTACAGGTGTGGTTCACCATGCTGGCAAGGTGGTAGAAACTTTAATAGGTAGAGCCTAGTGGGAGGTCTTTCAGTCACTGGAGGAGCATGGAATGGACCCCAGCCCCTTCCTCTTCCTCCCTTTCAGTGCCAGCCATGAAGTGAACAGGCTTCATTCATGGTGGCACATTCATGGTGGCACATGATCCCCACCATGATGGGCTGGCTGCCTCACCATAGGCCAAAGCAAGGGGGCTAGTGGGTCATGGACTGAAACTCCAAAACTGTGAGCCAAAATAAATCTTTCTCCTTCTAAGTTGATTATCTCAGGTAGTTAGGAAAGCTAACACAGTAATATTAAAGTATACAACAAAATGCAATATAATAAATGGGCAGATATATATATATATATATTGCAATATAATAAATGGGCAAGCTAGGTGTGGTGGTGCACACCTGTAATCCCAGCGGCTTAGGGGTTGAGACAGGAGGATCTCGAATTCAAAGCCAGCCTCAGTAATGGTGAAGTGTTAAGCAACTCAGTGAGACCCTGTCTCTAAATAAAATATAAAAAAGGCTGGGGATGTGGCTCAGTGATTGAGTACCCCTGAGTTCAAGCCCCAGTACCTAAAAATAAATAGGCAGATATAGATATTACACACACACACACACACACACACACACACACACACGCACACATATTTGTGGGAGTGAGGAAGGAATCAATAACACTGGCAGAGAGTTAGTCTTGTGGAAGAATAAAAACAAATCCTCCACAAGTGAATACTACTAAGAAGGGGTAAGGATTCCTTCATTATTTGTTGGAGATAATCATGCACCTTATCACTCATGACACATCTGTCATTCAGTTAAATATAAGTGCAACTAAATAGGAGTAAAAACACGTTTGTGTATTTATACACAAATATATATACCTACATATATATATACACCTATGGTAGGTATATACCATATACCTACAACAGAGTCTTTGAAAAATATCATGCCTTTTTAAATCTAAGAAAGGGGAATAAAGATGACAGATTTGAGATTTCCATTTTTATTGACATCCTTTATTAAAACATTTCATATTTATCTTCTTACCATTAGGATTTTAATGTTCATTAATGTTGATATATATGTGAGATATATATCAAGAAATTGTTTCTGAATGATACTAAACAGTAATTATTCCTTGGTGCTTCTCATCTGTGGGGTTTTTAATGTGTTCTACTTTTACTAATTGGTAAAACTGTGACACAGCAACTGGCTGCTCCAAGATCACAAAGTGAGCTGAAGCCTGAAGTTAGAATAATTGCCTTATGTGTTTAGGCTAATAACTGTGCAATGCTTTCAAACTGAACACCATTCTCGTTCGAAGCAGAGATAAATGAGCAAAAGAGAGTATACACTAAGGTTTTACCTATTCTTACATATATAAAATATGGAAACTCCTCTGTTTTCTTCCATCTGATTTTGTGATCCTGTTATATTCAAAGCTCAGGTTTAACTAGTGTGGTAAAACATACTTTCCTTTTTAAGCAAACTGCTTTCCAGGAATTAAAGAAATTAAATCAGTTATAGCTATGTGATTAATATGAGGTAAAATAAGGGTAGAATTATTAGGCATCACATTTGGTTTGGTGCCACCAGGAAAAGAATCATGTAGACATGTACCTGATAAAGAAAGGCCTTGAAGAGTGAATCAAATGTTCACAGGTAGAAAGAAGAAGGGAGAGGATTGCATGAGAATGTCCTTCTGTACAGAGGGATCTGTGTGAACCAAAGTCATGGAGGATGGTAGGAAAAGATAGGACCAGAAAGAGAATTTGAAGCCATACTAAATGTTTAAGTGGAGAATACTGCCGTGGGTGGAACTATATCCAAAGCAATCCAAAAAGATAAACTCATATCCTAACCCTTGGTACCTGTATGATCTTATTTGGAAATGGGGTCTATATAGATGTAATCAAATTAAGATGAGGTCATTCTGGAGTAGGGTGGATCTTCACCCATTAACCAGTGTCCTTAGAAGAGGAAAACATGGGCTTAGACACCTAAGGAAGAGAGTAATGTGACAGAGGAGACTGCAGTGATGTAAGTTAAGAGAGGCCAAGAATAGCCAACCAACTGGGAAGAGACAAAGAAGGACCCTTCCCTTGAGCCTTCACAGGACCATGGGCCTGCCAACACCTTGATTTAGGACTTCCAGCCTCAAGCACAGTGAGGCACTGCCTGCTGTTTTGAGGTACCCAGTTTGTACTCATTTGCTATGGAGCCCCTAAAAAAACAGTACAAATACAAACCACAAAGGAATTTTCCTCTTAACTGTGGCAAGATGAAATGAAATTGCCTTCACCATACCTTTCCCTCATATTGATAAGGGAATTGTGGATTAAAGAGGATCCATTTGGGAATGGCGCCATCTGTCCAGAGCTACTCTCAATACTGTGAGTTCCTTTAGAAAGAACACAGCCCAAAGAAGTAATGCTTCTTCCAGAATGTTGATGCCAGAATCCCTAGTCTGTTAGGAGTAGGGTCAAAGTCATGTTAAGAAGAAGAAAAGGGCTTTCTTACAAGAGATTGAACTGTGTGGTCTCAGCAGGAAAACAGTCACATGGCAGGGGGTCACTTAGAAGGAAACCAGCTTCAGGCATTTCTGGTAGAAATGAACACATTCCTCCTGCTTGCCAGCAGAGCCTGAGAGGCATCTGTTGCATCCAGCAGAAGTCTGAGGTTAAACAAGGGCAGTGAGCAAGGACCCTTCTCAAGAAGGAAATGGTGGAGGTCCCCAAAGGAGAGGGGTGAGACCACAAGAGAGGTGAGGAGGAGGACAAAAGGAGAGAGAGAGGATGGGGAAGGATATTAAAGACAGGATCGAGAAGCAGAGGAAGGCCCTGATTTTTCACCAGAGTACCATGGAAGGGATTAGTTGGGAACAGTAACTAATCTCAGTCTTAAAAAGTTATTACTCATCCTTTTTTCCTTTCCCAGGCAGCCTTTTCCCTAGTCAAACGCAGTTGTCCACATCGCCTTGAGCAGATCTGGAGTTGCAACTGCAATAGGACAGAAAAAAATGACATTTTTTTTTCTGGACTTCCAAAATAAGTTCTTAAGAATCCAAAGAGAAAGCCCCAAAGATGGCACAGCCAGACAAAAGGGTGGCCATGGACGAGAAAGAAAGAGAAGGACCATTCTGAGAAATCTGGTTTGACAAATTTGGGAAAAAGACACCAGTGGACCATTCCCAGGCCACCAGAACAAAGGGCCAAGACCCAAGGCAAGCATGAAATCTCAGACATCTCAGACTGCTTTTTCTTATCTCCCCACCGCCACACACATAGGGACATATAGAGAAATAGGTCCCTCCCCTCCTCCAAGCACAATTGGAGGAAGGACTCTGGAATACCAGCAGTACTCTATACACTAGCACCTTTACCCAAGGAGTTATAAAAACATTTTAAGTTTTATTTATCTAATATATAAATCAATCTACTATGAGTATTAGGGATCAGTTATTATTTCCATTATAGCAGTGGCCAAAGACAAAGATATGTGCAAAATAATAAAGAATTCAACAAAAATTTTTTTTTAAATATTTATTTTTTAGTTGTAGGTGACAGAATATCTTTATTTTATTTTTATGTGGTGCTGAGGATCGAACCCAGGGCCTCACGCGTGCTAGGTGAGCACGCTACCACTGCGCCATAACCCCAGCCCCTCAACAAAATTTAAAAAAAAAAGTTTTTTAAACTCCTGATTTTCAAATGAACTAGACTGCTACTCATTTGGACCTGTCTTAAATTTCAGCAAATCAGTAATCAATTAGTGATTATATTAAATAAATGGATTATGATGTAGGGCAAAGCAGGAGGGGAAAAAAAAGACAATGCCCCTCAAGAAACAATGTATATTTTAAATGATTTAAAGTAGTTTTCAGTAAGTAGGCTATCTTTGTAATAAGATTTTGACATAAAGCCTTACAAAGTGTTGCGATGGGGAGTGTAGCTTTCTTCCTGATTGTAAACACTGGTCCTAAAAGAATGTGTTTCTGGGGCTGCTTCATAATAATCATGTAGGAGCTGTTGGAGATGCAGGTTTTCAGGCGCCTCAGACCTTCCCAATCAGAAACTCAAGGGGTAGGGGTGAGGGTATAGCCATCTGCTTCAATAAGCCATCCGAGTGACTTCCATCCTGCTCACATTTGTCAACTACTTCCTAATAACAGATCTTATCACCAGAAACAATTTGGATTCTTGAACAAAAATCCACTATTCTTTAATAAAATTAAACATAAAAGAAACAATGTTTTTTAAGGGAGTTTTCCCCTTTAAAAATATAAGAAAAGTGCAAATATTTAGAGAATCTTATTAACAGTAAGATACACTTTAAAATGAAATTTGAACCAGACATATAAAAGGTATCGCACTTAACTTTTAAGAACTAGTGATTACTAGTAGCCTCAGATTTCCAAATTCATTTTGCTCTTTTGTAAAGATTTCTATACTAAAATGGTAAAAATTAATTTAATCTCATTAAAATTTTAGTTTATAAAATACATATTAAGTATATTAGTTCATAAGTTTGGTTTATTTTCATGGAAAGACTAGATGAACAAATTTTTATCTTCTAAATCAAGTTTTCCCCCTACAATTACTTAAGACAAGTTCATTCTTTAAATCTAGTTTTCAACTAAAACAAGTCATATATTTTCTGACTTCCAGAGTTTAGAAATTACTTACTGATAATTTTGTATTTTTCATGCAATTTTTAATGAAGAATAATGCTTAATTGCTTCTGATATCAGCATAAGAATATAGATTAATAAATCTGAATGACTAAATCTACATGAAAACAAACAGTATGTATATAGGTTCTCTTATCTGAAATCAGTACTTTAATATTCCAAATTTGTTACTGTTGCAGTGATATCTTCAAAACACTTAAAAATATTTTAAGCAGGCTGGGGTTGTGGCTTAGTGGCAAAGCACTTGCCTAGCACACACGAGGCACTGGGTTCAATTCTCAGCACCACATATAAATAAATAAAATAAAAAGTAGAAAAATATATGTTTATTTATTTTATAAATAATATGCATAATATATATAAATAAAAATATATTAATATAAATATATATTTTATAAATTATATATATATATATATATATTTTTTTTTTTTTAAAGCCAGGTATGGTAGCACACACCTGTAATCCCAGCAGCTTGGGAGGCTGAGGCAGGACGATTATGAGTTCAAAGCCAGCCTCAGCAAAAGTGAAGTGCCAGCCTCAGCAAAAGTGAGGTGCTAAGCAACTCAGCAAGACCCTGTCTCTAAATATAATACAAAATAGGGCTGAGGATGTGGCTCGGTGGTTGAGTGCCCCTGAGTTCAATCCCCATATGGGAAAAAAAAAGGTTTTAAGATGAGAAAGCAAGAGCAGAAACTAATACTACATGTTAAGCGGGGTTATCCAAAAGACAGATAAACATAAATAAGAGAAAGCAAGTGATTTTTGGGAACCCCACAAATGACAAACACTGGGAACTTTTGTTTCTGTCCTGTAAAATTGATGAAAGAGATAAATTTCTTCTACCTTATTTCTTTTTAATGTAACTAAAGACAAGTCTCTGAAATTTCTGGGCCTCTCTCTTCCCACACAGGAAGTAATACATTTTCTATAGATTCAGAGCTGAGAGGATAATGTTACTTGAGTTGTTTCTTTAGCATCCAAAATTAAGTTTGCTGGATAGTTCCCACCCATGTCCCCTTCCTCATGGTACTTCAAATGTACTAACAAATCACAACGACCCTTCTCCACAGTAATTCTCAGAGTTACACACAGATATGAAATACTCTTTATTTGATGTTGGTGTGCCACTCTTACTAAGAATATAAGTCTCAGGCCAGGCACAGTGGCGCACGCCTGTAATCCCAGTGGCTGGGGAGGCTGAGGCAGGAGGATCACGAGTCAAATCCAGCCTCAGCAAAACAAAGGCGCTAAGCAGGCTCAGTAAGACCCTGCTCTAAATAAAATACAAAATAGGCTGGCGATGTGGCTCAGTGGGGTAGTGTCCCTGAGTTCAATCCCCTGGCATCCCCCCCGCCAAATATATAAGTCTCAGAAGGATAGGAATTTTGTTTTGTTCACTATTGTACTCCATGCATCTAAGACCATGTCTAGCACAGAACAGTTGCTTAATATTTATTGGATAGAGTATTTTCTTGTTTGCTTATTTGTTAATTCATTTTTAAGTGGTATATGTGTTTTACATTCCAACAGAGTTTGGTTTTTAGAAAATGATGAGTTGTCATATTCTATGTAAATGTAAAAAATATTTTAATTCCTATTTCTGGAATAAACTAACCATCTACTTACAAAACTAAATAAGAAGAATGGCTTTGCTTATCTTTTCCAAAGCATTCTGATTCTCTCACTGTTTTCTAGTGATTGTTGCATTATCTTCAAAGCAAGCACCAAGAGGTGAAGAAAGCAATCTTTTGGGGGTCTTTGACCTATTAAAATAGTTTTTGTGGTTGCCTGGGAAAAATTAGAGAGCCTTTGCTCTCCAAGTAATTGCCAGAGTGAGTGGGCTTATTTATACTGAGAAATTATTTTTGGTTCTACTGCTGACCTTTCATAGTAATGCGTTCAAGTTTTTTGACCTTCTTATGTCTCATTTGTCTAGCTGTGAAGTAATAATAATACCTTCAATAATCTGAGAGAATTACTGGAGAATTGATTCTCCTAAAGCTCTTAGTTCCCAAACCAACGGGGCTCAGTGAAGAGCACTGGATTACTATTCTCTCTATGAGATATCTCTTCTATAAATGGGTCAATTGCTTTTGGGTTGCTCAGAGTCTTGACAAAGCTACTTTAAAGTGGGTTAATTAAAGGCTTGAAGTTATAATGATGAGTTCTACAATGGTTCTCCCACTGCTCAGGAACCTAATGTGAAGTGCAGAAATTAGCCAGATGTAAATCGAGGGTGGAATATGAAGGGCTGAGAAGAAGCACTGTGAGATCATTATGAAGAACTTTAAACTCAATTGCTTGAAAGCATTTCAACCATAGACGTCTTCATCTTTCTATTTCTACATCATGCCAGACTGAGAAATATCATGCCATTGCTTTCTCTATGTTTAACTAATGGCTGCTAAAAAAAAGGTCAGCTTTTGTTCAACAGAGTGGTTTTTAAATGGAGAGAATTACTGCTCAAATGAACTTCTGCATTTCAAAGGCAACTCTAATAAAGGAGGGAAATGAGGTGGCAAGGTGAATCTCAACTCCAGGTAAGGATTCAGATCAGTTGAGTCAAACTGAAAAGAGACAAAGAAGTTTGAACAGATGCATTCTGATACTTGCTCATTCTGTGACATCCAACACCCTTTTAAATGTTACCTAATCATTCAGAAGTTAAATGACCCAGGTTGCAAATGAAAAGACCATGGCAAGGGCAAGTCAAGAAAGAAGGGAAAGAGAAAATTTAGGTAAGCTCATGTAGCAAAAATTATTTACCTTCCTTAAAAAATATATAGCTAACTGATAAGACATTTAAGGACATAGGCACTGAACATAACCATATAGGTACTAAGATACTGTAAGTTTCTTTGTTACAATGTAATGATGTCATGAATTATCTGTAAATGAAAATATTATTACCATTGTTAGGTCCATAAAGTACTTTATGTATGACATTAACATAACATAAATACCCTCTTCTCCTGTACCAATACCAAATAAAAAATACTTTTTTTCTCCTTATAATTTAAGCCACCATGAGCTAAATACAATGATTAATGTATGTCTTATATGTTCATTCTAAAATATTTAACAAGTCTTTGGTGTGTGCCAAGTAATGCTCCAAGGGTTGGAGTAATAAAAGCAAACGAAATAGGCAAAAGCTTGTGCCCTCAAGGAACTAACTTTCTGTTGGTGGAGGAGACACAGACAAATAAACATGCATTCTACCAAAATATGAAAGTTCTAAGAGGAGAACAGCAGAGGATGGGAATACGGAGCAGGGGCTGCAGATGAAGGCCACCGTTATAAATCAAACGGTCACAGACAATTTTAACAGAAATTTAAAAGGCAGAACCAACAACAAGTTCAAAGACCCAAGGCAGGATTATGGTCCTTGGTTTCAAAGCACAACCATGAGATCAGTATGGCTTAAGCTGAGAAAGTAAGGAAGAAAGCACCAGAGAAGTGAGGGGGAAGGGCTCTGTCACATTGGGAGGCTTTTGAAGTCAATGCAAAATTTGATTTTTGCTGAGAAACTAGAAGTATTTGGAAGTGTTGAGCAGAAAGGTAACATAATCTGCATTTTATCTTTAAGGATTCATTGTGGTTATTGTGTTAGAGAAAACACTGAGGAATGCACAGGTGAATGGAAGTAGAACAGTTAGAAGCCTATGGCCATAATCCAGTTGAGAGATGATGGAGTCTGGACCAGATGGTAGTGCAGAAAGTGGGCAGATTCTGGAACAAAGGGATCAAGAGGGAAGATGGCAGAGATGACTAGAGTGTAGGGCTGCCCAGTGATTAACACCACTGGCTCTGGAGAGACTTAGGTTCAAATCTCATCTGTCCTATTTGTTCAGGAGCAACCATGGGCAAGTTGTTTAGCTTTTCCAAACTTTCTCTTTTAGCAAGTGAGGTTACTAGAAACACTTTCTTAATATTTACCTCAAAGAGTTACTGTGATGTTCAGCTGAGACACAGTACCTGACACAAAGTAAGTACTTGATAAAAATGAACTAAAATAATAATAAAAAAGAAAGAGTAATCAGGAGCCTGACTAAGGGTCTCCTAAGCCAGACCAGTGAGCACATACTGTGGTTCACCAGAAGCCATGGAAATGTTGAGTGAGGAGATGGACACCATCAGTTGGGACTTTGGAACAATTACTTTGACTTCTTTGAAGAGTGGATTGAAAGGGGACTTAACTGGAAACAAAGAGGAGATTGCTGTAGTTTCCCAGGTAAGAACTGTTGGCCCAGTAGGAGGGAACTGGCCATAGGCGTGGAGGAGAGTGAGTGGCTGAGGGGAGCGAGGGGAAGTGCTGACTGGCTCCACAGGGGGCGTGGAGAGCAGGTGGGAGAGTCCAGGGCAACACCAGCCTCTAGGTTGGCAACTGCTGAGTGAACATGCCACTCTCTGAGGAAAGTGCTCAGAGTGATTCTGGAAAGAGGCAGAGGATGGTTTCAAGACTGAGTCCCCCTGCCCTGCCATACACTCAGATTATAACCTACTGGAGGAGAAAGTCAGGGCCCCAGAGGAAGCAGGAAGAGGGCCGCCTAGCATCACTGCATCCAAAGCACTGCTGTTTTCTTGATGTGTGTGTTTACGTTATAACTATGGAAGACTTCTCCCTTAGTTTGTATCAATGTCAAACATGTGGGAGTGACCAACTGCAACTATAAAAACAAGTTAACTCTAAAGTAATTCCAGAATCAGTGATGCTGTTAATAACATAAGGGGTGATGGAGGGGAAGAATTTCAAGGAAAACTTGCCCAAATTGTTTTCTGTTAAAAGTACATAGACATGTGTTTGTTTATTCCTTTTGGAGCTCATTTGTGGACCCTCTTGCTGCATCTACTTAGGATCTGAACTCTGGAGCTATCTGAATTCAAGCCCTTCCCTCCCCTAATGAGCTTAGGGAGAGTTGATGGGCCTCTCCTTTCTGCTTCAGCCTCAGCAATCTGAGCCGTGAAGTCCTCCCTGCAACTCCCAAACCCACTGACATTTAATTAGCACTGTCACTGGGATCCCAAAGCATGCCTTACCATATGAGAACCATACAGCATTATGCAGAATGGATATACATAAAAACAAATACCTAGTCTGGCAGATAAAGATCTGCTTTTGCAAACTGGACCCTGTGAATATTTCCAATTAGCCCTTTTCAGGTTTTGCTTTTAGATAATGCCACTGTGCTAAGGGAAAGCAAATATAAATATGAGGAGCTTTAAGAAATCTTGGAGGGTGAACATTTTAAATAAAGTGCATGAGTGCACACACCCACTTCTGAACAACAATCATGGTATATTAATAGTAGAAAGTTGCTCTGAGTGACAGCAAAACAATTTGAGTTGCAATGCCTCTCATTCTCCTTTGCCCTCTGGGTTTTAGATCTGAAATTTTGCTTTCATTCTGCTTAAGATAGGGGTCAGAAAAGGACATCTTGGCTGAGCTGCTTTGAATCACTGCTCCTCTGACTCTCATGTGCCTTTTGGAGTACATGCACGTTTCAAGTCATAATTGCACAGCTCCTCTGCTTACTGCTATCCAGCTTGGGTACCCACCACTCAACTCGGGTTTCTCTTTGTAGGACTGTTAAGTGCCACAGCCAGAGCCAGGCTAACAAGTGTACCTTGTGTATTGAGTTATTCAGGGCCATTGGTACCCCCCTCCTTTGAGAGCCTTTCTCCTCCTTACTTTTAAATCTCATTCCCTCAAACCTCTCATTTCAACCCATTTCTGTGGTCTTCTCTTCCCCCTGCTTTCCTTTAACTTTTGATACTACTCTGGGTTCCATTCTTGATCTACTCTTCTCATTCCAATTGCTTTTCCCTGGGAGTTTCATCTCTGCACACTGATCTTCCAAGGCTAGCTCTCATTCCTGAGAATGAAGCACACAGAGTCAACTGCTTGTTGTATACCTCCAACTCAATGTCTCATTAGTTCCTTAAATATCAAAGGTCAAAGGTCTAGAACTAAGTTTCCTTCTCCATCCCCCCTCCAAGCTTCTCTTTCCCCAGTCTTGCCCACCAACCAACTCCATGCCTAGGAACCATGCAAGACTCTTACATCCTTTTTGCTCTCCTTAAGCCACTCCTAGTCATTAAATCAGCTAGAGATGAAGTGGAGCTGAACTTAGGAGAGGGCAGTGGAGATGGCTTCTCACGGCATGCAGGACTAAGGCTAAAGCCCTCAGCAAGATCTACATGGCTCCTGATCTGACCCTGCCCATCCCCTTAGCCTCCTCACCTGCTCTCTTCCTTAGTCTCTTCTCGTTTTGTCATTAGCAACTTTGCATCTAAAGATGTTGCAGATTCTCATTATTTTATGGGACCAGTGAATACATACATGACCAAGAAGGAGAGAGCTATGTTTTTTTATTCGTTAACTTTAGTGCAAGCTATTCTTTTTAGCAGATATTTGCTTATTGATAAACAGTTTAATTTCTGAGAAGGGGTTGGGTATTAGCAGAAATAAAATAAAGAACAATCATGTTAGGATGATACCAGGAAGGTGGAAAGCACAAAACGAGAAGGAAGGGAAGAAATGGAGAAGAGGTTGTATCTGGGTCAGGTGATCAGGCTTAGTCAATTAGGGAAGGAAGCTGAGAAGGGCAAAAGTCTGGAGTAGCTTTTTTCTGAAACTGTGGTCTGCAGACAACTGGAATAAAAATATCCCGGATGTATGGTAAAAAGTGATTTCAGGTCCTACTTTGAATCTACTCAGTCCCTAAGGACAGGGTCTAGGAATTAGAAGTGAACTACATTTGAGAACCTCTGCTTTAGACCTCAACGTAGCACACAGTGTTTCCTAAGTTGTCCATCAGATGTGAGTGGAAAGCTACCTAGCTAGTTTTCTTTGGCTTGTCCTGTGGCTTAGCTCCCTAGATCTGTCTTATTGCAATCACTCTGCCTTCACTTTCCGCCTTCAGCTTCCGTTCTGCCTGATTCATTCACATTCCTGATTCATGCTGGATTCATTCATCTCCTCCATCTAATGAACGAGCACATGCCCGCCCCTAACAACTTGTTAGTGAATTCTCATTTACCAGGCTCCCGCTGTCCACAGAATACTCAAGTCATACCACCTCAGGAATGGAGGAAAGGAGCTCTAGTGTGATCCTTTCATCCAGTCAGAAACTCTAAGCGTGTGTGTGTGTGTGTGTGAGCTCACATGAACATTGTATGTCACATAGACAAAGTGAATTAAACTATAGATACAAAGTTGAAAAACACTTAAAAACAAGTGGCCCCATCAGTTCTGATTCACAAGGATATTTCAAATGTGGGGTATAGGAATCTTTCCCATCATGAAGATTAGGAAAAACATCTAAAGCAGAGTCTGGCAGCTCCTGGGTCAAATCTGTTCTACCACCTGTTTTGTAAAAATGAAGTTTTATTTGGTTAACACAGACAAATGCATGTGTTTACATATTACCCATAGCTGCTTTTGCTCTAGGATAGCAGAGTTGAAAATCTGAAAATCTGCAACAGAGACAGTATGGCCTGAAAAGCTGAAAACATTTACCATGTGGCACTTTAGAAACCCCTGATAAAGTAACACAAACTGGCAAATAGTGTTCAGGTCTCATACAGCAGACAAAATATATATGGATATGTATAAATTCTATATAGATAGATACATTGCTAGAAGATGTCTTTTGAACCAACTCATTTTATATCCCTAAAACTGATTTTTCATTGATAACATAAATCTCCATAAGGGACTTCCCAGAATTTCTCCTACTGTATAATTTCAGATAATCACTTGGTTGTGACGTGGAAGGGGAGCTTCTTTTGGTCTGTTTTTGATCTGGCTAAGGATAACTATTTCCCTTTCTGAGGTCTGACATTTTTTAGTTCAACAGTTTTATCTTCCAACATTATTTTGTCACAATGGTCTATCACTACTGTGCCTCTAAAATTTGGAAACTCAAAATTCCTCAAAAGCCACAAAAGACAAAGGCTGATCAATCTCATCACTAATTAGTAAGACTCACATAACTCTGTAATTCTCTTGGCTACTACATCAGGAAAAGCTATTTTCAAACATCACTTTAATATTCTACTACTTGATCTATTGGCCAATAGTCGATAGCCGACAGAGTGTTACTTGGATCTCTGTCCTGCTGTCCCTCCCATCTGATGCTTCTATAGTGTGTCTACAGGATAAAATGTAAGCTGAAGAGCTGAGCCTTCTACACTTATGCTTGAGCTGGGAAAACAAGCTAATCAATAAACATTATAGGCAGACATGTGCAAGCACAAACAAAGATACACATATCCAGACTTACTTAGTGCTTTGACATAAGTGTTTTATATTGGCTTATGTGTTTACTAATTGTTTTCTCATGGGTTCCTTTATAATTGATTTATCTTTAAATACTTGCTTAATAATTCCATGGTCTAAATTAGTACATGAATAAAAGTATAATCATCAGAAGATTCTTTTAAGCCTGTAATAATGCTTTTGGGTTGGCAGATATTTTCTACTGTAGACTACTCTGCCATTTGTTTTTGCTAATTTGTGTTCAGCAACTTACAAAATCATCAATGTCTCATTAATTTTATGGTAACATAAATAAGAGTAAAGTACTCTGAGGAACAGTTTGGACAAAATGTATGCTACGTCACATGTAAATTAATATTTCTATGGAATTGTTTTTGGTACTTAAAGTCCTCCAGAAGTTGCTGAGGTGCCCCTCCTCTGCTGCCTCCCACAGTGTCTCACTGCCTTCTCCATCCCTGATGCAAGGTCCCAGAAAACTTGACACACACACATCATGCTGAATAATACCACCTCTGTAATACTTTTCCCATAATGAAAATGTTTTCCTCTTTTTTTTCTTATCTAAATCTTATCAATCCACAAAAGTTATCTAAAATGTAAGTTACTCTGCAGTCTTATATAGCAACTCTAGTCAATCAGTCTAACTCCTTTGTAGTCATCTACAGCACTCAGTGACTATAACAATCACTCATTTACCTAATCAAACCAAAATATTTATGGAATTGATCACATGCTATGCACTGTAAGATATTCATGAATAAAACTCAAATTGTGTTCTTACAGAGTTTGGAGTCTAGTGGAGACACATAAGTAAATAGACCACAATCATCCAGTAATGTATGTTCTGTGATACATCACAGTAAGCATTGGTGTATCACATGACAGGCAAAATCCAGCCTTGGGTCAGAGTATCAATGTGAAGTGAGGCCCTGGAGTCTGAGTGTCTGGATTCGTCCCTAGGTTGTACGCACCATGGGACAAGCAAGAGTTCCGTGATAAGTATGTTCAGTATTAGATGCCTAAAAGAGACCCAAATGTGGAGCATTTGAAGTGGAGGTACCAGTCTGGTGTTCAGAAGAGAAGTCCATGCTGAAGATAAAAATGTGGGATTTATCATGGTATTGCTGGTACTTACATATGATTGAATGAGATCACTTGGAGTGATCAGTGACTAAAAAGCCAAGAGATCCAAAAATTGTAGCCAGAACACCTTAGCCAGAAAGAGAGAAAGGAATAGAAACCAGTGAAGGAGACTGAGAAGAAGGAAACAGAAAGATCAGAAGACAGTACTATTTGAAAACTAAGTGAAGGAAGTACTTCAAGGGAAGAGAGTGACCAACTGGGTCAAATGTTAATGACAGGTCACGTAAGATGAAGAAGAGGGTAAACCATTAGATTTAGTAAGGTGGCAGTCACTGTAGTCTACCTAGAACTTATTGGTGGCATGGTGGGGATAAAAGCCTGGCAGAAATGAATTTAAGAGAAAAAGGAGGGGCTGGGATTGTAGCTCAGTGGTAGAGCACTTGCCTCACATGAGTGAGGCACTGGGTTCGATCCTCAGCACCACATAAAAATAAATAAATACATAAAGATACTGTGTCCATCTACAACTAAAAAAAATTTTTAAAAAAGAGAGAAAGGAAAGAGAAGAATTGGAGGTAACAATTATGTACATTCTTTTGAGCCATTTTGCTATAAAAGGGAGCAGAATCTGAAGCCAGTGGGTTGAGGTTTTTCAGAGAAGCAGATGAACATGCTTGAATATTGAGCGAATGATCAAATGATTGAGTATAGAGTGAACTCAGTCTGCTTCTCTGACTCCTTCAGGCTTTCTCTGAAAGATTCTGGTTCTTGCACCCTTGTTTTCCCAAGTATACTCCCACCCTGAGATCCCAGAGCACTCCAGATATGTGTTTTCCAAGGGACTTGATGCAATGTGATTGTTTTTGTGTTTCCCCCTGTAATAAAATGTGAACTTTGTGGAAGTAGAGACTGTGTCTCTGTTCCACACCCCACGGATCCCCACCTACTACATGATTGGTGTCCATAGAACACATGCACCAACAGGAACAATCGGTGTTATCCCAAGGAGAGATGCTAGCTCATTGAGGGGAGGGATTTGGGTCTGTCTGCTCAGTTCTTTATTCTCACCACTGAGAACAGCAGGCTTATTGCATACCTGAGCAATTAAGCTAAATCTCTTTTTTCAACTCAATATGACAGTCTTGTGATATTTTTAAAAGCTCTTTTCAATTAAGTTCACATATTGGAAAGCTTATACATTATCAAAGTCCATCTATGAAGTAACTTTACATATCATTTTCACAATCACTGCATATTTGACCTACTCCAGAATTAACCATATTCATTTGATTATAACTGAAGTGTTGAACATTACAACCCTGAGGACTGAAAACCACAGCAAAGTGTATCACTTCATCTAGAATATTTTGCAGAACTCTTTTAGAAAACATTGTCCATGTTGTTGTACTATGTCTTCATATAATTTCCTTTTAGAACTAAATACCAATAAAGAGTTGGTTATTGATGAATAGCATAGGTATTAATCCGTTATTTTTCACACTTGGTTACCAACAAATTCAGATCTATCTCTGATAAGCAATCAGAATATTAGCCAAGATCCTCAGAACATTTAGATCCCCCTTTCCTTCTTAAGGTTTTGATATTACATATTCTAACAATCTAATTATATATGTGCATTTCTCATTCAACCTCAAATTCCTTTTATGTGTAGATCATGCATAAATAAATACATAAATATCTAGTAGATGGTTAGTTATTCTATTCCATTACTTAAAACATAGTCTAATTCAGTAAAAGAGGCATCATGGTCCAAATATGCTCTAGTATTCATATAGGTCCCTGAAAACTTACTTTGCAAACATAGCTCATGGGTACCCATCATATTTTAGTAGATAAGAAAGTTGAAGTCAGAGAAGTTGAGTGACGTAACAGCTCATAGGTAAAACACACAGTGCAGGGTGAATAACAGCTAAGCAGTTTGCACAATATCCTTGATACAATATTCCAGCTAACATATTACTGAGCTACAAGTGCGAGTTGAAAAACCCAGCTGTGTTTTCTACTTTCTGTACTACAAGCAATAATAAAGATGAAGTAATTGTAAGTTAGTTAAAACCCTTCAAAGATATTAGAGATGGAAGTTATGTATCCAATTACGAACCCACCCTTCTGCTTCTACAAATAAAGTAAGTAAAGCAATGCTGATTACTACATATTAGCATAAGAAAACAGAAGCCGCAGAGGTGAAAAACATTAACTCTCTAAGGGAAACATTTTAAGTAGTAGCAGTGTTATATACATTTCATATGATTTCGGTATAAATTAAAATTCAGTTATTTAGAATAATCTGTATGCTTAGCCCTTAAAATGAATATAGCTTAAGAAATTGCAGCTATGAAATAAAATTTTCAAGGGGAAAAAGTAGATTAATGAGGACTATCAGGACATCTATAAACTTCTTCAGTATAACATAAAGAATTACAGTGCTTAAAATGCCATGGCTATTCCTACTAAGTGTTAAGAAACAGATATTGGCTTTGGGTTCAGATAGGGTAATAATTCAAGGATCTGAAGTATGCTAGGAAATTCTGTGTATTTTCTTTGGGAGGGGAAAAACAACAACTTAGAAGCCCTGTCTGCTATTTCTAGCTTTCCTAATAAACTTTGTATTCAATGGATAGAGTTGAAGTCAGAGCAGCATGAGGAGGAGTCAGAGACATGGCAACAGCCTTATGCATGGCTAGAATTCAGATTGATGTTCTGATAATTATGGCACTCAAAAATAAGTATATAACAAACATGAAATGTTAAACAACAAAAAAGATAATAATAATAATTGCTTCCACTGAACCTGGCTTCATGATCCTTACATCAAACTAACAATTAGAGAGTCCAATTTCAATCCATTTTCTGGATTGTATTTTTTATTGCTCCTACTAACCATGAATTTGAGAAGTCACTTAAATGACAGTAACACAACGATTATTTGTTGCTCAGTGAAGGATGTTTGGGTGCCAGTTAGAGGATTTAAATCTATTATGCCTAGGAATTTGTCCCATTATATTTTTTCCTTTGTAAAAAAGCTTGTTGTTTTTATTAAATGATATCTCATGGCACCCAGATTTGTAAACCTACTGCTAATTAAGTATCCAAGATCCATATGCATGAGATAATTAAAGAACAATTCTATGATGATAATATAGCATGAACAATTATGAAAGTATGCATGTGGTGTGGGGCAAACCTAACAAACGTAAGAAATGAAAACAAAGAAAAACCATTGTTAGTTGGAAGTTATTTAGGAAATGGGGTATATAGTTCTTACTTAAGATTTTAAAGGAACTATGGCAATACTAAAATACTAAACAAGGAGATATTCTATTATCTCAGGAGGACAGCTTAATTAAAAAAAAAATAAGAAAAGTGCCTAGCAAGAGGAAAGATAATACAGAGCCCTGTCTAGTAGAATTTACAGAAAAGACTGGCAAAAAATGACCTGTAAAACTAAAAATAAAAGCAATAGTAGTTGAATAAGAGCCTTGACTGTCATGATGCTAGTATCAGTTTTGCAAAATGCAATTTATCTATTGCTGCTATGGTTTAGATATGAAGTGTCCCCCAAAAGCCCATGTGTGAGACCATGCAAGAATTTTCAGAGGTGAGATGATTAGAATATAAGAAGCATAAACTAATCAATGGATTTATCCACTCATATTGATTAATGGGGCGGCAACGGTAGGCATGTAGTGTGTGGCTGAAGGAAGTAGGTCACTGGGGACATTACTTTGGGGTAATGAGCGAGCCAGCGCTCTCTCTCAGCTTCCTGGTTGTCATGTCCTGAGCGGCTTTCCTTCAGCACGGCTTTCTGCAATGATGTTCTGCCTCAACTTGGGCCCATAAATATGGAGTCAACTGACTAGGAATTGAACCTCTAAAACCATGAGCCATAATCAATGTTTCCTACATTATTCTTGTCAGGTCATTGAGTTACAGTGACAATAAAGCTAACAAAGACAAGTGCCTATCTTGCATAAAAGTATTATCAACATGCATGCATTTTGACAGCTAATTGTTCCCCCATACTCTTATTGAGTGTCTACTATATAAAAGGTACTATATTTGGCATGGGAGCGGGGGCAGGGGGAGAAAAACATTTGTGTTTATACAGAAAAAATTGATATGCCAACAGCAGAAATTATCCATTTTGATTATGGTACTGGTGCAAACAGAAAAATACCTTTATTTTGTTTTTTTTTATTAAAATACTTAAACTATAAAATAACAAAGCTTTGTAGTATATTATGTACTAGTCATTCATTTATCCATTTGTGCTAAGTGCCTATGATCAGTCATTGAGATATCAACCCTGTTTACTCAATCCAAATTATTATAGTTTATAAACAATCCCTATGAACAGTCCCAAAACAAGTTTCTCCCTACAGAGAAAGCCTTTGACAAAATTCAGCATCAATTCATGATAAAAATACTAAAGAAACTAGGAATAGAATGTACTTCAACATCATTAAGAGGCTGTATATGACAAATGCAAAGACAACATTATAGTGAATGGGTAAAAATTAAAAGAATTTCCTTTAAAATCTGGAACAACCAGTGAATTGAATTTGGCCAGAGCAGAATGAGCTTGCATGAGGAGTCTGCCCAGAACTTCCAGATAAAACTCTACCCTAACCTCCACTTGATTTGGGCTTTGTTAGACCCTAACTGAGAATCCACTTGAGCCAGCCCAGACTTCTAATCTTTATACCTGTAATGTAAAAAATAGGTATTGTTGTAAGCTACTAAATTCATGCTAATTTGTTATACAACAATAGGAAATTAACATATTATCTCACAGGTTGAATTTGAGGATTAAATAGGATAATATGGATAGAGTTCTTAATATTTGTAATCAATTGTCAAGTTGTAAGTACTCAACAAATGATAACTCTTCAAAAAAATCTAGAACAAGACAAGGATGTTCACTCTCACCACTCCCATTTAATATAGTACTAGAAACTAGTGAGTAATTAGGCAAGAGAAGGAAATAAAAGGGATAGAAATAGGAAAGACGTCAAAGTATCACTGTTTGCAGATGATATACTATAATTAGAAGATCAAAAAAGCTCTATTGAAAGACTGCTAGAGGCAATAAATTCAGCAAAGTAGCAGGTTACAAAATCAACATAAAAAATCAATAGTTTCCTACATATCAATAATGAATCTGATGAGAAAGAAATAATGCAAACAGTTCCATCCACAATAGCCTCAAAAAAAAAAAAAAAGCCTAGGAATAAATCTAACTAAGGAGGTAAAAGAATTCTACAACGAAAAAAAGACATTGAAAAAGACACAATAAGATGAAAAGACTTCCAATGTTCATGGATAGGAAAAATTAATACTATCAAAATGGCCATACTACTAAAAGCAATATATAGATTCAATGCCATCCCCATCAAAATTCCAAATAACATTCTTCACAGAACAAGAAAAAAATTCTAAAATTCATTTGGAAGAATAAAAGACCCAGAATAACCAAAGCAATTCTAAGCCAAAGAAACAATGCTGTAGGCATCAGAATACCTGGCTTCAAATTATACTGCAGAGCTTTGAAATAAAAACTGCATGGTACTGGCATAAAAACAGATACATAGACTATGGTACAGAATAGAGAAAAAATAGTCTTTTTAACAAATGGTGCTAGGAAAACTGATTATCCATATGTAAAAAAATGAGGCTAGGGCTGGGGCTGTAGCTCAGTGGAAGAGCGCTTGCCTAGCATGCATAAGGCACTGGGTTCGATCCTCTGCACCAGATACAAATAATAAATGAATAAAATAAAGATCTTTTAAAAAATGAGGCTAGACCTTTATCTCTCAAATCCAACTCAAAAATGGATCAAAGATCTAGTAATTAGGCCAGAAACTATAACTCCTAGAAGAAAATAGGGTCAACATTCCAACATATAGGCACAGGCAGTAACTTCCTCAATAGGACCCTTACAGTTTAGGAGATAATACCAAGAGTTAATAACTGGGATGACATCAAATTAAAAAGCTTCTGCACAGCAAAGGAAAAAATCAAGAATGTAAAAAGAGAACCTACAGAATGGGAGAATATCTTTGCTACTCATTCTTCTGACAGAAAATTAATACATAGTACACATAAAGAACTCAAAAAACATTAAAAGCAAATAATCCAACTAATAAATGGGCAAATGAACTAAACAGAGACTTCTCAAAAGAAGAAATACAAATGGCTAACAAATATATCTATGAAAAATGTCCAACATTATCAGCAATAAGGGAAATGCAAATGAAAACTACACTGAGTCTTGTTAAGGAAGTCAGGCCCCAATCTGACGTAATGAAGATTTGGGCTGACTTTCTTCTCAATTAGGCATAGGGTCTCTGGTCTAATTCCTAGGTCTTTGATCCACTTTGAGTTTTGTGCATGGTGAGAGATAGGAGTTTAGTTTCATTTTGCTGCATATGGATTTCCAGTTTTCCCAGAACCATTTGTTGAAGAGGCTATCTTTTTTCCAATGTATGCTTTTGGCACCTTTGCTAGTATAAGATAACTGTATTTAAGCGAGTTTGTCTCTGTGTCTTCTATTCTATACCATTGATCTACGTGTCTACTTTGGTGCCAATACCATGCTGTTTTTGTTATTATAGCTTTCTAATATAATTTAAAGTCTGGAATTGTGATGCCTCCTACTTTGCTCTTCTTGCTAAGAATTGTTTTAGCTATTCTGGGTTTCTTAGTTTTCCAAATGAATTTCATGATTGCTTTTTCTATTTCTATAAAGAATGATGTTGGGATTTTAATGGGAATTGCATTGAATCTGTATAAAGCTTTGGGTAGTATGGCCATTTTGACAATATTGATTCTGCCTATCCAAGAGCATGGGAGATCTTTCCATCTTCTAAGGTCTCTTTTAATTTCTTTCTTTAGTGTTCTATAGTTTTCATTGTAGAGGTCTTTCACTTCTTTTGTTAAATTGATTCCCAAGTATCTTGTTTTTTGTGGGGGCTACTGTAAATGGGATAGTTTTTCTAATTTCTCTTTCAGAGGATTCACACTGATGTATAGAAATGTGTTTGATTTATGGGTATTGATTTTATATCCTGCTACTTTGCTGAATTCATTTATTAATTCTAGAAGTTTTCTGGTGGAATTTTTTGGATCCTCTAGGTATAGAATCGTGTCATTGGCAAATAATGATAGTTTGAGTTCTTCTTTTCCTAATTTTATCCCTTTAATTTCTTTTGTCTGTCTAACTGCTCTGGCTAGTGTTTCAAGGACTATATTGAATAGCAGTGGTGAAAGAGGACATCCCTGTCTTGTTTGTGTTTTTAGGGGGAATTCTTCCAATTTTTCCCCACTGAGGATGATGTTGGCTTTCAGTTTAGCATAGATAGCTTTACAATCTTGAGGTATGTTCCTATTATCCCCAAAGTGCAAGAAATAAAAGCAAGAATCAATAAGTGGGATGGATTTAAACTAAAAAGCAAAAGAAACAATCAGTGAAGTGAACAGAGAGCCTACCTTCTGGGAGCAAATTTTTGCCACACGCACATCATATAGAGCACTGATCTCCAGGATATATAAAGAACTCAAAAAACTTAACACCAAAAAAACAAACAACCCAACCAATAAATTGGCCAAAGAGCTGAACAGACACTTCTCAGAAGAAGATATACAATCGATCAACACACATATGAAGAAATGTTCAACATCTCTAGCAATTAGAGAGATGCAAATCAAAACTACTCTAAGACTTCATCTCACACCAGTCAGAATGGCAATTATCAAAAATACAAACAACAATAAGTGTTGGCGAGATTGTGGGGAAAAAGGCATACATTGCTGGAGGGACTGCAAATTGGTACAACCAATCTGGAAAGCAGTACAGAGATTCCTTAGAAAACTTGGAATGGAACCACCATTTGACCCAGCTATCCCACTCCTTGGCCTATACCCTAAAGACATAAAAACAGCATACTACGGTAATGCAGCCACTTCAATGTTTATAGCAGCACAATTCACAGCTAAACTGTGGACGCAACCTCAACAGATGAATGGATAAAGAAACTGTGGTATATATACACAATGAAATATTACTCAGCAATAAGAGAGAATAAAATTATGGCATTTGCAGGTAAACGGATGGAACTGGAGAACATCATACTAAGTGAAGTAAGCCTATCCCCAAAAACCAAAGACCAAATGTTCTCTCTGATTAGTGGATGCTGATACATGGGGGTGGGGGTGGGGGTGGGGAAGATGGGAGAAATGAAGGAACTTTGGATGGGGCAGGGGGTAGGTGGGGTAGGTGGGGTAGGGAAGGGGAAATGGGAGTAGCAAAAATGGTGGAATGAGATGGACATCACTACCCTAGGTACATGTGTAAAGACATGAATGGTGTGACTCTACCTTGTTTGCAACCAGAGAGATGAAAAATTGTGCTCCATATATGTACTATGACTTGAAATGTATTCTTCTGTTTTAAAAATAAATTTTAAAAAAACTATACTGAGATTTCATCTCACTCCAATCAGAATGACAGTCATCAAGAATATAAATAATAAATGTCGGAGAGGGATGTGGAGAAAAAGGAACACTTTCACATAGTTGATGATATTGTAAATTAGTACAACTACTATGGAAATCAGTATGGAGGTTTCTCAAAAGACTAGACATGGAACCACTGTATGACCTAGGTATACCACTCCTTGGTATTTATCCTAAAGAATTAAAGTCATCATACTGCACTGATACATGCATACCCATGTTTATAGCACCACAATTCACAATAGTCAAACTATAGAACCAGACCAGGTGTCCATTAACAGATGAATGGGAAAATAAAATAAAATGTGGTATATACACACAGTGGAGTTTTATTTAGTCATAAAGAAAAATGAAATGATGTAATTTTCAGGAAAATATACGAAACTTGAGGACATTATGTTAAACAAAACAAGCCAAACTCAGAAGGTCAAAGGTTGTATGTTTTTTCTATGTCAAAGCTATAGAAGAAAAAGGAAAAGAAAGATGGTGGAGGGGTCTCATGAAAATCAAAGGGAGATCAGTAAAGTAGAGGGAAGGGATGAGGGGAGGGAGGGAGAAGAGGGAAAGAAAAAATACTGGGAAATAATATTTAAAAAATTATATTATTATATTATGTACATGTGTAAACATGTGCAACAACTATGTAACAACAGATCCCACCACTATGTACAACTATAATGCACCAATGAAAAATATGGAGAAAAAGGAAAAAGAAAACCAGAAATTCCTCCCTGTAAAATATCTATGATTCATGTTTGCAGAAGCTGTTCCCTTTGCCTGGAATGTCCTTCCCATCTCTTTATCCTACAGGGTTCAGTTCAAATGTCTCCTCTTCTAGAAGCCTCTTCTGTCTCCTAGGGAAATAACATCTTGTACACAGTCTATTTTAAAACAGCACATTAAATTATAGTGATTCCTGTTTTCCTCTCTCTGGTATATACAGTTCATTGGGAGCTTCTTGAGGCATTTTATTTATCTTTTTATCTTAGCAACTAACACAATGCCTGACATAAGAGGTGTTCAACACATGTTCTTGAATGACTCTCTGATGATAAATGAACCTGAGGTGAATTATATGTGACTAATATAATATCCAAGAGCTAATAACTGGCTGAAGGTCCGGCTCCCCAGGTCTTCTTTTGCTCCTTGAAACATGCCAAGTTCATTGCCACTTTCAAGTCACTTGTATACCATACTCCCACTTCATACACTGACTTTTGTTTCTTTCCTTAGATCTAGCTTCAGTTTCAGCTCATCAGAGTAAACTCCAGATCAGCCAGTCTCCAGCAGTCCCCACTGCCTTTCGCCACTCCCCAGTCTCATTCACAGCATCCCTTAAATCCATCTGCCACCTTTGTGGTTTGTCTGTCTCCCCTTCACAGCTCCCAGGCAAAATGGAAATTCCCTGAGAACTGACCCATGTTGATCATCTTCACTGCTACATCCTAGTATCTGGAACAGTGCATGGCATTTAGTAAGCACTCAATACATCTATGTAATTGGATCAAAGAATGAATGAGGAATTTGGATGCTTTACTCCACAAGTGGTAAACTGGTAAGTTGCATTCAACTTGCTGGTAAGTATTTTTAAAACCCTTAAATGAGTTGCCAATTTTTAAAGGTTAATTTCAAAATTCAGACTTCTTTTGAAATATTCCAAGAAAACCAGGACCTGCAATCTGTTGGCAAGTAGGCAGATGTGAGTAATGGTTGTCTGCCTTGGGAGAGGATCATCAGACTGTCCCAGCCCCACTTACCCGACTCATTTACATGCCCCATCCCACCCTGAAGGTGATCTGGATTTGGGCCCTGATCTCTTCTCCCAAGGCTTTCACTGTGACCCATGCTCTCATAAAATTCCCACTAACCCTGGCCTCATGCCTCATGAATTGCTATTACATGAAATCTTGGAATATGCCTTTAGAGATGAATTAGCATCAGAACAAACCCTATTATTATTTCTGCATTATGACACTGAAGAATTACATGATTAAATAAAAAACTAGATTCATCAGAAAATCTTTCATTACAAGAAAATCTAGGTGAGAGTTTAACAGATCTTAAGACAATAGAAGAAAACTGCCATTAAAATATAAAAAAGTCAATGAATCAGGAAGCACATATAACTAATATGGTTTACAAAGGGTTGCTATCCCTCATTAAAATTCAACAAGAAAAAAATGAACCGAAATCAAGAAGGGATAAATACATTTTTGCAGAAGAAATACAAGTGACCAAAGAACTCATTAAAAGACAGCTCGTTTTACTAGAAACCTAAAAGATGTGAATCAAAATGAGATCCCCATTCATCTGTCATACGTTAATTTATCCAACAAACATCTGTTGAGTGATCATTACGTTCCAAACACTATCAGTTTAGCAAAGATCTTTTAAATGATAATAATTTTATGATTGAGTAAGTTAAGTACTTCATACTCTGTGGAAAATAATTCTATAATATTCATCAAGAACCATAACAGAATTACTACTCTGTGACCCAGTAATTAAACTTCCTGGAACTTATCCTAAGAAAATAATCAGTATGGCAGACAAAGATTAATGTATGAAGATGTTAATCATAGTGTAATTTGTAATATCAAATATGTTAGAAATGTAATGTCTAACAATAAGGAATGATTAAGTAAATTATGGTCCATTCAAATGATGCACAATTATGCAGACATTAAAATTACGTTTTCAAAGACCATTTATTGATATGGGAAAATGGTCAGGAACAATTTTAAAGCCTAAATTTTGAAAAGAATTTCATGTAACAAATTAAAGTGATATGTTCTTTCTCTTTATGATGCATGGCTTATTTATGCTTCTTCCCACAGGCTTGTTATCTGATACTTCTGCAAGGAATATTACATTTCTCCATATACAGCTTATTTCAGATGGGCATTAAATGAAAAGTCTCAGTGAAACACACAGAAATTGCTAGAAGGAATGTGAGGAACAATGTGGCTTACTACAGGTTAAACATATAACAAAATACTGAATGATGCTCAAATGGTGGGTAGGGACTGAACAGAAAGCAAGAACAGAGAAGAAGGAACAGGAAGGAGGTAGAATACCAAAGATCAAGACTACAGCAGAGAAAGGGGTCAGACAGGCAGGAGGGGAGCCTGCGGAAGACAGAAGTCAAAAAGGACACAACTGAATGTTAAGGAAACTCTGCACGATGCCATAGTATTAGAACTTAAGAAATTCCCTTTTTGATGTATTTATAGTTTTATGTAGATCAGACTAGACACTTACAAGAAGCAAGCATTATTTGTTTCTTGTAACACCAACCACAGGAAGGGCCAAAAGGGATGTCATGGTAGAAAAAGCAGAACCACCTCACTGCCATGAAAAGCATAACAACAAAAACTGAAAGTCTGAGAGCACCAAAATAAACTGTCTGTACAAAAGATGATTATAGTAAAACAAGGAGGAAGCTGCATGTTGGTTTTGGAATTGCTGAAGTGTGCAAAGGCAGAAACCAATCTGCATGGTCATTTGCATGCAGGAGCCCAAAGGATCCCACATCCACAATGAAAACTGGGAAAGCTGGATTCAACCAGACACAGCTACGCAGCCACTCCTGGAGCACAGATCCTCTGCATTTATTCATTGGTGCAGAAGCTATCTGGATGATAGGCTTGTAAGGAACTCAGCAATGATGTTTGGCCTTCCAAGATACCAAATATGATATCCCAGGCCAGAGAAAGCCAGAGAAACCACTTGTGAAAAGGTCAACAGAGCACAGTGGGCTCGTCTGAGTGAATGCTGACAATCTTCCATAAAAGATTGGTGCCAGGAATCACCTCATAAAGAATACATCTAAAAGGTGGTGAGATGGCAATTTCTTGTGTGACTGTAATAAAATAAGCAGACAATTGCTTAGCATTGTAGTGTCAGTTATCTACAACCGTCCTATACTACTCAATTCCTATACAGGGGGCCCATGTGGATGCACAATTTCACTGCAAATTACCATTTAATCTCAAGGCTTAAAGCCTTCAGCAATTCAGAATCTACTTGTTCCCTTCACTCAGCCCAGTGCTCTCTCTTTCTCAAGCCTGGCTTCTTTTATGTGCGTCTACCTTGTACTTTAATTGCTCTTCAAACCACTGCTTTTCCAACATTTTCTTTAGGGAAACTTAAAAAAACACCTCTGTAAGTCCACTGGCCATTTTCAGGTCCGCTGGTTTCTCTCTTCCTTTCAGTAAGTTATTTTAACTCTGTTACTTTTGAATTTGTACTCCTTGGACAATTCCACATTATATTTGAATATATCTGTTCTCTTTTTTAAGCATTTTCATAAACTCAAATCCTTCCAAATAACTGACCTTTATGCCATCTACATTTTTCCCTTCTTTCATTTACAAGTTACATTTTTTTGTTCTCGTCTTGAAATCTATAACCAGCTCTTAAATTCTTTATCCTCTCTCCACTCTTCTCAACATGTAATTTAGCATTTTAGAAAATTTTGTATCCTCTACTCCTACAAGTAATCTGCTACAATTGAATGAACCTGTCTTTCTTTCACCATGCCATTTTCATTGTTCCCCCTAATACACTGGTGATCTGAGATTCCTTTTTAAAACTTCTTCAAGGACGTGGGATAATCTGGCACAAACATACTGGCCACTTCACTGGTTCCAAGGCAAACCAACCTGGTCTTGAGGCTCATTTCCTGCTCAACAGCTGCACGGCCAGGTTTTGCTCACAAAGCCGCTCACTCACGCACAGGACAACCTCACCAGAGACAGCAAGACCAGCTTTCAGTCAGGAACTTAACTCAATAAAATGACACCTTTTCCATATCCTATATTTCCCTTATGACTCTATTCCCTTCTCCTTCCCTCTAAAAGGTATTGCTGCTGTCACTGCCCTAATCTTCCTGGCCTTCCCTGCCACCTCCCGCCCCACACACAATGCTACAGCTCCCATAGAAACTCCTGGACCCCATACACACATTGTCACCATGTTTGTTCTAGTGGCAAAGAATGATTTTGATTCTCAGCCTGGATCTGTGTCTCCTTACTCATATTAACTCTTATTCTTTTTTTCTAGTTTGACTCTATTCCTGTCACCTGATGTCTCTTTCTCTCTAAAGTAACACATTTTCCATATCCTAAGTCTCCACTATCTACTTCCTTCAACTCATCTTTCACCTGTTTTCTGTTCCTCAATACCTAAAATGCTCTTTTTATCTTTGCAGCTATAACTCATTTACCCTCACCTCTTTCTGATCTATATATGCAACCTGATACTCAATAAAAACCCTTAAAATCTTCTCAGTGTCCCAACTAGATCATACAACAATAGCAGCCTCTTTTGTTAGTGGCTTTAAAAAAATCTGAGTCCTTCCCAGAAGCCTTTGTAAACACTATACTAAAGTTTACATCAATTAGACAGTTATACAAAGGGTAGAAAAGGGCACAAGAAATGTCTAAAGAGCAACCTTTAAAAATAAATCTCCTCAGAATCTGACCTTATATCTATCATTGCTTATTTAATCAACAAATAAAATGAATGAGGAAGCAGGAGAAAGGAGAGATTGTCAATGGGAGATGATGGCTAGGAACAAAGATTATGAAGAATTATAAAGTCTGAATTTTATTCTGAAAAAAAAAAGAGGTGGCTATTATGGACAAAATCAAATTTATAAACTTAGAATTACAGCTTTTAACTTCTAAACAAATCTGCGCTCAAAATGAAAATTTAAATGTGAGATTCATGTTAATGGAATTAAATTTATGAAATACTTTTACCAAGTATTGGTTTTTATCAATCAGGAAGTGGAAACAGTTTTTCCAAAAGAATCTGAAAGTTAGCCTCACGTTTGTTAGAAGTCCAGTTGAAATCAAGCAGAGGCTGCTACTTTGTGGCTTTATCAATCTACAACTCAAGGAGGCCAGTAGCCACCTGACAGGCTTGTCCTGATGAGACCTGAGTGGTCCCCCTTACTTCATATTCTCTGTTTTCTCCATAGCCTCTCTCTCTTCTTCAGGATTAATCTTTGTTGCCATGTTTTACCTATTCCTGAGTCTCTGACATGAGACTGTCCCTTCCTTCCTCCTGGCCTAGCAGTTTTTGGTGCCAGACAGTCTTATAGACAATCCCAGCGTGCCCTGGAGTACATAATTGGGTATTCTGGGGGCTCGCTGCTCTCTTTAACCCAAACAGGAGAGCAAATGCTGTATAAATGAAGAGACCTGAACTGGGAAACACGACAATAAGTCACTGACATAAAACATGATTAATAAGATAAGCCAAATAATATAAGGATATAAAATGTAACACCTGATGGGCCAGAATATAGATATTGTGTCCAACATCCTTTGGGGAAACACCATCATCTCCACCTTCCTCTTCTCCATGATCACATTCTAATCCTTGGTTATAGGCATTCTTCATCACATCTACCTAGCAGGAGAAAAAAAGGAACAACGAAGTTTGAAATGCTACAGCACATGTTTTAGATTTTTTTTGAGTTGTGATTTAAAATTGGGAAGCTTCACAAGACTCAAAAGTATAAAAGACTCAAAATGAAAATATCTTTAAATAACTATTTAAATGAGTCTGAAGTATAGTCCTGCAATCCTGCAATTCTTGTCTTCCTTGGAAATTTTTGCCTTGACTTTTGAATGCTAATAGTGTCAAAGTTAGAATCTGGAACCCTGAGAAGCATCCATTATTTAGTGAGCCCCATGAGGGAACAGGCGGACATGGTGCTGGACATGGCATAATAACAACAACAACGATAATAATAATAAGTGGAAACAACAGTGCAACTGCCCTCAAGGAACTTACTTCCAGTGGAGAGTCTGCAAGTCAAGAAGTAGTATTTTTCAAAAAGTTATTGCACCGTTCTTTTGTTGAATAAATTTCATAATTCATTGTCCTATTGAACTATAGGACAGGGACAGTGCTGCACTTCTTAACCCACTGCTTACAGATACGAGGCTCTCGTTAAATGTGTTAAAACACACAGCATCTTATCTCTCTCCTTGACTCCATTATTTACTAATAAATCAAAAGATGATGGTGTCAGCCTTCCACAGGGTCTCTCCATAGCACCAACTATGGTGTCGATGTGAGTGGGATTAGTCACTGGGGCACTGAGCCATATGGCCTCAGTATGTCCTCAACACCTCTGAAACTCAGTGCTTTAAAAAATGTCTATATTACTTCAGAATTTGCATGTCATGAGTAAGAAGGAAAAAATAACTTCTACAATAGGAAGATATTGAAGATCTCTGTGGAATCACCATCAACTCTCTGTACAATATCCTCTAGGCCAAGCATTGTGCAACATTTCTTAGGTAAGAACAACTTCAAAAAATGCATATTAATTTTACTTTTCAAATAGATATACAATCTGGGAGATAGCTTACAAACAATTTTTACATATCTTCCTTATGTACAGTCATTTGGTATCTACGGGAAATGGATTCAGTACCCCTGAGGATACCAAAATCTGAGGATGCTCAAGTTCCTCGTGAAAATGGTATAGTATTTGCATATAATCTATGCACATCCTCCCATACACTTTAAATTATCTCTAGATTACTTATAATGCATAATATAATGTAAATATTACCTTAATAGTTATTATGCTATATTGTTTAGGGAACAATGACAAGGAAAAAGTCTGTACATGTTCAGTACAGGCATACTTTTTTAAAACTGTTTTTGTTCTGTGATTAGCTGGAACCACAGATGTGGGACTCCTGGATACAGAGGGATGACTACACTCCACACTAAAGTCAATTATCTTTTTTTTTTTTCTGGCAAAAAGTATTTGCATATAGTTTAGTAGAGTGTAACCATTTGGTTAGGAAAAGTACTCAGAGTGGATAAAATGAATGAAGTCTCAGGACCCAATTTCTATAGGCCTTCAGAAGCACTTGTAATGGCGACTCATGATGTCCCATTAGGTCATTAGAGGAGGGGAAGTTGCTAGCCTTTTTTCCCTGACATGCATACTATCATCCTCTCCCTTTTAGGTTACACATTATGAACACAGCTTTAAATTTTTTCCTTACCAGTTCCCTGGGTCTCATGTTGAAAAGAATTCTCTCTGCATTCTCGCTGTCATGTCTGCTTTCCATAATGGCCAGCAAAAGCTTGGAGGCATTGTTCTAGAGACACAGACTGAGTTAATGCACACGTAAAGTCTATTTCATGGACTAATGATCCTCTGCATTTGTTTTAATTGAGATTGCCAGAACCATTTTTTAATCAGAATTCAAAACTGATGATTTCTTTTGTCTTATTAACGTATTAAAATAGGATTTTTTTAGTTCATTGTCAATACAAAATTCATTATGATTCTAACGAATCATAAGAGATGTTACAAGGGATATTTTAACTATTTGTGAAAAGGTGCTTTAAGTACAAAATTGACTTACTATATATATACTGAATGCAAATATATTTTCCTTCCTTATTTCCTAGTCATTCTTATCATGACATTTTAATAAGAAATAAAGTGAATAGGAATCAATGACATATTTTATAGAAATGACATAATTTTAAAAAGTTAGCACAGTTGTTTTTAAAATGAAATATTATTAGCAAGTCAAAATTTCAAATAAATTTGATAAATGGGTTGAACTAGTATACAAAATTCATGAGTCAGAAATACAATATAAATTTATTGATAACAAAGTCAGGTATGGAGGCACATTCCTATATAATCCCAGCTACTCAGGAGACCAAGGCAGAAGAATCACACGTTTGAGGTCAAACTAGGCAATTTAGTAAGATCCTGTCTTGAAATAAAAGTTAAAAAAAACAAAGGCTGAGGATGTAGCCCAGTGGTAGAGCACTTGCTTGCTTACTATATGCAAAGCCCACATTTAGTATCTGGACTATGGATGAATAATATTTTCTTTTTCTTATGGTGGGTTGTTTTGTTTTGTTTTGTTTTGCCATACTGGAGATTGAACTGAGGGCCTTGTATGGGTAAGTGTTCTATCACTGAGCTACATTCCTAGCCCAAGAATAATATTTTCTATTTTTGCTTAGTAGAGAATAACATATCTTTTATTATTTGATGTGCTCTTATTTGGTTTATAAATATATTATCTCAAACGTTTTTACTTAGTGATATCAAAAATGTTTCTACAATAATTTGCAATCCAAACGGGCAACACAAAGTTATAGAATGTCTTATGACAGAAAACATAATATCCTAGACATTTTGAATGACCACTGCAGGCTTGGCTAGAAGTTCAATTCACTGTCCTCTGCCACAGAGCTAGTTCTAGACATTTATGAAAGATGTTTCTGTACACTGTGATTTTAAATAGTGCTGCAGTAGAATTTTGGCTGGCAAAGAAATACCCAGGAGATATTTCTACAGTATTTTGTTATACTCATTTAGACTAGAATCTTAAAATCTTCACATATAATCTCTGCCTGCACAAAAGAGATGGCATCAATGGTTTTTAAGGTACTTCAAAGTGAGTCAAAGTCAATATCTTTTATAGAATAAAAAATTAAATTGACTTAGTGTTCAATCAACACACTAATTTTATAAGATTATGCAAAGTAATTCTACTGTTTAATTTCAGTACTAAGTTCTATCCTGCTATTCCATGAGTATTATATGAAGATGACCTTGAAGTGACTGATATTAGAGGATGATGAAGACAAAGAGATGTAGATGGCACCAAAGCCACTGACCCACAGGGAAAAGATCTTAGTACTTTTATCCCATTTTCATTTTTTGCAGATTTGTATCAATTCTAATACCCACTTTTATAATATAGGATCCTGCATAAACAACCTAACTAAGAAATATGATTTCAGGATTAGTGGAGAGTTTAAATCCTTAGAGCCATCTCGACAGACTTCCACAGATTCAAAGCTCACTCCCTGGCAACAGGAGCAAGGCTCTCTAATGAATCATGCGCAGCAGGACCAATACATAATAGCTTCAAAATACATCCAATTTCAGAATGCTATCGGCAATATGGTATTTTTTGACCAATTTTCTTTTTCGTACTATGTCAGAAGAATAGAAAGAAATCTTGTAAATGACCTCCTGAAATCTGAATCAATTTTAAAGCATAAGAGCCTATATAGACTAAAAAATCAAATGGAAATGTCAGAGTTAATAGGGGGTTTTCTTCCAGTGGAAGCCAGATTCTTCAAAACGAAACAAAACAAAACAATACTGTTTACAAAGTCAGCATTTCATATTTACAGACCAATGATAAAAAAAAGTAAAGAACAATATATACGTTTGAAAAGTTCATAAAGAATTATACTAAATGAGTATATAAAATATAAAGTTATAAACAATTAAGCAATCAAATTCAGGAATGAAGGTGATATAAAATAAAACCTTAATATTTTTAATGCAGCATCTGCATGATGTTATAGAAAATTTATTAAAGTCCCCCTAACCATGAAAGCCCCCAAATTTACCAATATATATCTTTTTGTCTTGCAGACATTGTTCTCACATTAGCCAATATGTACAAAGTCTCACAGACTGTTTAGAAATCTGTCCACTTCATTCTTTAAGTAAAAATCTATACTTAAAATATTTCAAATCAAATCTGTAAATTCGGTATTTCAGACAAACCTTGATTTATCAAACTGCCATATTTTAAGATATAAATAAATTGTGCTTATTCAATAAAAATTTAAGAAATCTTTGTTTAAAAGTATTTTTATTTGGATAGCTTATATATTTGTACTATTAAACCATATCCATTTAATTTTTTTTTACATAGGTCTGGATTTGTAAGTAATCTATATTCCCATACTTTATTTATTTATCTATTTATTTTTGGTATAGAAGATTGAACCCAGGGGCACTTTACCACTGAGCTACAACCCCAGCCCTTTCTATTTCATATTTTGAGACAGGATCCCACTAAGTTAGTAAAGCTGGTCTTGAACTTGCAATCCTCCTTCTTCAGCCTCCAGAGTCACTGGAATCACAGGCATGCACCCCAGTACCAGGCCCAAACATTATTTTTAAGTTCTCCCTCCATTAAGACATATTAATTATAAATGAGATGTAGAAGTATAGTCTTCAGACAAAAGAAAGGTTTCAAAAGTCAAAGACCAATGCATCTACATGTTGTTTATTTATGAATTACAGTTAAAGATAAATTTAAGATAGAGTAACAAAAAGTTTTTATGTAACTCAAATGAAGCTGACTGTCCTAGAGCCCCAGATGCTTCACTAACTGAAGCTTGCTGCCAGCAAGTCAAAGGGCACAGGTGCTGCCTACGGGGGGACCACCTTCATTCTGTTCTGAATGGAAGAGCTCAAAGCTCTCACTGGTGACAGCAAGAAAATACAAACTCATCTCTTCTGCAAAAAAAAGCACCTGCTCACTAGGGACCTTTAGCACAACCTTCACATGAGTAGGACATATGTATATTCCATCCGATACCCAAGCCTACATTTAAAAACAGAATCATAAAAATATCATTTCTACTCTTCTCGGCCATAAATTTACCCATACAAAGTTCAACTTAATTATATGCTTTCTATGATATTGGATAGCCCTGACTTTGTAGAGAAATTGTATTTACCCATGATTGTGTGTTTTTTTGTTTTTAACCTACTCAACACTAAACACAATAATGCAGTCTTGAATAATTTATCTCAATTGAATATCATGTCTTAGCATTTGGGATTACATAGTTTCTTGTGTGTATTCATTTGTCTACTTTGATTTGAACAAAAAGTTCAAAAAGAAAAACTTTTAAATGCTTCTAACTTTTTTGTGCTTCTGACTTCTGATAAATGGAACTGCTGAAAGTGGGTACAAGGCATGAATTAAAGGATTCTCTTAAACGGAGCATAAACATGACAACATATTTTTTAAGGGAAATTCAGATTCTAATGTAAAAGGGATATGGAAAAAGACATAAAACTAAAATGTGTCACTGCTTTGACATTGTTTAATTAGTTATGACCTGCTCTCGCGGAGGTGGGCTCTAAGTACACGGTATGATCAATGTGCAGCAGATTTTGCTTCTCTGTATAATGAAAATTACAAAATAAAAACAGCCAGGAAGTAGTGAAACAAAGTGGCTGCTTGAGAGAACATCCACACAGGAGCTTGCAATCGAATGTTACCTCAAAGTTAAATTTACGTCTTATCAGGAATTTTGTGAGCCTTTTGATTTTACAATCCCTTTCTGTCAACTCATTAGTTGAAAGTCTGATAACATCTTGCATTTGACAAACGCTGTTTGAAGACTTAAGTCAACTCTGGAAGGGAATTTTACACAGGGAATGTAATTTTCCCCACTTAAATGGTGGATTTACTCTACCTTTAGCTGGAGCACCAGGTCCATTCGGTATTTACCCAGAGGATTTATGTCATTCAGAATCAAAGCAATGATGATATCAATCCCATTAGATTCATGAGTAGCAATGCAGGTCTAGAAAACAAAATATTTGCATAATAACCTTTCATTTACAAATTAACAGGACATAAAATGACAGAATCACCTTTATTTTTTGACTTTTAAAACATAATTAAGATTTAACTTTATTATTTTGTGTGAAGTCTACTAATTGATTGGTATTAGTTAAGAGGCTTTGGACATAGAGCACAAAGACATACTCTGTGAAGCACTTTTATTTTAAAATGAACTATTTTTTTAGAATTTCAAAGACCACTGGTGAAGTTAAATACTGTTCTGGCCAATAAATTTTTAATACAGCCATCAACGGAGAAGCTCTTTAAACTTACAGTTTTAAGATTTCACCCATCCTAAGAAAATATGAAAAAAGGAAATTTGCAAGTAAATCTCATAGGACTGATGTAGCACTTTAATTTAGTTACTACTTAATGCTAAATTGGTGATGAGAGGTGCTGAATAGCAGCAAAGACAGGTGATGTGGGAATCTCCTAATATTCAGGGGGAACACATTGTCAATTATGGTGTTTAACGGAAAAGTTTGGCAGATTTCTTAAACCTGGGTAATCTATAGAGAGATCTTGATTAGGGAAATTACATAAAACATCCTGAGACATAAATATGCACATTTTTAGAGATCTATTGTACTAGGGTTCTGAACTTAATTTTACAGAACTTAAAATCCCAGGGTTTTGAGGATGAGATTCGTGGGACTATGTTACAATATAGAACCTTGCCATGGAGTTTGCAGAAAACTAAAACCCTGCTGAGTTAAATGAGAAAGGGTAATACTACCACAAGTCTGAGGTGACTGCTTTTTAGCATGGGCCTTATTTTTCCTTTGTACAAGGCAATTTTCACTCCCGTGACATAAAGGAAAGGTGTTTTACATCCACCTTCCACATTTTTTCCTTGGGTTTTTCTGCCCATGAAATGCTTGCTAAACTTAAAGGGAATCTATTTGCAGTCCATTTCTAGAATTTGCTAGCAACCTTCTTTCCTTCCATACATTTTCAGAGCATGGGGAATTATATGTGGGGTTCAAATTATTTTATTATTAGTGTTTACTTTTAGAACTTATTTGGTGTTAATCAGTTATTTTCAAAACTCAATTTCACCTTCTTATAAGACCAAGAGTTGGGTACATTCTTACAGGCTGCCCATGAAGTAGTAATATAAATGTGTGGCATACATATTTTCTATTATAGATAGACATGGCTTTATCAACAAAACCAAATCTCTAAATTTGTTTATTTTTCCTTAACTTTTAAATTAATCATTAGGTTTTCTTGTATCATTGCCCTAATAAATTGAAATAGAATCCAAAAGAATTCAGGGCAAAATTCACAAACTCTTAATGTGTCATATGCACATTACAAAGAAGGAAAAATCAGCCCCATAACAAATTACTTATGTCAGTGATTGTCAGGTTTTACTTGTTTACATGTTTTATGTTGTTCACATGTTTTATGCACCTATAATGTATATGTGTGTGTATGTGTATATATAATTTGCAATACAAAAATAAATTTCTTTTTGTCATTTCCATTCTGTCAACCACTAATGTTTGTTCTCAATGGCTTCTTTTTTAAAAAAAATATTTTTTAGATGTTGATGGACCTTTATTTTATTCATTTATTTATATGTGGTGCTGAGAATCGAACTTAGTGCCTCACACATGCAAGGCAAGTGCTCCACCACTGAGCCACAACCCCAGCCCCTCAATGGCTTCTTTAACATTTATATTCAGAAATGTCTGTGATTGGAAAACTCCTTCTTCCTGTGTAAGCCTATACTCGTGACGGTAGCTCTATAAAGCTTGTGTGAATGCAAAAATATCATCTTGTCCTTCTTTCCTCTACTCACCAAAAGTTATGTCTTCTCCCACAATGTATCCTTGATATCCAAAACACAAATATAATCAGAAACATACATTCTAGAACATAGTATTAGACTTTGTGCCACCCTTCAAAATTAATACAGTCAAAAGAGCATTGTATTTAGACTCGGAATCTATAGTCTTGAGTTTTAGGAATAGCTCCACAACTAACCACTCTGAGACACTAGGAAGTCACTTCATCTCTTGAGTCAGAACCCATTCATCAGCAAAACAGGAGCAAAAACATCTCCTTCATAAGTTTACTGTGAATATAAAAGAGAGAATATATACTACCCTCAGTAGTGGGACAAAAGGAAGTTTATTCTACAATCCTGGAAAGATTCACTACAGATGAAAACTGAGCATTGGGGAAAGAGACATATTTTACCCTTTCTTTTTTCAGTAATTCTGACTTTTATCTTGAACGTTTTCATGGGAATTTGCTTTCACGATAAAATTAAATAAAGATATGGCACAGTATTCACTACTCTATAATTTAGTCTTTGTATGTTTTGTTAGGAAAGTAAAAATGTCTGGCAAAGCAAGAAGAAAGATCTTTCAAACGTACACAAAGGTTGGGTTGGGCTGCTTCCCTAACTTGGCCCTTTACCCATGAGTCTTGACTGTTTTTGCATGAGGAACTGCTTTCACAATTACCTGATTTTCATGGCACGGGCCTTGACAATACTCAGTCAAGCTCTCCAGGGTCTGGTTGACCAGTGCTACATTCTTCTCATTGATGTAGAGACCCAACAGGCCCAAGCCGCCTGTTGTACTCCCACAGATGCAGTCCAAAAACTGGAGGGTTTCACAGACAAGGTTGTAATTTGTCTTGTTGTTTTGATTTCGCAAGAAGTTCTGAGGACAAAGGAAAATACATCACAGGGTTAAAAAAAAAAAAACTATGCTAATTGTTTTCCATCCTCTCTATACGTGTGTTTTCTAACTCAAAAATATCCCTGAGGCAGTGTTGGATGGAAATGCTCTTTATAAGAAAGTGTTCACATTTACTAATTTTCTTTTAGGTTGAGGATAGGAAAAGGCCTGTAGGTTTTAGCTCAAGCATCTGTATCAACAGTATAGTTCACAATGAACATTTCTCAATGTCATTATTTTAAAACTACATAGCGAGGGAAAAATAATAAGTACAAAAAGAGATAGAAAAAAGTAAAAAGAAATTCATTAGGGAGAGAAATAATCAAATTTCAAGTAAAGGATCTCCAACAGGTAGTACTACTTCATTGTTTGTTGACTGTAATGATAGAACTTAGAAGCATCATCAAAAATTTCAGCTGGGCACAGTGGTGCACGCCTGTTATCCCAGCACTTAGGGAGGCTGAGACAGGAGAATTGCGAGTTCAAAGCCAGCCTCAGCAACAGCGAGGCGCTAAGCAACTCAGTGAGACCCTGTCTCTAAATAAAACACAAAATGGGGCTGGGGATGTGGCTCAGTGGTCAAAGACCCCTGAATTCAATCCTCAGAACCAAAAAAAATTTTTTTTTCAAAAAGTGATCCCAAATCTATATACAAAGAAGTTGACTATACACTACTTGTTATAGCAAAAACTCTTATCAGACCCATGGCAAGGTGACTTGCCTAACCAATAACAGTACATCCAAACCCAGGTATATTGTGAGGCACATCAGTATGTACTGATAAGCATAACCTAACAATATGTAATTTAGTAATAAGGTATATTAATAAATGCAAAAGTAAATTGGAGGATACTATTAAATGTGTATTTTCTTTAATAAAAGGTTTACACACATATCAATATTTATATGGGCACAAAAATTTCTGCAAGGAAACATAATCTTTTAACAGTGATTTTCTTTGGGGAATAAGCCTAGTGGAATGGTAAGTAGGAAGGAAGAGTTTTATTTCTTATTTTAATGTATTGTATATAGTTATTATTTTAATTAATTTAATTTATTCAGTTGAATTTATTTCTACCATTTATTATTCTTAAAACTATTTTAAATGTAACAATTTCCTATATTGTTTGATCCCATACTCCTATCAGGAAAATGTGCAATCAAATGCTCTCTAATCTATTATATATTCTATACATCTATTGCCAACATTGACAGACTAGACAGGTTAGGACAAGCATGTAGGCACGCATCCAGTTCCTTCTCTCTGGAAGGAATGCTTTTGGATTGGCCTGCCAACCATGTTGAAGAATCTCTCCCTAAGTTGTGGTAAGATGGTCCACAAGAGTCATGACTTCTAACTTCAGTAATTTCCAAGCTTCTCATCCCCTTGGAGGACATTTAGTCTAATATGTCTGAACCTTCCATCTCTCATCAATTCAGAACCCCTGCACTCTAGACCCTCACCAGAAATCACAACTTCACATCCCACTGTCCTCTACTGTGGACAGGTGGTCTTAGAAACACCTATAATGAAAATGCACAGTGGGAGCATTTCAGATTTCAGCTACTTCCACCAGAATTCATTAATGGATTCTTTTGCCAGTCATACCACCTGGAAGTGTGGCTCACCTGGCACAATGGACGGTGTGCCATACCTGAGATGGTCCACTGACTAAAACCTCCTCAGATAAGCATACTCACTTACTTTCAATCAGGCTAATCAAGGGGGTCAACATTTCTTGTGGCTTTGCCATGGTGACATAAGCAAATAATGCAAAAAAAAAAAAAAGGTCAAAATTCTTAGGCATCCCTAAGCTCATCTGTCTGACAAAGGACAATGTAGCAAAGAAGATATTAAGACATGGGCTGTACTCATTTACAAAGGTAGCAACCTTCACTGATTTAACTTCTCTGTATTAACTTTGTTTCTAATAAAGACATAAAACATTCAGTATCCTCACTCAAGAAATATAAATTGCATTGGAAATTACGAAAGCCCCTTAACCCTATAAAAACATGAAAGGTATAGATGAGACCAATTTGACCTTCCTCAACAAATGCAAGAATACTGAAGCCCATTGAGGCTAAAAAGATTTCAGTCATGGGTACACAGGATGATAATGTGTGCATCTGATTTTTTTCATGCATAAAGGAATTTTCATCTCATTTTTTTTCACTGATATAAAATTTTCCTTCAATTTCAGAGAAGAATTGCTTCCTTTATTGATTATCTCTCTAAATCTCTCTCCAAAAGTACGTATTAGCTTTATTTGAGTTTAACTACTTATAACCACAGGCTTATTCTCAACTTTTACACAAAACAGAAAAAATACCTGCAGCTCCCGGTTGTGATTCTCACATAGTAACTGAAGAAATCTCAGGATTGGCTGCATGATGGCAATTGCAGGACTCATTGTTACTTCCTCTGCAGATTTTTCCTCTGTGTTTCCCACCTCTGGGCCTGTGCACATAATGTCTATTTCTGGATCCATTTCTCTTCTGTATACACAATATGCTTTAGATGTTGCCGAAGAAGCTTCTGTTAATTGCCCTTTCATACCCTCTTTTAAATGTAGTGATGAATCTCTTACTGAAAATAAAGTAGTACTCTTATATTTATGAACTAATTTCCTTTCTAATTAAAAAAAAAAAAAAAGACAACCAGAGACCCAAATTCTCTAACAATTGTATTAAAACATCATCTGACAAGAGATGCAACAATTTCCCAGAAGGGATTTGAGGTGAGAACTAAAAAGTTAACATTTGCAATGAAACATAAGATTTCAATCCTTAGCCAATTTTAGAATTTTCTGATATTTATATCAGAAAGACACACACACACATACACATGCACACACACACACGTGCACACACATCTATGGATTTATATATGCAAGAAGGTGGGGAAAATATGACAAACTGCAAAATGTTAACATCTTTATGATTTATATTTAATATTGTGCAAATTTTGTTATTTCAAATGCGAAGATTCTTTTGTTAGAGTTTAATGCTACCAATTTTGTTCCAAATCTTATATTTTCATGGTTACTCTAATAAAGGTTTTGGGCAGTTGTTCTTTAGCACGCATGCCACAGTAAAATCAAACAGTTTTCATGTCACTGATTGCTTCACACTGATTAAACATCATTTAAATTTGGTCCTTCAGGGCCCATGACCAAAACTCTTTACAGATGGAAGTTCACGCTCAGAGCCACACAGAAAATGATTAGGCCAAGATAAAGGAGAGGACAAGGACAAGAGCGGTTTAAATGCTATGTCACCTTCTCGTCTCAATTCTCTCACTATACTCTCCCCCAGAGCCACAGAGTTCTTTACCTCTCATTCGTGGCCCAGATGTCATCAACTCACTGTCGTCCTCTCTCTTTTTGTTCCCTAGATCGATGGTGTTCACTGTCACTGTTGATCTTATCTCTTTCTGAGCAGCCTTCATTCGATCATAGAGAACTTTAAAGAATTTTTCTGATTTTTTTTGTTCATGCAACTGCTGGTAGAATGAATTCTGCAAGAAAACATATTTTAAGGTATCAATACCTAAGGGGAAAAAAATAGTTGTTTTTATGCTTGGAATAAACATAAGCATTATAGATAAAAGCACACATTTAATATGCTACCCATTATTACCTTATAAGTTGACAGCCTTTCAAGTCTCTTGTACAAGTTAATGAGAACTAATAATAGCTAGTATTTACTTACCACTCTCTACTAAAAACATATTTTAATATGCCATTTCAGTTATTCTTACTGATTATATATTTTTAAATTATAAGTTTATTGTAAGAAGTTGTATGGAAAGAATTCTTCGATTTTTATATTATTATAAAGTCACACATTGATTCAACACATATTTACTGAATGCCTACTATGTGCCAGCCCTACACTAGTGCTAAATATAGACAAAAAAGGAAAAGCAGCCGGGTACAGTGGCGCATACCTGTAATCCCAGCACTTTGGGAGGCTGAGACAGGAGAATCGCGAGTTCAAAGCCAGCCTCAGCAATGGCGAGGCGCTAAAGCAACTCAGTGAGACCCTGTCTCTACATAAAAACACAAAATAGGGCTGGGGATGTGGTTCAGTGGTCGAGTGCCCCTGAGTTCAATCCCTGGTACCAAAAAAAAAAAAAGGAAAAGCAACCATAATCCCTCTCCTTGTGGGTTTGTAATAATAATAAAAAAAAAGCCGTAAGTCCACTGCTTATCCTATATAAAATATGACCTTGTGTTAAGTTATGAAGTTATTTTTCTCTTTATCTAAATTACAGTACACTTAATTTAGAATGGTTACCATGACAACCTCACTCATAGGAACCTACTGATAAATAGGCACTAAGTTTTTTCAGTACTCATTAGTTACATTGCTTCACATGGGGTCTAGGACAAATCCAACTCAAAATAAATCCTGCTCTATAGTGAATAATGATGTATAAAGGATTCAACATCAAAAATATGATAGAATTATCTTAGTAAGATGTGGAAATACTGAGCCTTAGAAATATTTACTCTAATCATGATCTAATCAATGTCTTATGGAAGTATTCAGACAAAGAGGTAAGAGAGAGAAAAGATGATGTACTCCAGAGAAGGTAGAATTTGAAATGGGTGGGGAAATTATAAACTATTAATAATAAAACTATGAGGTATTCACAACACAAATAAGAGAAATATAGTAAAAAATTAATAAGATAACAATCCAATAACTATAGTGATAAAAAGAGATTTATATAAGCTTAACAAGAGGTAGTGTAAAGAAAACATATATATGAACAATGATTTCTAGATCAAGGAGAACTGTCCATATTCCAAAATAAGAAAATCTAAACAGATCATTTTGGGGAATCTGACTCTTTCAGATATGCTTTCCTAAAGGAGTCCTTGGAACCATGGTCTCACAGGTCTTGGAACATGTGAGACTCTAGTGGCATTGGGTCTTGCAATTTCCTATGTGGGCAATGCAAATGCACAGTGCATTTACAAAGCATGAGATGCCTGCTCCACCCACACAAGAGGAAGCTCCCAAGTGGAGGGCAAGCATCCCTTAAAGAAGCAGACCAAAACTCACAGTAACCATAGCAACTGCAGCCCAACAACAGCCAAGCTGGTTCTCTTGGTTCAAGGGATAAACACAGCATTCACAGATATCTGTGGACCCACAAATTAAGCTGAAGCTTAAGCCCTAATATTTTTAAAACAATATGGTTTGAAGGTGGTAGGAGGTCCCAATATATTAGTGAGAAAGATATGAAAATGTTGTGGCTTTACTGGAACAGAGTTTTACAGTTTGTGTAGCTCTTTCACTTATATCACATCATGGACACCTTCAGTCCAACAGTGTGATAAACAAGGTGCTCTTATGCCATTTTATAGATTAGTGAAATGAGATTTAGTGAAGGTAAGTGACTTGCCCAATATTACATAACCAGTAAGTGGTAGAGCAAGGATTTAAATCTAGATATTCTGACTCTAAACTACTAAATTATAAAATAGCAATATAAACTCAAAATAATAGATCATTTAAATAGACAACACTTTTTAACAACCAGGATTCTATAATACTGAACAGCATGAGTTTAAGAAAATTAAAAGTATGTTTCATAGATAACTTTATAATCTCAACAGACAGGTAAAGCTTTCTCTTACTAAAAATATTGTTTTTGCTTGGGCAAGTATCTTAGGGAGCTGCAGGGAGTGTAAGGGGCAAAGCTAGGTTCTTTTTAGGAGCCAAAGGTAAATGGATAAACACATCTGCGTGACAGAGGAAGGATTTGGCTCCAAAGAGGAAAAGGCAGACTGGAAATGGAAGGGCTGAGAAGTGAAATAATGAACCAGAGACAAAAGAGAGGACAAAGGCAGTGATGATGCAGTGTGAGTCAGCCAGTAACACTTCCAGGGCTCAGGATATAGAAGGTTATTTCTAGAAAAGAGATGTGTATTGTAGCTAAGAGTACAGAATCTGGAGTCAGAGTGCATGGGTTCGAGTCCTGACTCTATAAAGTAGTTATGTGAGTTCGGGGCTATCTGTTTCTTCTTCTGTAAGAATTCATGTTGCCTCATGGGTTGTTTGAGGATTAGCCAATACATATAAACCACCAAGAATGGTGCTTGGGATTTAGTAGGTTTTCTTTTTCCTATTGTTATGATTAGTATTTGAAATGGAAATATAAGTTCTTCTATCATCCCCACCAACCAATCTCCAGCAAAGTATGTTAAACACAAAATTGACTTATACAGTTAGGAGGGTATAAATTAAGGAAGGGATCTGATTTATACCTCAATGACAGAAGGAGGGCTGTCAAGACAACCCATGAACTAAAATGCAGGATACTGTGACTAAGGAAACAGTGAGAATGTCAAACCCCCAGGGGACTGGTAGGGTCTTGGGAAGGATGCATTTCAGTCTGCAACAGGGCAAGATTCAGGATTCAAGCTGATATCAGCTAGACTTCTTAGGGCCAGAAGGACACAGATAACATTTAGGTAACACAATGATGTACTTAAGTGAGGAAGCTGACCAGAGGGAAGTCTAGCAAATGAGATTGTCGTAGGTCATTTTACAAGAAGATTTTTTACATACAAATATAATTTAATGCTCTTTCATTAATAAATATCCATTGAATAGCTATAAATGACCATAAATACAAAGAATAGGACTTGATCCTCTACATTAAAAAGTTGCAATTTATTGGAGAGACAGGATGCAGTGCAAATAAAAAATAAATTAAAAAAAACAAAGTAACACAGGCAAAGCAGAAAGTAAGAATTAAAGAAACAAGTGCTATGGGAACTTGGATAAGGGAGCAGTTGTCAATGCCCAGCCAGACAGGAAAGACTCTGAAGGAGGCAGAATTTGACTGGGACCATTTGTAGATATATTCACTCCTGAGCATTTATTGAACTCTTAGATAGGGTCAGATATGGTGTCAAACACAAAGATGAACATGTGGTCTCAACTTTTATGGATTTTTAACTTTTTAGATGGAGCCTCAAGCACACATGAAGAGGCCCAATAAAGTAGCAGTACTGCTAAAGACGTCTGCAGGTCACAGAGGACCCTACATCAGGTAGCAGTCAGTTCTGCCCAATGGGACATGGAGTCAGAAAAGGCTTCCATGAGACATCCATTGTGTTGAAGAGAAAGCAGCATGACAAATAACATATTTAGGGGAACTGAAGAGTTTAGTATAGCTGGTGTGCAAGAGAAAGGACAGAAGGGGGAGAGGGAAGTTGGAAAAGTTGAAGAGAATCAATCATGACGGCTCTGATGGACTAGAGCAAGGAGTTTGCCTTTGTCGGCAGGTAACGATCAGAAGCAGGGCAATAACAGCTTTTGGAAAGGTATCTTTGGAAGAAATGGGGAGAATGATTTGGAGAAGGGCAAAACTGGAAGCCAGGATACCTCTTGGAAGGCTTCTCCTCACAATTCAATAAAAGATAAGAAGGATCTGTCAGGAGAGCTGGACATACAGGGGTTGAAAATAGAGTATGGATATGAGAGATGTTAAGAGGGCAGAATCACAGAGGTTGGTCAGCATGAGATGTCCAGGAAGAGGGTGAGGGTAGGGTGAGGGTAAAGTGAAGGCTGGCTTTTGGTTTCTGTGCAGACATCTGAACAGAGGCAGCACTAGTCATCAAGAGAGACAATGCAAAGGGAGGGATGGGCATGTGGAGAACAACACTAGATTCCGTTTGGGATGTGTTGAGCTTAAGATACTTGTTCAACATCTTCTAAAGATCTCTGGAAGACACTTGGATGTAGCATCTAGGACTTCAGTGAGTGAACTGAGAATCATTGGCATAGAGCAAAAATCAAAGATGGGAACAAGAATGAGATTTAGTTGAAGGATCAAGTAAAATAACAGAGGAGGGTCCAAAGAAACTTGGGAAATGTCAGGATTCAGGAGTTAATCAGAGAAAGAGGAATCTTCACAGAATGCTAAGAAGAAATAGTAGAAGGTAGGAAGAGAAGCTGGAGAAGGAGGTATCCCAAGATCCAGGCAGAAAAAGTCTCAAGAAGGAAAACAAAAGTCACCAGTGATAAATGCTACAGAAATGTTAGGGAAACAAGGACTCCAAGATGTTTTGGTTATGAAGGAATCTAGGAAATAACTTGTCAGGAATTGAAAGGTGGAATATGCAGTTTCTGACTGGAGCTGGCTTATTCTCCAGCCATATGAAGGTGTAAGTAAGCACAAATACGCACAGAGGATGAAGGATGATCCCATCTGATAACGCTCAGTGGTCCAGAGAGGAATTCAGAACATACTGTTACTCCTAAGAACTGCTTCTAGAGATGTCAAGAAATCCTTCACTCCTGTGCTATATGTCTACATTGAATGGAGTAGCCTAAATAATTCTTTAGAAAGTCTCAACTGAATATCTGGTAGGAAAAGATGAGATAATTTCCAAGAAAACCCACTCAAATCCCTCCATTACCTCCTACTTCGACTTCCCTCAGAGGAATCTGTGCTGCAGCTTTAGTGTCATGGGAACTTTCAATACTTTTCTTTTTTTCCCACTAAGAAATATTTTTGTTTGGAGATTGTTTTTGTTTTTGTCACTGTGCCATTTGCTGTTCGTGAGGCCTTTGTTCCTACAGATGCAGCCATTGGATGTGTCATACAGTAAAGTTCCTGTTGTTCAACATGTTCGATGGCTAGCTAAAGCAAAGTATCCCAGATTTGAATTAGGCGTGGCTTCTGCTTGCTATGAGGAGAGACAGTGGGTTTTGGACTCCAATTAGTTGCAGTTGTACAGTTTTGCTCTTTCACTCAGGCAAATCTAGAAAGATCAGGTTACTGAGCAGCAAGGCCAGAGGGCAGCATGTGTTTGCTGGGAACACTTCCCAGCTCCCAGGCTCGCACAGCCCATTTGGCTGTGGGTGTGGAAGGGCCTGTGTGCAACTTCTGTGCACCTTCTGGAGAAGGTGGTCGGATACTCTGTGTGCAGGTGAGCATATGGCTCACTGTAGTGGAATTCTTGGTCTAAGGTCAGACTGATGCTTCTAAGGATGTTCTGCCTTATGAAATAATTTGTGAAGCTCTGTAGCTTTTGGATCAAATTAAATAAATTTATAAGGAAAATGTGAGGCTCTTCCTTTTGTTTGTTGGTTGGTTTCTATGATAAGTAAATAAGAAATACAAATAACAAATGTAATGCCCGTGATTGATAAACAAGCACCTGCGTTTGTGTATTTCCTCCTTCAAGCAAGGCAATGCCGAGTAAAATGCCTTCGGAAAAAATTCTGTCATTTTTGGTGTTTACTATAACATCGATGACAAGTTCCGATGCACCCTCTTTATCCAGCAGACACTGGATATCGGACATTGAAATTCCTGTCTTATCTGAATCTTGTCCAGAAAAGCTTCCTGTGATTAGGAAAAACAAACAAACAAACCTTAACTGCAGACATTATTAGCATGCAATGTTTTCAAATCCTTACAACATAAGAATATTTATCATTGAGCCTTTTTTCCTACATAGTTAAATAAAATGAAAACTGAGTTGAAAATTACCAAAAGTATATAAAAATGGAATTTTGGTTAAAAGTCAGACACATCTGTACTTAAGTGTAATTAAATTTTTTCTTAAGAAAGTAGAAAAAGAAATATAGCTTTATTTTTGTCCTTGATCTAAATTCTTAATTATTTTTCCAAAATCACAAAGCAAAATCAATTACAATGTTCAAATCTGTTGTTTCATGAACACCAAAGTGCACAAAGGTTTTTAATAGTGCTTTTTATATGAATATCTTATGTTTGTGCCATTTAAGTAAAATACTAAAGTAACACTAACATTAAAAAGATGTCATGAGAATCCTGAAGTGAAAAAAGAAGAGAAGCCTCACCTCCCACTTGTGCAATTTTGGCGTAGTTTCCTGACAGATGTCCATTCATACCAACTCCAAAATCACCTTTGAAGTATCGATTCAGGAGTATTTTTCTTAATGTGCTACCCTAATAAGAAAATAGGAAAAGTGTTAATTATTGTTTCTTTTTCTAATAAAAGTCAGTAAATGTCAGTATATTAAAATGCCCCTTAAGATGTATTTTATGGATGATGCTGAGACATGGATATTTTAATTATATATCAAATAATATTTTCTGAGGCAAAATATCATAAATATGTACCAAAACAATAATTTTACTTCTCATAACAAATGAAGGAGGTGGGAGGAACTTGGAAGTGATGAATGGCGTTATGACATAGACGATGGAAGTGGTTTCACAGATGGACCCTAACTCCAAATTCATCAAGCTACATCTATTAAATATAAAGAGTTGTTTACATGTCAGTCATACTTCAATAAAGTGATTTTAAAAATAAGTTTACTTCTTCTAGAAATAAAAATAAAATATGGTAGAATGTACTAGAAAAATCACAAATACTATAAAAACTGGAGGTCCTAGTAGTAGTTCCTAAAGATAACACAGAAAAACAAATACCACAAGAATTAAAACACAAAGACTTAGTTAGAAAAGCTTATTAAGAGTGTTGGGAAAAAGCTGGGTATACAGCAGGCACTTAGAAATTAAGGTTGATAAAGCCATGAATTCTATTAAGACTCTATTCTAACTTCTATTAAGTTTTACTCAAAAGACAGTGGGCAAAAGACCTTGTATTTCTTTATAAAACATGCAATTCAAAAACTCCTAAGTCTCCAACTTTGTTCTGATTGTAGGATGTTTTATATATAATATTTTAAAATATAATTTCTTGCACATGCATAAGAAACACAGGCAGGAGCTATGGCACATGTCTGAAATCCCAGTGACTCAGGAGGTAGAGACAGGAGGATAGCAAGTTGGAGGCCAGTCTTAGCAACTTAGCAAGACTCTCTCACAGAAAATAACAAAAAGAAAGAAAAAAGAAAGAAAGAAAGAAAGAAAGAAAGAAAGAAAGAAAGAAAGAAAGAAAGAAAGAAAGAAAGAAAGAGAAAGGAAAAAGAAAAGAAGGGCTGGGGATGTAGCTCAGTAGTAGAGTACTCCTGGGTTTAACCCTAAGTACCAAAAGTAAAAACAGAAAGAGGAAAAAAGAAAGAAAGATGATAACTCCAGATCTCCTTTAGAGATTGTTATTAATTTAATAGAAACAATGGTTTAAAAATACTATTTAAAGAATACTTGTTGAAACTATTTAAATTAATATAACTACTGAGGTGTCACTCCTATCTTGCAGGGAAGGAAACTGATCTAATCGCCACTCTTTTTTTAAAATATATTTTTAGTTGTAGATGGATGCAATATCTTTATTTTATTTATTTATTTATTTTTATGCAGTGCTGAGGATGGAACCCAGTGCCTCACGCATGTGAGGCAAGTGCTGTACCACTGAGCTACAGTCCCAGCCCCTCTCCACTCTTTTTTTTTTTTTAAATATTTTTTAGTTGTTGATCTTTATTTTATTCATTCATTATTTGTATGTGGTGCTGAGGATCGAACCCAGTGCCTCACGCATGCTAGGCAAGCACTTTACCACTGAGCTACAGCCCCAGGCCCCCCTCTCCACTCTTGATTACAATATCTAGGGCATTTCTCATTCCTGCACAGCCCTCTCTTGAGCACACCTCTCTTTGTGCTATGACACATGGTGGCTCTTACCGCTGTCCTCTCTCTCTCTCATGCTTTGGTTGTCTTTCTCTCTCTAGTTCTTAAGGTCTACCCACAGTTCTTCTGTTGTGTTTGCCTTCTCACTTTTCCGTCCCCATCTGCAATTTCATCTGATCCTTGGTTACACGGTTGCTTCTGCAGATCTGATGGCCAACTGTGTCTCCTCCAGCTTTGACCTTGCTCCCCCGAGCTGCTCATTCTATATCCACTTAGGTTTTCTTATCTCTGTCTTGGCGTTCTACAGGGCACCTCAAACTGATTTTTTTTTTTCAAAATGGAATACTCATTTTCTGTTAAAAATGCTTTCCTATCAATTTCTATTTATTTTAAAGATATAATAATCATTCTGGTCACTTAGGCTTCAAATTTAAGTCATCATCTTTTTATCCCCCACCTCAATTTGACGATGATTTGTGTCTTCAGACATCATATTTTAGCTAAACTGAACTATATGATCATTTGTCAAAGTTTTCTATGCCTTTCTTGGCTCACATCATTACTTATAGACAGGTCCTGTCTTCCCTCTTCATTCTACAAATATTCATTAGGTACCGATGGTCTTAGGCATTACCCTAAGAGAATAGATACAATCTTCCTCTCGAAGAGTTTACAATGTGCCGGGTGCTAGGTCTTGAGGAAGGTCTTGAGAAGCACAGCAGTCTTCACATGCACACATGTACTTCTAGGCCATGCTCATGGACTTGAGCATGGTGAACAACAATGCTCTGTGCCAGGAATTTTAGAAGACAGTGATGGCAGTTGTTTATATTTATGGTGACTTTTATTGATCAGTACTTTAATTCTTAGAATGCAAACACCTATAATGGCTCCTTATTTCATGTTTTCTTCCTTGAAGACCTTTCCACATGGAGTGTAGTAAGTAAAGATAATGACTAATTATAGAGAGCCATCCATGGGCTGTGTGTGGAACACCACGCATCGTAGTCATTTGAATAGGAGAATCTGGTATCTAGGAATGGCTAGTCAATATTTCTTCTGGTTGACTGCCCAGACATCTTGAGCCCTATTCAAGCTCTGCCAAAGGTCTCATACAGCAGGAGATGGAGTAACCTGCTATAGGCGCACAGCCCCTCTAAGATGGGTATGACCTGCCAAGATGCCAATCAACTTGCTGACTGCAAGACATCACGAAGCAAGACTCCACCCTTGAAAGCTTATCCTTGCCTTTGATGTACCCCCTTAAATAAACCATGGGAACCATCTTCTCTTGTCTTGCCCAGCTCCTGTGTAGGCTAGGATCTAGCAGAGGCTCCCTCCTTTTGAAACTATAATTCTGCATTTGTCTTTTGTTCTTTACTAATTATTTTAGACTCTAATTTCTCAGGTGGCTTACATCCTCCTCGGCAAGAAGAAGAATCCCCCAAAGGAAACACTGGACGTCTCCCCTTAACTAATCTTACAAGAAGTAGTGAGGTATAAGAGCTATTCCCCCACTAAATGCTACTCTACTCTTCCTTATAAAACCTAAGAAGGGTGTCTAGAGGAGACTAGAAATGAAACTGGTCACTACCTGTGTTTTGTTTTTTTTTAAGAGAAGGTCCTTTGAGTTGAATTAGTTCTATATGGTTGAAAAACAGTCCTTTCAAAAGGGAAAGAAAAATAAAACATTGCTTTGGAATCAAATGGGCTCTTCCTGTGTATCTCATTATAGCAGAAGGAGATGCCATGCAAGAACTTTTAGACCCATTAACTATGGAGCTGAAGTTATAATTGGGATGAAAAACATGAGCTCATATGAACTCAAGCGCTGGTTTGTACACAGCATAGCACAGTTTGCTGACCTAATCTCACCCCCACAGATCCTGCAAGATACCATTTGTGCATCTCTAACGAATATAGCTGTCAGGTGGGAAGATCCATGCTTCTTTTCTTGAAATTGCACAAGTCAAATTAGAGTTGGTGTCTGGTAGAGAACCTGATGTGAGCAGAGGCCTGGATCCTTGTGAATCTACTTCTGTTTTACTCTCTGCAAGGATCTTACTCCTTTTAATCACACCATTCCAAGAAACAAATATTTTGTTAGGAAAAAAAGAAAAAGAAAACTACTTATTACCCTTTAAAAATGCTCTTTAACTTGTTAGAAGAATAAACTGTTTAAAACCAATCATAGAATAGAACTGTGTCACAGTAAACTAAAATAATGTTTATATTTGCCAATATTTTAAAGTGTTCTTCAGGCAAATAAAATCACAAGTATCTACAGACTGATAAACTTCAAAGTCAAATGAGCAACATTCTTCTTGTGCAATTCTAGCCTCACCACTCTGGGCCTCTCTCCTTCAATCAAATGAAATTATTATAGCACCTACTATCATAAGGTTTCTGTGATACTAAATAGTTAAATTTACATAAAATATTTGGGACGGTTCTCAGCATGTACAAAGTGCTATGTAAGTTTTATGTATCTGCTGCTCTCCCTGCTAGTATTAATATTACCCAGATCATAGAAGAGCTTACGACTTCATGCTTTCACACATTTCTTCTCACTTTATACCAAACTTTCCCACAAAAGTGAAATAAAGATCTAGCAACAACAAAAAACAAAGTAAAAATAATAAATGATAAATTGTCTGAAAATCTTAATTTTTTCAATAATAACCAGTCCTTGGAATTAGATATTTGTGAGCTAATATGTCAAAGTCAGCCCAAAGCATGCATATATTTCACTATATAAAATGTATCTTCTGCTGAGTGCGGTGGTGCATGCTTGTAATCCCAGCAACTCAGGAGGCTGAGGAAGGAGGATTGCAAGTTCAAAGCCAGCCTCTTGCAAAAGCGAGATGCTAAGCGACTCAGTGAGACCCTGTTTCTAAATAAAGCACAAAATAGACCTGGGGATATGGCTCAGTGGTTGAGTGCCCCTGAATTCAATCTCCAGTACCCGAAAAGAAAAAAAAATGTATCTTACAACTTCAACTAAAGTTGAAAACAAAATTCTATGTTGGTTCAAACATAGTTTTCAGCTAAGACAAACTCTGGTGCTAAAACCAAATGAGCTATAGAATGAACAGGATTCTGCTGCATCTTAATCATTCTCATTTAAGAATGGAAAACTCCAATAGTGCCACATCACCAGTTCAGCAGACTTATGTTGTCATTTATCAAGTTGTGATTTGCCGGATGAGAAGCAAGTTTGTGTCACAGTTTGCCTTGGGGCTTCCTGGTGGCCTGTGCTGCTTGTGATGGGTTCCTGTGGTGGTTGGTTAGATGTGAGTCATTCCCCTAAATTACTTTAATTCAAATAAAGCAATTGTAGAACCCTTGTCAGAAATTCTGGTGCCAACACTGTAAATAATAGTCTCAGAGACAATTTGGGAAATTTGGGAAAGAATTAAAATTACATTAAGCCATTTTGAAAAGAATTCTACCATAATCGAGAAGGTCCACTTCTGTACTGGTTGTTCAAATCCAAAATGAATTCCTGACTGGGCCTCCCACAGAAGGTGTCTTTGTTGGGTTAGGCCAACTAGCAAGGAATGTTCTTTACAGTCTTTTCAGTGTCAGAGTCAATCCCAGGCCACAAGACACTGCTTTTAGCCAATGTCTTCATGCGAACACATCCCAGATGTGCTAAATGCACTGTAGCCAAGATAACTAACAACCACCTTCTGAAATTACAACAAAATATCTCCATAAAAAGACATCTTTTGTGGCCAGAGAAGTCATGCTGACAGTTTGTGAATATCTAGGAGAATTGGTTTTTTCCTGGCCACTCCCTGTTAAATTGAGTCCAATGTATCAAAAGTTAAGCAACTTAGAAGTTACTGCCTTTCATGGATGGAAAGGATAATAAAAATTTATTAATCCTAGAAAGGACTAAAGATTTTCTTTTGTTTTTGAGAAAGTATAATATTGTTTGTGTTAACAGAAGTTAATAGTCTTAGGAATGAAGACTTCAAGGATGCAACATTTGAAGTACTGATTTCACATCTGTTCCCATCCCTTTGGGAAAATACATTATTTTTTTTTCCATTGTGGACAACATAATCACAACATCATGAAAAAGTGACACCTAACCAGCAGTCTAAAAAACTAAACCCTCAAATGGAAATTCAAATGCGAATAAAAATTACAAACTAAAGATGTTTGATTTAGGATTTTTCCTTAAAGATTATTGTTTAGCTACTAATCAGCTTGGTCAAGATCTGTGAGGAGGTGATTGTATGTGCCTCTAGTCTCCAGACTCTCATTTTAACTTTAAACTGGGTAGTAGCATAATTGGTGTTTCCATAACCTTTTGGTTTAATGACAGTACATCTGATTAGATATTTTCCCACATTTGAATTCCTGGGGGGTAGAGGGAGGTACATGTCTCATTTTAAAGAAATTAATTTTAAAAACTGCATCCTAATGGAATTATATCAGGCCCATCATTATAATCAACCACTTCTTTAGGGAAATGCTTTGAGGACATGTGGAAAATCTCCTATAAAGTACGTATTTAATGGTTTGGATGTCTTGGTCTCAGTCCAAGTAGTGGATGCCCATTTCTTTCTCTGTTACTTTTGACCTGCTTTTTGAAGATGAGAAACACACATTTGAACAGCAGTTGTTATATATATTCACAAGATGCTCTTCATCAGCACAATGATAGTCATTATAATCCTGAAAAACATATGGATGCCTCAATAATGCTAGTAAAGAGGCTTGTGAAAAAATAAAAGACTGGAAAATTTTAGAACCAATTATTCATATACCACAATGGAAGTCTACTTCCATATCCTTCCTTCCTTTTTTTTTTTAATCATAAAGACATTTGTTACATTTCTACCATGTGTCAAGAACTAAAATAGGGGGTACAAAAATAATCGTGCATAATATGCTTAAGCAATGCTTACATATGCACTGCTGAGATATACAGTACTGTTTTTCAATGTAGATAAGCCATTTGATTCCATTTGTGAAATTTGAATGTTTGAATATTATCATGTTTAAACATTTTATTGATAATGGTGGGTATGAGTGACTTCAGTAATCACTGCAGGTTTATCAAATATCTAAGCCTCAAGAGAAATGGGGTAGCTGAGGAGGCTTTATTAGGGAATGATTCTGTGCCCTATAGACAATGAGGGGTAAAGGAAATTGAATTTATTTTATTTTGGATATAATAAAAGTCTCTCAGAATTTGAATTCCAGAAAGCATACTGAATGACATCAAATTCAACAAAGTTTCCCAGCTGAACCACTGTACAAACAGGGTCTGTTTAAATTCAAAAGCTAAGGACTTATGCAACTCTTCACCAATAGCACTTGAGAATGGATTTTATTACTTGTATTGTTTAGTTTTCTGAGTAAGCAATATTCATCTCGTCTTCAGAACAGAATGGCAAAAAGTTGAGAGGAGAGTAAACAAGCAAAGATGTGCGGACCAGCTTTAGATAGCATTTCCTTATTGAAGAAACACTACCAGACTCACACATCATAAATCACTATCTCATAAAATTACAGTCAACTGGCAGTGGCACACAACAGCAGCGTTTAAGCCCATAATCCCCTGACACACAGCATAGAAACCCACCAGGGTAGTATCTGAAACAAATGGAGTCCATGCTGCCAACGTGCACATGTGCACACACCAAAGGCTGAGGAAAACGGAATCTCAAGTAGTAATTTCCAAGTTCCTACAGACTGTGTTGCAGTGAGTTCCAGAATGGACTCGGGTTACAGCAGGTCCAGAGAACTCAAAAGGGGAAACAGAAGGGACGAGTGGATTGGAATAAATGACAAAACTGACATTGATCTCAATGACGATATGAACTGCAGTGGGGAGAGGGTCTTCCTCTTGGATGACAGGAAAAGGCCTATTTAGCTTGCTGTGTTAAAGCTCTGTCCTCAGATGCGATGTGACTGTTGTTTCCATATTCATTCAGTAAAGACTGATACACGGGTACAGCTTTGGAAGGTGGTGTGACAGGAGGTGGGGAACAATGCATACGGGGAGCTAGGATCCTGCTCTATACTGACTTCCTGTTTCTGTGGAGTCTCTTGCAGTCCTTGAGCTCCAAGCTGTGATCTCCTCATCTATAACTAAGAGAGTGTCGCTCACAGGGCTGAGAGAGGCGCATCTGGCTGAGGACAACTAGCAAGGAAACAAGGTGGTGGAGATAGCCCACCACAACACCACACACACACACACACACACACAGAGTGAGCATTCAAGAGAAAGACCTCGCCCTTTCCCCCAAAAATACTACAAAGAAACTGTGCCTAAACGACAGGGAGAAAACTAGCACTTGTATTTCTTATCAATCAATGCAAATATCTGACAAAAGTAGGAAGCTAAATTTTAATAAATTCACAATAGTTTTAGAACTGCCTCACATAGGAGAAAAATATTTATGGAGTCTGAAATGAAGAATTCTACACAGCTCAGCTTCAAGTGGACATATCAAGAATTAAATAATAGCTGGGCGTGGTGGTGCATACTGTAATCCTAACAGCTCAGAAGGCTGAGACTGGAGGATCGTGAGTTCAAAGTCAGCCTCAGCAAAAGCGAGGCACTAAGCAACTCAGTGAGACCCTGTCTCTAAATAAAATACAAAATACAGCTGGGGATGTGGCTCAGTGGGTGAGTGCCCCTGAGTTTAATCCCCAGTCCCCAATCCCACCAAAAAAGGAATTAAATAATACCTACATACAGTTTAATATATAATAAATTCAATTTATAAAAGCTCCCTGCATTGGAAGGCTGTACCCTTCGGTGGAAATGACAATATTTTGGAGACCAGTGCAATCAGTTCAGATCTGGATCCAGTACTTACTGGCTTTGTGATCTCAAGAATTTTACATAATTGCCCTGAGACTCAGCCCCCCCTCATAATAATATCCACACTGTAGGATTAAAAATTATGTTTTTGTTCCTAGCCATAAGGACTAAGTAAACAGATACTGTGCTATTTTATTTAATGATTAAAGGAATATGAGCTTCAGTCTGGGGAAGACTTGCACACCTGGTGACACATGGTGCATGGCAATGCTCAGTGCCACAAAGACCAGCACAGCTTTAGCTGCTGACATAAATACTCAGTTCCTACCTTCTACAAGTTTTTAAGAGAAAGCAAATTAAGTACAGCATTAATTCTGTAGAAAATTACTTTGAAGCCAATTTGATCAGCATGTTACAGTTTCATAAAAATAACACCTGCATGTCAATAGGTTTCACCCACTCTTGATAAGTGTACAAAGCAGATTTCTTCAGAAGATAATTTAGAGCAGTTTTTCTTGAAGCAGTATTAGAAGGAAAGCCAGTATTTCACATTCTACGAGAAAAGAGCTGTTTTCCTTTCTGATATTTATTTTTAACCTAAGAAACATACATTTGTAAAGTTATTATCATGTAATGATGGTTTATTAGGAAGTCTGTACTTCCTAACTAGTCTTCCTATAACCATTGCTGGTTAACCTTGTGCGTCCACACTAGGCATTCAGGGACTCGCAAAACAACACAGGGCTAGTGATATATGAAGGTGAATGCTTACAAATCGATAACTAAAGCATACTCTCAAAAAAGTGGACAAAAGAATTGAACTGGCATTTCACATAAGAAATGCGTATTGCCAACAAATAGGAAAAATGCTCACATTCTTTGACTAATAAGGGAAGTCCAAATTATGATTATTGAGCACCATTTCCACATACAATAGATTGGCAAAAATTAAGAAACAATATAAGATCAAGTGCTGCATAGGACATGAATGAAGTGAGTGTGGGAATGCAAACTGGTACAACCACTTTGGAAAACATATTGATACGTGTTTTCAGCCAGCAATTTCACTCACAGAGAAACACATGCCCAAGGAGAACAACAGCATCACATCCTAGACATTCATGTTAGCATTGAGAGCAAGAGCAAAACAACAAGCAGAAATCACACAGAGTCAACCCCAAATAACCACTGGGATGGGAAAATGGACAGATACTTTGACATATTGCCAGCATGGAATATTATACAGTGATAAACATGAATAAACTAGAGCCTCACAACAGCCACACCAACCTTGGTGAATCTTAGAAACACAGTGTTTAGAGTGGAGGAAGTAAGCCCTAGAAGACATGCAGTACAGTACTAAAAATGCAAGCCACCACTAGTCTGGGGAGGGGAAGTCCAGAGCACACAGGCAGATACAAGCGCTTAGGAACAGTCTAATTCTGCAGTTGGCTGGAGGATCCATGGGTCTTCATTATATTATTATGCATTATAATTTAAAATTATCTTGTACATATTCTTCCATCAAAATTCAGTATTATTTTTTTAAAATACTGAAGAAATACCAGGCATCATGATAATCGCTTTCCTCACATAATATCCTGTTGGTTTCCACCTCTCTGAATACTGGCTAAAACCACAGCATGGCTTGGATGAAGATTCGTGGTCTAACACCCATGGATCCTGACCCACTGTTGTCATCATCCTCTGAACCAATTCACATCTCCCCCTGCCACTCAAGCCCTGGAGGATCCCATTACACTCCCCTCTGCTTCAAGATATCAGCTCAGGGTACTCCCTCTGCCAGGCTGCTTTTAGTCCCTGCCCTCCCAGCTTGCTATTACAGTCCTTTGAATACTCTTTTGAAAATTACTTTGATTCCCTGTGGTATACACCACAGTAGATATTTTACTACTTTAGTAAGTCTAGAATGGCACTGGAATCCAGGGCACTCAGAGGGTAAAACTTGACTTTTCCCAGCAGCAGAGCAGAGCACGCTGGCTGCAGTGGAAGCACAGGGGCTTGCTAGTCCTGTTCTAGCATCTACATTACACACAGGGATCTTCACAGGCTTGACAATCACCTGTTCAAATAAAAACATCCACACTTGGAGTAAAGAGCTTAAAGTCTTCAATAAATTTTATTTGACATAAAATATTTTGGGGGAGGGATACCAGGACTTAGACCACTGAGGAACATCCCCAGCCTTTTTTCTTTTTTGAGACAGTATCTCACTAAATTGCTTAGAGTCTCGCTAAGTTGCTGAAGCTGGCTTTGAACTCAGGATCCTCCTGCTTCAGCCTCCCAAGCCGCTGGGGTTACCACCGAACTTAGCTATAAGCCAATTATTTAAAATTAGTAAATTGCACAAAGAAAGGGAGTCATTTCAGTGAACTACAGGTTGCTAATGCTGACCTAATACTCCTAATTTGGAAAAGGGTAAGTCAAAGAATCTCTTTGCTCTCTTTCTCCCTTTACAGTGTATAAGGGTGGGGGTGGGCGGATATGCACATGATTATACTCTTGGATGTTAATGCATATATTTTAAAAGGTATTTATGAAGTCAGTGAGGTATTAAAATCCTTGTTTTCTCACCTGGGTACTAGCAAGCCTGTTGACTCTGACAGATAAGGGAACTGGGGGACAAGCACCCATCCCTTACTGTTAGGGTTCTCTGATTCTAACACACACCTTTTGCTCAACATTTTAACATTTCTGAACTACACCTTAAAATTCACAGTGTGTCATAGATTAATTGGCATCATTTCTTTTCTTTCCAGAGATACATAAAATTGTGGCATGTCTTCCAGTTGCTTACATATTAGAATTGATGGAATATATTGGATGAGAGGATAACCATTTCTTCTAATCTAGCATCGTGACACTGAGCCACACAGAATGTGGCACCACTTTTATGTCCTTTTTTTAGTTAATATAAAATAAGATGAAATCATACCAGACATTGTGGGATTTAACCTTTGTAATCAAATGTTTTCTTTTTAAGTCTCTTTTTCATGCTACATTTCTACCTGAAAGCCCAAGTCATCACCTTCTTCATTCTTTGATGACATATTCCCTGAGTTGAGCTTGTATTAAAATTAGAAAGGAAAATGACCACATTGATGGATATGAAAGGTGTATTTATCCCACATATCAAGAGTAATGGGAAAGAAAATAACTATGAGAGATGCATTTAACTAATTTATGAAGCCTAGACAATATTTCTCTCATTTAAAAAAAATCACCCCTTGATACGACTTTACATCCCCAAGGATGGCTAGAATAAAAAGGACAAAAATGACACATGCTAGTGAGGATATGGAGAAATTAGGACTCTCACACACTGCCAATCAAAATACAAAATGGGCCAGCTACTCTGGAGAACTGTTTGGAAGTCCTAGAAAATGAACAGAGTTACCACTAAGACCGAGCAATCTCACTCCTAAGTATATACCCAAGAGAAATTAAAACATCCACATAAAACATGTATGGCAATGTTAACATCAGCATTAGTCATAATTATCAAAAAGTAGAAACAATCCAAATGTTCATCAAATGATGAATGGTAACCAAAATGTATTATAAGCATACAATGGAATATCATGTCAATAAAAGGATATAAGATACTAATATATGCTACAATATGGATGTGCTTCAACACATTGTGCCAAGTAAAAGGAGGTGTCACAAGAGCCTGCATACCATATCATTCCATTTATATAAAATGTCAGAATAGGATAATTCATAGAGATAGAATGATTAGTGTTTGCCAGCACAGTGGCCCTCTCCTGTAATCCCAGTGGCTTGGGAGGCTGAGGCAGGAGGATCACAAGTTTGAGGCCAGCCTCAAGCAACTTAGTGAGACTGTATCTCAAAATAAAAAATAAAAAAGGATCTGAGGTTGTAGCTCAGTGGTAGAGTGCTTGTCTGGCATGCATAGGGCACCAGGTTTGATACTCAGCACTACATAAAAATAAAGAAATAAAATAAAGGCATTGTGTTCATCTACAACTAAAAAAATTTTTTAATTAAAAATAATAATAAAAAGGACTAGGAATGTGGCTCAGTGGCTAAAGTGCCTCTGGGTTCAATTTCCAGTACTAAAAGAAAAGAAAAGAAAAGATCAGTGTTGCCAGGAACTGGGGAAGGAGACAATGGGAAGTGACTACTAGACAGTTTGGTGTTTCTTTTTTTTTTAATATTTTTTTAGTTATAGATGGACACAAATATCTCTATCTTATTTATTCATTTTTTTAATGTGGTGCTGAGGATCAAACCCAGCGCCCCATGCATGTGAGGCAAGTGCTCTACCACTAAGCCACAATCCTAGCCCAGTTTGGTGTTTCTTTTTGGGGTGACAAAGATGATTCTAAACTTAGACATTAGTGTTGGCTGCAAATCTGTAAATATACTAGACACCACTGAATTTTACATTGTAGCAGGGAGGATTTTATGATATGTGAATGTCTCAATAAAGCTCTTACAAAAATAGAAAATAGGGGCTGGAATTGTAGCTCAGAGGTAGAGCGCTTGCCTCGCAAGCATGAGGCCCTGGGTTCGATCCTCAGCACCACGTACAACACAATAAAATAAAGACATTGTGTCCATCTATAACTAAATAAAAAAAAAATTTAAAAAAAAAATAGAAAATAAATCTATTAGGTCAGTTAAGGAAGATCACTCCTTAAATGATTTTAAACTATATCTCTTAAAGAATATAATGTCAGTTCCGTCCCAATTTTTACTAAGCAGCTGAGCTGCTATTTGCCACAAAGATCCTGCATTGAAGTACATCTGTGCAACAGATGTATTATAAGGGCACATGTTTTGAATGTCACATCTGTTAGTAAAATGTAGCAAGGCTCAAACTGCTAATTAAATATGAAATTGTATGTGTCAATTAGGAGCCAATTTCTTGTTAAAGTGCCTAATGTTAAGGCACAATAAATGGAGCGACTGTCTGGGACTGTCTTGACCTGTGTGGGAAGGAGCCCCAGTGCACTGAATATAGGCTAGACAGTTTCCATGGATACCTCACACAACCTGAGGTGGAGACACTCCAAATTATAAACGACTTTATGGAAATCATGCTTTACAAAACATCTTTTTAAAATGTTAAACAAAAATCTGTATCTTCCTGAAGAAAGATGTCTAAATTTATATTATTGATAACGTTTTGGGGGGAAAGGTAGAACAAATTTTTAAAAGGACAGTTTTAAGTTCCTTTAGAATTCATATTACGAGGAAAGACCTTCAAAATATGTCTCTCATCATCAGCTTATGGTAAACCTCGAGAGTTTAAAGATATTTAGCTTTCATAGAAACTAACTACAGTGAATTATTGCAGCTGAGCTTAATTAATTTGGCCACTGCATACTAATATGCTGGTCTTTCCAAATAAATGTACACTGTAATTACAACCAGGCGACTCCACCCACCATCCTTTTGCTTCTTCCCATGAAATATGACTACATATCTTCCAGATGTAGCATAAAAGCCACAGCATTATTTGCCAACCATTTTAGAATTCAACAAAGCATGAGAAGAACACATGTAGCTTCCATAAGAAAAGGAGACATTTCCCATACCACTTTGCCTAGAAGACCTGAGAGACACCTGCTTATTTACTACCCCTTTAACAGGTTAGAGGAGGAGGATAAGACAGTCACAACATGAGCTACTTTCACATCCCCAAATCACTTCCACTCTTGGGCAGTCAAGTACTAGAACTCCAAAGATAATCAGCACACAGAGAAATGCAGCTGTATTCTTTGGGACTCAATTCAGGCACAACCAGAGGACCGGCATGAGTAAGAGAAAGGCATGAATTGTAATAATGGGACAAATGAATCAGTAGATTTTAATCAAATTAAACAAATATTGGATGATGTATCAGGACAATTTTGCAAATATCACCTCTTAGTTCACAGCAAGCTAACACCTGGCTCAGCAGCAGGAGTCAACCACATTATGCTCTTCCCGAATAATTTTGAAGCTTGTGCAGTTATTCTAACTTGATGTAAAAGAAAGACAACATTTTGAAAAAATTAGAAAATGTTCTCCAGAAGTGTGGAGGGTAGGAGTTGGTGGTAAAAGATCACAAAGGAAAGGAAACTCAAACCAGAAAAATACCTGTCTTAAAGAGAACCCTGCACTAATAAGGTTTGCTGTACTCTCTTGATTCTCCCCATTTCCTCCTGTTTTCACCGTCTCTTCTCACCTGAGCTCTAGCCAATCCCTAGGGATCTCAAGCAGCATGGCCTTCATCATGGGGAGCAGTGGCCTTCCCACCTGTGTGCCTCCTATCACTGCCTCCACCTTCACCAGTAGCTCTTCATTATTCTTCAGGTCTCAGCTTATGTCATTTTCTTGGACAGAACTGTTTCCTGGATACCCTGCCCTGACCTAGCCTGCATCCTCCAGTTACATACTCTTGCCACATACCTTCGGAGTAATTAAGGAAAGGAAATTAATTAACCCCTTCCTAATCATGTGGTTATATCTGACTTCCTCATGAAACTCTACACTCTGTGAAGGTGTGATAAATTATTGATTAATGTATCTCCAGGGCTGAACAGACATTCAATAATTTTGATATATTTGTTCTGTTTCTAAATACTGCTGCATGCTGTCATTTTCATGATTTCCTAACAAAATCTTGTTTTCATAGAGTTCAGATTCTTCTTTTTCAAAGTCACAAAAAAAAAAATGCATCCTATTTTGTCCTCTGATGAATAATCATTTAATGTATGCAGAATCAACATACAGACATACATATAACCATATTTGGGACATGTGTAAGGCCAATGTGTAAATACCTAGAGGGTAGTAGAACAGAAGAAATTTCCCTATGTCTATTCTAGGTACAAAGTCTTGAAGCCTAAGCTATGTCTGTCTTTCCCCTCCACACTCAGGCTCCATCACTTTCTTCAGTGCCAACCTCCTCAATGCCCTTCCATATAGTCTGACCATACTTGGCACTAAAATCATGTGCTCTGTAGCTTCTGTCACTGGGAATGACCTCGGAGTACTCTTTGCCTTATTTACTCTTCATCTCATTTCAATTCTCAGAAATATCCCTTTGTCCTTGATTCATCTCTCAATGGACAGGGTAGGGAAGAATTTCTAGCTTTAAAGCATTTGAGTGGTCATGTTGCAAGACACTCTGTAGTTTCATGAAGCATGGCATGCTGCATGCATGCCCAGGGGATTTCAGAGGTTACGAAAGCCATTTTCATGTTGTATTTTAAAAGTCTCTGCTTACATCAGAATTAAGATTCATTCTGATATTGCCATGATACTAACATTTTAACCTCCTGAGGGAAAAAAAAAGATTCATATAGTATTCCCTGCTGGAAAACATAAAAAGTCTTATAAGGATCCATTGTCAAAGATACCATCAGATATCCTTACCCTGTGCGTCAGTATTTATCAACGTGAGAATAAATGACAAACTCTAGTATACTGCTAGGAGAGGCCACGTGCTAAAGTCTGGCCACCAAATCCTCTCCTTTTTCTTCTGAGTGCATAGTCAGACTACATTTCCTTGTCTCTTCCCAGTGAGGTGTGGCCATGTGATTGAGTCTGACCAAACTGAAGATAAGCAAAGTACCATCAGCCCCACGTGGGAGTCTTGTCTTCTTTCCTCTGCTGTAGCTTGACACAGAACAGCAAAGCAGGCTCAGAAGACACAGAGCCCAAGATGGACGGTCCCTGGATCACTAGGGATGCTGGCTAAGAGGAAAGCTGCCCTACTAGGAACATGACACTGGAATTTTAACTTTCATTTTTTAAATAGAAGTAAATTCTATTAAAAATTATATGTATTATATATAATTATATATAATTGTAATACATATTATATATTAATATCACAATTATATATTATATGGTTACATATACTTATGATTACATATTAATATTATAATTGCATATAATTATAATACTAATTGTTATATATATTATTATAATATAATAGAAGTAAATTCTATTCTATTAAGCCACAAAAGTTTTCAGTTTGTTTTATTTAGCTAGTTTATCTTTAATATAGGCTAGCCTGGGTCAGTCTAAATGGGCCATTATTTTCTAAGGTATTTTGTCCAGACTCATCTCTATCCACATGAACCCTGACTCTAAGCACCAGCTAGAGAATATTTCCAGGTTCCCCTTATCTTGTCCCAGCATTCTCTAACATCTTTTCCTCATCTCCACTGTCCCATTGTCTCCAAGTCCTCGCTACTGTAATTCTCTCCCTGCACCCCCTACACACACCTACTTCTTCTTTCCCTTGTGGTATTCCCTGAATAGATCCAGTCTTGAGAAACTACCCACAAGGAAAGTCAGCTGACCTCAGGCCACGTTTATGTCATCAACTGTCAGGAAATGCTCTCTCCCATCCAGCATTCAGCTGCATTTCCACCAACCTTGTCACTGGTCCACTTTCATTTGTCCTATCTTGGAACCTCTGAAAATAGTTCCTTTCTACAGGGGAGTAGTAAGGATGGAATAATCACTGAGTGCCTTTGAAAGGACTCAGGAATCTCTGAATTTAAGTATGTATCCCAAGAACAATTCAATACTTATAAACAACACGGCACACAGTTTTGTTTTGATTTCTCTATTATTTCACCAGCCAGTGAAGAAATAGGAGCTAAATTCTTAGTATGATCAGTTATCATGGAAAAAGCTTCCAATTAACTATAATTTTTAAAAAGAGAAAGAGGAAAAAAGGAAGGAAGGAAGGGCAGGCAGGTGGGCAAATGAATTGATGGACAGTATTGGCTGGGATTTGGATCAATTTAGTTAAATATACAAAAAACAAAGTGCTTATTATTGTTTCCTCAAATGAAGTCCCAAAAATGATTTACTGCAGTCATGATATTTCTAAGCTTCAAAGAAATCCATACAAAAAGATATTATTCTGTATTGGATCAATCAAGTTTCAGCCTGGCTAGAAGTGATGATAATTATTGGAAAGTAAATTGTTATGTTTTTGTCTGACTGCCTGTTGCCTTGGCACGTGCGACTTCCAACTCTGTCTGGAAATAACAGTACACCGAGCCATCTTGGGCGACTTATATAACCAGCTGCTATCATCTGAAAACTGTCAGCTTCAGTAACTTGCTACTGTATGTGCAGTTATGCCACTGGAACACTGATTTCATTTATTTTCTGCCTGCTGCAGAGAACTGTCATTTTAAAAGAAAATTAATTTCCAAAGCTTCATCTTTACTCTTAATTCAAGTCACTGTAGATTTGGTTACTAACAATTTCCAAAGAAGAGGAATAATATTTAATGAACTACTGACATTACTTATTTCTTATTTTAATTTATCCATTAAAATTATGATTCATTCTTTAGGCAAAATATAATGATCTTCTGCTTCCTGGGTTTATAAAAACAGACCAAGAATCCAGCTTCAAACAGAACAGAATCTGTGCATTTCTCATTACTTAAAAGAAAGATGGTGGCAAATTATTCTCCTAAACTCTGGGAGTTTAACAAATATACAAAGTAATTCCTACCTCACTGGTATCTGCACTACCAAAACTAGCAAGTCACTTACTAGAGTAGTGAAAACAAAGCTTTCAAAATCTTATTCAAATTGAAACAGTTTGCTTCAGTACCCACGAGAGAACAAGAAAAAAAAAAAAACCTAGCAGGTTAAAATAGAAAGTGGGGGGGGGGAGCAGAAGCTTCATATCATTTATTAAAGAAAATAATTTTCCTGCAATGTCCAAATATTAGCACCAATGCCAATACCAGAACGTTTTTTTAAAGGAAATAAAAGGCAACAAAGAAAAGCAGTATCTCTCATTTTCTACAGTGACTTTTTGGGGAGTTCTGAACATTTTTTCTATATTTGAATATTATCTGCTGTAGTTTCTGTAATGTCTGTGTAACCTATCAAAGCCCTAATTTTAACATACTATTCATTGAAAGCATGTATAGATTTCTAGCATGTGCCCGGCTAATTGAGTTAGTATCATTATACTTCTGTTAAAATCAATGAAAACAACAAGGAAAATAAAATGCCACTCTCCAAACTCCATTTCCAGCAAAAGAAGAGATTGATAGCTAAAAACAAAGTACTTATTACTGTTTCCTTATCTCCACTGTCCCATTGAGAGTTAGACCAGCAGCAGCAGCAAAATAAAGGCAAAGATACACATCCTGAGGTTAAGAAATACTGAGAAATATAAGAGCTCCATTTCATATTCATATCAATAGTTATCAGATGTCAGAAAAGGCAATGTCAAAGATACAGAGGTCCTAGAAATATGAAAAGAACTATCATATTTGTGACAGCAGAAAATGAAAGCATCTGAATCTACAAAGACCTCATGCACAATTTTTTTTTTTTTGTACTAGGGATTGAACCCAGGGCCACTTAACCACTTAGACACATCCCCAGCCCTGTTTTTTTTTGTTTTTGTTTTTTTTTTTTGGTACTAAGGATTGAACTCAGGGGTACTCGACCACTGACCCACATCCCCACCCCTATTTTGTGTTTTATGTAGAGATAGGGTCTCACTGAGTTGCTTAGCGTCTTGCGGTTGCTGAGGCTGGCTTTGAACTTGGGATTCTCCTGTCTCAGCCTCCCAAAGTGCTGGGATTACAAGCATGAGCCACCGCACCCAGTTCCCAACCCTTTTTTATATTTTACTTACAGACAGGGTCTCACTAAGTTGCTTAAGACCTCACTAAGTTACTGAGGCTGGCTTTGAACGCATGATCCTCCTGCCTCAGCCTCCCAAGCCACTGGGATTACAGGCTCCTGCAAATAACTAGTAGTATCAACAGAAAGAATATATAGAAAGGATATGAAGAGAAAGGCAATGAGTGCCATACAGCAGCATTTGAATGCAACAGCAAAGCTGCTTAATAAATGGCACTCCTGAGTTACACAGACCAACTAAAATCATTACCAGAAAACCTCAAAGTGTGCACTTTTAAAAATGAGGGTGATATCACCTCTATAAGGTAATGTCACACAGCAAAAGGATAGCAATTCAGAAAGAGATTGCAAAAAAACAAAAACAACAAGAGAGAAAAGTAAAAAAAATATTTTTCATCAGAAATGAATAAATAATTAGAAAGGAAACAAATTAGCTAGACACTACAGGAAACAGAGGATTGAATAAAAATAAAATAAAATGAATATTAAGAAATCCCTTTATTTTTTTTTTATTTTATTTTTTTAATTATTTTATTTTTTTTCCCATAAGTTGCATTTTAATACATGTTGGCAAACATAACAGAAAAAAACAAATTATCAGAAGCTGTACACACTATTCACTGAAAACATTTGTTGAGGCAAATAGAAAAAAATTGTTACAATCATAATTTTTCTAACTTTGCACAAAATTATAAGCAGATTACATTCTTCATATT